>CM057232.1:97246425-97586425 GCA_029891385.1 Erythroxylum novogranatense | reverse complement strand
TCCGGAAAACAGTCTTGTGCATATCTTTCTCATCTATCTTCAACTGATAGTACCCAGACCTCAGATCTATCTTTGAAAATACTATAGCCCCTCTTAACTGATCAAATAAATCATCAACCCTAGGAGTGGGTATTTATTCTTGATGGTGACCCTGTTTAATTGTCGATAATCAACACATAAGCGGAGGGTCCCGTCCTTCTTCTTGACAAATAATATTGGTGCTCCCCACGGTGAATGACTTAGTCTGATGAAAGCCTTGTCCAACAACTCCTGTAGCTGAATCATCAACTCTTTCAATTCTGCCGGTGCCATACGATACGGTGGTATAGATATTTGAGTTGTCCCCGGGACCAAGTCAATAGTGAAATCAAATTCTCGATCAGGTGGCAATCCAGGCAACTCCTCCGGAAAAACATCAGGGAACTCGCATACAATAGGGAAATCTCCCAGTTCGACCCTCTTTTTTGAAGTGTCAATTACATGTGCAAGGAATGCTTGGCATCCCTGGTGAATCAACCTCTTGGCCTTGATCTCTGATATCAAACAACTCGGGAGTACTCGTCGGTCACTAGTAAATTTAATCAAAACTCCATCTTGAGGTTCAAACTCTACTTCTTTCTTAAAATAGTCAACTATGGCGCGATACCTTTCTAACCAATCAATCCCCAAAATCACCTTGAAATCCTGGAGATGGAGGGGAATAAGATCTGCCTCTAACATAGCATCACCGATCTTTATCTCACAAGCAATATATACTTCATCGCAAGCCACTTGCTCTCCAAGAGGAGTGACCACAATGAGAGGAGGATCTAACAGCTCTAGGGGATGACGAATATCCTCAACAATGGTCATACTGACAAAAGATCTTTGTGTTAGAGTAGTGCCCTGAAGGCAATCGCCTTTAGCGCATTTTGTACAAAGTTGTGTACACACTTTATGAATAAATAAAGAAAGGCATATTTCATTAACTTGCTGTTCATTATTTATGAATGGATATTGATCTATAAGCAAATTAATGAAGTCCATGATATATGACATAGCATGAAGGAAATTATGATGTGATCATACTATTGAGATTCCTATCATGTGCAATTATGTCAGTATCTAAATTATCCCTAGTCATAGGATTACTGAGACTGGACATCGGTAATCCGGAGAGACTAGTACATCTCAAGCTCCTTGATTTGATCAAGTAGTGTATCTCAGAAGTTGTAAATATGAGATATTTAGGGTTGAGATGTGGATGCTTACTAGAGGTAGTAAGTACATTGGATGACCTGCTATGAGATCATCACATGGATGTCCTATTCTAATGTCAGTGATAATCTCATCATAGCAATGGTGCAAGTATCCTTAGACTTGAGGTGCTCAAGGATATCTTGGATACTGATTCTATGCTTTGACTCCATTCCTTGTTGCCTTACAGAGGTCGCTCATAGGGTGGTGATTGGGTACAACTTGAGGTATTCGAAGGTAATTGAGTAGCCAATAGAGGATTCACCACTTCTGTGATAGCAGAAGATGATACCCATGGCCTCTTGTCAGGGTCATTACTTGGAAGTCTCTGGCCGGAGCATATATGTCATGAAGAATGTCTTCATTGACATATTAAGTAATGAGTCCCAGGACGAGAACTGAAATCACTTGGACTAGATTTGACGTAGCCAGTCTAGTAAGAGTTGACACTTTGCCCATACTCATAACCAAGTGGGGTACAGCATGGTGAAAGGACGAATTGCACGGTAATTGTCTATGGAAAGGTTCGTGATATGGTTCATGATGAATACATGTTCATTCGTCAAACCAATTACTTTCCGATCAATTGGGGGTGATGATGTGTTGCTAGATACCGCTCATGACTTGCTTGGATTAAGTGTTAATCTAAGTGGCCAACATAACCGGGAACCTAATGGGTCACACGCATAAGAGTGTCTCGGAGAATTCGTAAAATAGTTTTAGATAGAGTTCTAATATATGGAGAGCAAAAGGATTAAATGGATCCCGATGAGATCGAGATATGTCCCGATGAGACCGCGACATCGATATTGCTGAAAAATATTTCCGGGGGTTTTTCCCATACCGGGACCCGGTAGGCCGGTTGGACCGACCCCAGTGTGACTGGACCACTTCGGCATTTATTTATATATATATATATAATTGATTATATATATATATATATATATATATATATATATATATATAATGCTAAGGCCTCTCCTCCTTCATCCACGTAAAACATATATATATAAAGGCTAAAACGTGGAAAGGGAGAAGAAGCTTCTCCTTATGCTTAGTCATTAGTTGTATTAAATGACTAAAAGACAAAATGAAAGATGAAGAAGACTCATCATCGTTGGTTTTGAAAAAAAGGAGAAAGGATTTTGAAAAAATCCTAAGTTATTCTCTTCTTCATCAACGAAGTTACTCTCCTCTTCAAGCCTCTTCATCTCCTCTTCATTGTTTCTTCCAAGCTCTCTAAGAACAAGGTAAGATCTAGTAGTCTTCAACTTGTTCTAGCTATTTCCGGGTCAAAGGGTTTGTCCCGGTTAGTTTCTCCGATCTCTGCGTGGATACCGTTAGAGACGTTCTCCTTTGGCCGTTATGGTTTGAGTTTGTTGTATAGACACTTGGATCCTGGCTTTTGGGAAGGTCCCGAAATAAAAATTTTTGTTTTCCGCACCGTTGGCATGTGATGCTCACACCAAGATTTTCCTACAGTGGTATCAGAGCCACTTGTGTCGTATATAACGAAGAAACCATGACTAGGTCGGAGTTGCCTATTGCTTGTGACGATGATGCATGTTGATTGTGTGAATTTCGTATTCAGTGTAGAAATATTGTTTTCGAAATTTTCTTTCCCAGATATGTTCACAAGATGTTGTTGCATATTTCTGTGGAAGCTCAGAATTTATCAATGTGATTTGATATGGTTTTTCTAATTTATTCCCTATTGTTCTGGTTGCTGTCTTTGTGCACATTCAATGAATAGGCATGCTTATAAATTCGAGAATAAATTGTAGAATTTTTTTTTTCGGATTTTCTTACACCAACATGTCTCTAAGATGTTTATGAATTTCTATGAGAATGGAAAAATGTTTTTGAGGTGATTTACTATTTATTTGAGAATTTATTGTGTGCTGCTGGGAATAACTGTGTTGAGGAACATAGATTCTACATTGGCTTTGTTGCTGAGGTTGGTTGAGTTTTTGATGGAAATAAATCCTGAAAACATTCATGAAACATTTTGTGAACATGTTGTAACCTCTGTAATTTTCTCAGAATTTATTGAAATTTTTTCAATGAGTTTTTCAAGCAAAACACAGAGCTTGGTAGTTTTGAGAAAGTTGCTGGAGCTGTTTTGTTTGGAATGATAAATTGTGTATTTCTCAATTCCAATGCCTTGGATCAATTTTAATGTGATTAAAAATTTGTTATATTGATTTTGTATGCTTTCCAAATTGAATTTCTTGAAATTGGGTTTCCAAATATTTTTCGGATGTCAAATGTGTCACATTAGCGTCTCGTTAGTGCATTTCGTTGTCTTGATTATTTTGGCCGTCACAAATTTTTGTGACCAGTGCCGCAGTAATCTTGATAAAGTTTAGACTACCTAGAGATACTTAGGGTGATAGTTTGATATTCTCAAATTATTTGGAGATCTGAATGAATAAGAGTGTATTCATCAATTTCAAGTTTTTCATGTATAGTTGTAAGCATGGAACAATGAAAGTGTTTCATTGGTACATCATAATAAAGGATATTACACTTGGTATTGTGAATTGGAACTGCACGGATTGAGAAATTAGCTGATTAAATAGCAATTCCACAAGGATAAGTAGAGTAATAAAGATACAAGTCGACTTGTCCGTGCACTGTAGACGCATAAGTCGACTTGCACAATGGTACAAGTCGACTTGTTCGTGCACAGCTGCATAAGTCGACTTACACATGCATAAGTCGACTTACACAGCTGCATAAGTCGATTTAAACATGCATAAATCGACTTACACACTAGCATAAGTCGACTTACACATACACAAGTTGACTTACAACATGCAAAGGTGGGATGATGGATGATTTTAGGTATAGACTTAATGTGATTGATGAAATGCCCTAAATCATTCCATATAGTCATGGTGACTATAATCCTACGGCTTGGAGGAGAAAACCAAAGAGACTGCACTAAAAGGAACTTGCTTCCATTGTGGCAAGACTAGCCATTGGAAGTGAAACTGTAAAGTCTATCGGGAAGAATTGAAGCAGAAGAAGGCATCAGATGCCTCGACTTCTTCAGGTATGTTTGTTATTGAGGTTAATACTGTTTCTGACCATAACATATGGGTATTAGATACCGGTTGTGGCTCACACATATGCAATGATATGCAGGCCTCGAGGACGATGAGATGTTTCATGAAGGAGAACTAGACCTGCGTGTGGGAAATGGAGCAAGAGTTGCTGCATTAACCGTAGGCACTTACTTTTCGTCACTCCCTACTGGACTTGTAATTAAATTGGATGAATGTTATTTTGTACCTGTATTAACAAAGAACATATTGTCTGTTTCTTGTTTAAATAAAGCTAGTTTCCATTTGACTTTTAGTAACAATGGTTGTTCTATTAGTTTGAATGGAATGCTTTATGGTACTGGTTCATTATGCAATGGAATTTACATATTAGATATGTCACATCCAATAATGAATATCAATGACACGAAAAGACATAAACGGAATAATTTAAAATCAAATTACTTATGGCATTGTCGCCTTGGCCATATAAATGAGAGACGCATAGCTAAGCTCCATAAGAGTGGTAGTTTAGGGTCATTTGATTATGAATCATATGACACATGCGAATCTTGTTTATTGGGCAAGATGACTAAATTACCCTTTAAGGGAAAGGGTGAATGAGCGACTGGAGTATTAGACCTAATACATTCAGATGTATGTGGTCCGATGTCCATCCATGCCAGAAGTGGTTGTCTTTACTTCATTACCTTTATCGATGATTATTCTCGATATGGGTATCAGATTCGATGAGATACAAATCAAGCATTTGAAAAGTTCAAACAATTCAGAAATGAAGTAGAAAACCAACTTGGGAAAAGTATCAAGACATTACGATCAGATCATGGTGGGGAATACTTAGACCAAGAGTTTTTGGATTATCTCAGAGACAATGGGATTTTATCTCAATGGACTCCTCCTTACACACCACAGCATAATGGTGTGGCAGAAAGGAGAAATCGAACCTTGTTAGACATGGTACGATCTATGATGGGCTTTGCAAAGTTGCCAAAATCCTTTTGGGGGTATGCACTTGAGATAGCTGTTTACTTGTTAAACAGAGTTCCATCAAAGACAGTTGATGTTACTCCATATGAGATGTGGACTAACAAAAGACCCTATCTTACTCATTTGAAAGTTTGGGGTTGTCATGCTTATGTGAAGCGGACACAGTCAGATAAATTTGATGCAAAATCTGACAAGTGTTTGTTCGTAGGATATCCTAAAGAAACAATGGGATATCAATTCTACCTTGCTGAGGAACAAAAGGTGTTTGTTTCGAAGCATGCTGTCTTTTTAGAGAAAGAGTTTTTTTTTACAAGAAGACAGTGGGAGCAAAATTGAACTTGAAGAAGTTCAAGATGCTCAAACAGACGCAGATCAACTGCCTGAACCTGAAACTGTGACTCATACAGATGAAGTAATAGTTCAACCTTCTACAACACATGAAGTTCGTAGGTCACGTAGGATACGCTCTGTTCCCGAGAGATATGGATTTCTCATGAATGAACAGAATGACGTATTGCTCATAGAAGATGATGAGCCTACCACCTATGAAGAGGTTCTGAAGAGTTCAGAGTCTGAGAAATGACTTCAAGCCATGAAGGCTGAAATGGATTCCATGTATGAAAACCAAGTATGGACTTTGGTTGAGGCACCCGAAGGAATCAAACCCATAGGGTGCAAATGGGTTTTCAAAAAGAAAACCGACATGGATGGTAATGTAATTACCTATAAAGCAAGGCTTGTGGCTAAAGGTTTTCGTCAAAGACAAGGAGTTGACTACGACGAGACCTTCAGTCCAGTAGCAATGCTTAAATCCATTAGAATACTCCTAGCCATTGCCACTCATTATGATTATGAGATATGACAAACGGATGTGAAGACAACTTTCCTAAATGGAAATCTTGCTGAGGATGTGTATATGACACAACCTGAGGGCTTCACCTCCTATGATGGTGAAAAGGTATGTAAGCTTCAGAAATCCATCTATGGATTGAAACAAGCATCCAGGAGTTGGAATATCCGTTTTGATGAGGTAATCAAAGAGTTTGGTTTCTCACAAAATCCGGATGAACACTGTATGTATAAGAAGGTTAATGGGACTGCAATCGTATTCCTTGTGCTATATGTAGATGACATATTATTGCTAGGAAAAGATGTCTCTATGCTACAATCAGTCAAGATTTGGTTGTCCAAATATTTTGCCATGAAAGACCTTGGTGAAGCAACTTATATCCTTGGAATAAAGATTTATAGAGATAGATCAAAAAGGTTGCTTGGTCTTTCACAATCAACGTACATAGAGAAGATGCTAAAAAGTTTTAGCATGGAGCAATCCAAGAGAGGGTACCTTCCCGTGACTCATGGGATAACACTCTCAAAATCTATGTGTCCTAAGACGCAAGATGACAGGATGCGCATGAGTATGATCCCGTATGCATCTGCGGTAGGATCTATCATGTACGCTATGCTATGTACGAGACCCGATGTATCATATGCTCTAAGTGTTACGAGAAGATACCAATCGGATCCTGGTGAAGGTCACTGGGTGGCTGTCAAGAATATCCTTAAGTACTTGTGAAGGACTAAGGATGTTTTCTTGATATATGGAGATGGAGATCTCAAAGTGAGCGGGTATACAGATGCCAGTTTTCAATTTGATAAGGATGATTCCAAATCCCAATCAGGTTATGTATTCACGCTAAATGGCGGGGCAGTCAGTTGGAAGAGTTCCAAACAAGAGACAACTGCCGATTCAACGACCGAGGCAGAGTACATTGCCGCTTGAGTAAAGAAAGGAAGCGATTTGATCAAAAGTTCATTATCTTGAACTTGGTGTGGTTCCTAGCGTTGATGGGCCCATACAGTTGTATTGTGACAACAATGGGGCTATTGCGCAGGCGAAAGAACCAAGGTCTCATCAACGATCGAAACACGTACTCCGCAGATATCATCTGATCAGGGAGATCATAGGACGAGGTGATGTCCAGATCGAGAGAATTCCCACCGAGCGTAATATTATCGATCCGCTGACAAAGCCATTATCACAAAAGAGTTTTGATTCTCATGTACTCGCTTATGGTATTAGATATCAAGGAGATTGGCTTTAGGTCAAGTGGGAGATTGTTAGAGTAGTGCCTCAAGGCAATCGCTTTAGCGCATTTTGTACAAAGTGTGTACACACTTTATGAATAAATAAAGAAAGGCATATTTCATTAACTCTGTTCATTATTTATGAATGGATATTGATCTATAAGCAAATTAATGAAGTCCATGATATATGACATAGCATGAAGGAAATTATGATGTGATCACACCATCGAGATTCCTATCATGTGCAATTATGTCAAGATTCTAAATTATCCCTAGTCATAGGATTCTTCGAGACCGGACATCGGTAATCCGGAGAGACTAGTACATCTCAAGCTCCTTGATTTGATCAAGTAGTGGATCTTAGAAGCTGTAAATATGAGATATTTAGGGTTGAGATATGGATGCTTACTAGAGGTAGTAAGTACATTGGATGACCTGCTATGAGATCATCACATGGATGTCCTATTCTAATGTCAGTGATAATCTCATCATAGCAATGGCGCAAGTATCCTTAGACTTGAGGTGCTCAAGGATATCTTGGATACTGATTCTGTGCTTTGACTCCATTCCTTGTTGCCTTACAGAGGTCGCTCATAGGGTGGTGATTGGGTACAGCTTGAGATATTCGAAGGTAATTGAGTAGCCAAAAGAGGATTCACCGCTTCTGTGATAGCAGAAGATGATACCCATTGCCTCTTGTCAGGGTCATTACTTGGAAGTCTCTGGCCGGAGCATATATGTCATGAAGAATGTCTTCATTGACATATTAAGTAATGAGTCTCAGGACGAGAACTGAAATCACTTGGACTAGATTTGACGTAGTCAGTCTAGTAAGAGTTGACACTTTGCCCATACTCATAACCAAGTGGGTTATAGCATGGTGAAATGACGAATTGCACGGTAATTGTCTATAGAAAGGTTCGTGATATGGTTCATGATGAATACATGTTCATTCGTCAAACCAATTACTTTCCGGTCAATTGGGGGTGATGATGTGTTGCTAGATACCGCTCATGACTTGCTTGGATTAAGTGTTAATCTAAGTGGCCAACATAACCGGGAACCTAATGGGTCACACGCATAAGAGTGTCTCGGAGAATTCGTAAAATAGTTTTGGACAGAGTTCCAATATATGGAGAGCAAAAGGATTAAATGGATCCCGATGAGATCGAGATATGTCCCGATGAGATCGCGACATCGATATTGCTGAAAAACATTTCCGGGGGTTTTTCCCATACCAGGACCTAATAGGCCGGTAGGACCGACCCCAGTGTGACTAGACCACTTCAGCATTTATTTATATATATATATATAATTGATTAATTAATATATATATATATATATATATGTTTTACGTGGATGAAGGAGGAGAGGCCTTAGCATTTTAACTTTATATATATATATATAAAGGCTAAAACGTGGAAAGGGAGAAGAAACTTCTCCTTATGCTTAGTCATTAGTTGTATTAAATGACTAAAAGACAAAATGAAAGATGAAGAAGACTCATCATCGTTGGTTTTGAAAAAAAGGAGAAAGGATTTTGAGAAAATCCTAAGTTATTCTCTTCTTCATCAACGAAGTTACTCTCCTCTTCAAGCCTCTTCATCTCCTCTTCATTGTTTCTTCCAAGCTCTCCAAGAACAAGGTAAAATCTAGCAGTCTTCAACTTGTTCTAGCTATTTCCGGGTCAAAGGGTTTGTCTCGGTTAGTTTCTCCGATTTCTGCGTGGATATCGTTAGAGACGGTCTCCTTTGGCCGTTATGGTTTGAGTTTGTTGTATAGACACTTGGATCCTGGTTTTCGGGAAAGTCCCGGAACAAAATTTTTTTTTTCGCACCGTGGACATGTGATGCTCACACCGGGATTTTCCTACACTTTGCGTGCCAGTGTCGATCAAAACTTAAGCATCTTTACCCAGAACATATATAACACCTTATAACACTATACTTTAGCATTCACACTATTTAAGAATTTACCGATACTATACAAGTAAGCCTTAAAATATAACAATACAAAACAAAAAATATTCATCCAGAACATACCTGTAATCGTGTCTGGATTTGTTCGAACGTCCTCCTTCGTCATTGCATAAACTCGTGTTTGTTCTCGCGTAGCTGGACGTTGTTGATCGAATGGCGGTGCATTACTACCCATACCAGTCCTCTGTGTAGATCCAGAAGACTGAGCACCCTCTTTGACAATCTCCCTTCGGTGTCTCATCGAATGCACTGAGCTATCTCTTCCCTGAGCCGAAGTCCAAATCTACTGTGGACAATCTCTCCTCAGATGCCCTATCTCTCCACACTGAAAACACTTCCTCAGCTCTGTACACCTGCCTGCATGTACCTTTCTACAGTTTCTACACTGCTCAGATCGATATTATAATAGCCCAGTCCACCCACTTACAAATATTATCCGTTTTGGGCCTCAGTCTGCACAGTTTTGCTTTTCCCCTTCTGAACCGTAGGAAAGGGATAAAAAAGCGTCCACAAAGGAAAGGTTTCCACACCCTTATAAAGAGTGTTTCGTTCTCCTTTCCAGTCGATATGGGATGGCAATGATCCTTCATCCTCCCACCTTAGGGGGCCAGATGTCCTCGCTGGCATATCGCTTGGGTACTGGCTCTGATACCAAATGTAACAACCCAATCCACCCACTTGTAGATATTGTCTGTTTTAGGCCTCAGCCCACATAGTTTTTCTTTTCCCCTTCTGACCCGTAGTGAAGGGATGAAAACACGTCCACAAGGGAAAGGTTTCCACACCCTTATAAAGAGTGCTTCGTTCTCCTTTCCAGTCAGTATGGGATGGCAATGATCTTTCGTCCTCCCCCTTAGGGGGCCAGACATCCTCGCTGACATATCGCTTGGGTACTGGCTCTGATACCAAATGTAACAGCCCAGTCCACCCACTTATAGATATTGTCCGTTTTGAGCCTCAACCTGCACGGTTTTGTTTTTCCCCTTCTGACCCGTAAAGAAGGGATGAAAACGCGTCCACAAGGGAAAGGTTTCCACACTCTTGTAAAGAGTGCTTCGTTCTCCTTTCCAGTCGATATGGGATGGCAATGACCCTTCATCCTCCCCTCTTAGGGGGCCAGACGTCCTCGCTGGCATATCGCTTGGGTACTACTGGTTCTGATACCAAATGTAACGGCCCAGTCCACCCACTTGCAGATATTGTCCGTTTTGGGCCTCAGCCCGCATGGTTTTACTTTTCCCCTTCTAACCCGTAGGGAAGGAATGAAAACGTGTCCACAAGGGAAAGATTTTCACACCCTTATAAAGAGTGCTTCGTTCTCCTTTCCAGTCGATATGGGATGACAATGCCTAGTGGTACGGATTTCAGTAGGCAAGGCCTAGTGGTACTACCCGGGACAATCTTCCACCACTGATAAGCTGGGCCCTATAAAAGAGACATTGCATAATCGAACCTCTCATCAGGTTCGCAATCCATCCGTCAAGACTCTCTCGACCCTCTCTAACCATCCTTAGCATCGCAGGTCTCAGATTGCCTTAAAATCCACACCGCCAGCACACACCTATCATACCTCCTCTCCTGTCTCTCGGGAAATCTAGAAGGCAACTCCTCAGATCGAGGCACCGAGGACTCCCTACTGGCTATGACTGATCCTTGGTCAGCTGGTTGATCAATCTGATCACCTAAGACGGATGACCTATAACAAAACAATAATTTCGATCAACTTCTGCATTTCTCACAATAATTCATGCCTAAATATTTACTAGTCCCAACAGATGCCAAACCATGCTCTAATACCACCTAAATGTAGCGCCCCCTTACCGCAGGGTACACACCGTGACGCCCGCAGATCATTCCGATGCATATCCTACGATAAGGGGGTGCTACACGTTTTCATCCCTTCCCTACAGGTCAGAAGGGGAAAAGCAAAACCGTGTGGGCTGAGGCCTAAAATGGACAATATTTGTTGCGACCCGATCCGGGAACCGGATCCCAACTGAAAAATGAAAAACGAGGAACGGAAAATCGAAAAGCGAGAAATTGCTAATCGGAATCCAACCAGAAAGCGAAAACGAAAAAGTGAAACAAAGTGCGGAACGGAAAACGGAATCGAATGGAAACGGAAATTTCGCATCACAATTTCGAATCAGAATACAAAGCATAAGAATCGAAAGCGAAGCACATACTCAAGCAAATGCAAATCGAATCGGCTTAATCAAAACAAAAATAGCGAAGCGGATCGAATACAAATCGAAAGCGGAAACAAACACTTAACAAAACGAATCCGACATCCGAGAACAATAACTAGAGGAACATGATCGCGTGGGATGAATCGCGTTGGAAACCCTAAGACGCTCCAAAATCCGGTATGAAATTTTTCTTTCTTTTCCTTTAATCAAACTCATTCAACATATAAACAATCCTACATTTCTATTCTTTCTCACTTCATTCATCTTAATCATTTCTTATACATTCATAAAAACCCTCAAACTCATTTCTTTAAACCCATTTTATCAAATTTTACCGAAATTTCGAAAGATAACTACTGTATTTTGACAGCCCAAAATTTAAAACAAAGAAAACACACTTCTAATACATATGCCAACATTACGAGGCAACATCGGACCTCCGTCCGCATCCAAACACCAGCAGAAACACAATCTTAATTCTAAACACTTCAAAAATCTCAAACCATAATTCTATATTCAAAATCCACAATTCAATCATATTCTTATTCATTCACAATTTACATTCATAAACATATACAAACTCAATCTCCAATACTTAACTTCGCATTTATATACATCATGAATTTATAACTTAAGAACATTAATGGCTTTCCAAGCCATTTACAAATCTAATAACGTTCATCCCAAAACAACTCATTCATCTTCATAAATCAAAGTCATACATAAGTTTATATCTCAAATTCCATACATACTTTCATAAACCAAGATCTTATACAAATTTATAAATCGGTTACATAAAATGTAACATCACTTTTCATAAGTCAAAAGTACAATACACAACACAAGCTTTACAAACTCGTTTAACATAAGCACGAACAACCGAAAATCTTGACTTCCTTTCATCCGGACTCTACCATAACCTGGAGGTGGGGATGAAAGGGGTGAGCTTTAAACTCGTGGATAACATATTTATAAATTGAATAATAAGCAAAATCATTTTCTAAACTTTTTTCCTTTTTTTTTTGAAAATTCTCATAGTAGGAAAATCATCGAAAGTTTATTATTATTTTTTCTAACTTTTCAAATCATTCAAGATCCCTTTCAAATAGTTTCACGACGTAAAAATCCAAATCATTTAGTCCTCAAAATTCTCAATTTCTTTCAAATTGCGAACCATTTTCAAATCATGCAATGCATCACACAAGAAACGTAAACAAATACACATAACACATCGAATGGTTTGGTTCGGTCCTAACAGACGTCTTGCACATTTCCGATAAGCGGTCATGTGCGGCCGTGGAATGAGAGGGGAGTCCGAATCGAACTCCTTTGCCTATTGCAGCAAAATGCGAAGGCTTAAACAGTAGAGACAATGACTGACTCAAGTGGGACCGACCAAACCCATATAACACATAATGAAAACTAATTGATTACCCGAAGGCACTTTTCAAAAACTCTTGATTTTTTTTTTTCATCTCATAACATCAAATTGTGTCATAAATGACACAAGCATATAATCACATAAATTCACATAATCATCTAATGCAATTCATAGCATCAAATTAATCACATAATAATCACATTCATGACAAAATATGCACTAATTTCTTTAAATCATAAATCAAATAATTTGAAACCCATGAAGTTCATAAATCTTGTATTTCTTAAACTCATTTTCATCATTTGAAATCATAATTTCAACCATTTACATTTTTTTTTTCAAACATTTTTTTTTCAACAATTGCTTTCTTTAATTTTTAAAAAGTCACATTTAGCTTATAATTCAATAAATAAATATACTACCCACTTGATATCCATGCTAGCATCTTGTCCAATGCTTCACTTTGACCTTTTCTCCTTTCTTCCTTCCAATTGAAAATTCCCTAAATTAATTTCATCAAAATTTAATCTCATAAATCACTTAATCCTTCAATTTGATGCATAAGTCATCAATTCTTACTAATTCCAAGATAATTACATCACTAATTCCAAAAATTCTCAAATTACAAATGGAACCTAAACCAATCCAATCAAATTCAATATCATAATTAACTTAATTTCCCAAATTGAACTTAGGAAACATCTATTCCTTACATATTCAAGTCATTTAAACCTCCAATTTTGAAAATCCCCAATTTTCAAAATTGGCCTAAACCAATTTACACAAATTCCATGTCATAAATCATAATTTCTTCAAAATTGATTTCATATTTCATCAATTCCTACTCTTAATTATGTTTCTACACCATTAATTCACAAAAACCCCAATAATGCACAAAAACCCCAAATTTCTAATTTGGCCTAAACTCCAACTTTACAATTTTTCAAATCAAACTTCACCTAAAGCATAAACATCAAAATTAACTTAGGATATCTCAAATTCATCACTAATCTAACCTATCTAAATCATCAATTTCAAAAACCCCCAACTTTAATTTTGGGCATAATCCCCAATTTTCATAAATCCAAAATTAAATCAATTTAACATGAAATCTCCCAAAATTGAGCATAGCATTAACAATCCCATATCATTTTCCATGATTCTAAACCAAAGACCAAACAAAAACTCAAAGTTCAAAACTTTCCTCTTACCTTCTCTCTCTAGATTTTCGAATTTCCTAAGCTCAAATGGCAAGATTTCATCTTCTTTCATGTTTACCCACTCAAATCTATGAAAAACTCATGCTTGGAACCTTAAAAAACGAAAATCCCTTACCTTTCTTCTTCCTTCTTCTCCACGGCCATGCTTCTTCCTCTTTCTCTTTTGTTTTCTTCTCTCTTTATTTCTCTCATTGTCGTGAATGGCTGGGTAAAGGAGACAGCCCTCTTGCCCAAAACGACCAGCCCCCTTGAGTTTTTGCCATGTCATTAAAATGGGGATAAAAGACCATCTTGCCCTTGCACTTATTGAAAAATCTGATACCTTGCGTCCTAATTTCGGGTAGCTAAACGAAATAATTTGGACAAACTTTCTTCATAAAAATTGTTCCTCTAGATCTTACGAATCCAACGCCACTGACGGCGCTCAATTCGGATCTAAAACGAAGAAGTTATGGCCGAATTACTAACTGACCTGCACAAAATCCGAAACTGAACTTTAACATAACTTCAGTCAAGAATTTGACAATCTTAGGGATGAAATTAAATTTGGATCCCTTCACATGATTTGTAGCCCTATCTCTTAACTTTATTTTCCCTTAAGAATCAACTCAATCGGAGTTGTATAACTCCCGAAAATCGCAAAATACTGAACCATGTTCAGAAAATTTTCCAACTTATAACCTATAACCCATCTCTTACTTAGGTTCAATCAATCTATTTCCATTTAATCTTCTAAAAATCATACTTCTTCATAAAAATGAACGTAATTGTCTTAGGAATCCAACGCTTTAAGAATCAAATCAATCGGATGTCAGACGAAAGATTTATAACAAAAGATTGCAAAAGGGTCGGAGTTCAAGCAAAATTTTCAAAACCTTAAATACCCACTTATAACTGAATTTTCAAAATCATATCTCTTAATTCCGAACTCAGAATTTGACGAATTTGGTGTCTATGGAAAGGTAAAAGGAAGCTCTACAACTTCCTGAAGTACTCAAAATCAAATTAGGTCTTTAAAGGAGTCAAAACCTCAATCAAAGATTCTGTCCAAAACAGCTTTTCCTAAACGACTTCCAATTTTAATCGCTCATAACTCCTAGTCCGGATATCGAAAATTACAAACTTTATGGCGTCGGAAAGATCGACATACAAGCTACAACTTTCAGTAATACCACTTACTCTAATTCAGACTAAATCCATACGACGAGTGGCCTCGAAGTATAACACATGCAAATCTATACTTAATAACATTTTCAAAACAAAGCATATCTTCTGAAAATCATATCTCCCAATCCCGACATCGAAAAATAGCAAACTTTATGTCCACGAAAAGCTCTCGACAGAGGCTACAAGTTTCAAGTTGATCATTTTCTCGAATTTGACCTAAATCAAAAAGTCAACTTTTTACCCTGAAAGTCAAACTTCCAAGCCAACTTTGAGTGATCATAACTTTCACTCCCGATATCGAAAAATTGCAAACTTTATGTCTACAGAAAACTCTTGACATAATCTACAAGTTTCATGTAGATCATTTTCTCCAATTTTGCATCAAACAAAAGTCAACTCTCAAAGTCAAACATTCTCTCTCCAAAAAGTCAAACTTTCTAAATTCTTCAAATTTTCACACTTTTTCTTTTTAATTCTTGCTATTTAACTTCATTTCAATCAACTCATCCACTTTCCTCTCATAATCCATATAAGTTCACTCAAATATCAAAGTCCTCAAAATTAAACAATTCTTTTCTCATAAATTATTTCTTAATTTAGTCAAATTTCCTTAAATTCATAATTTTCTCATCAATTTCTTTCTCATTTAAAATTCATTTTAATATTTCTATTTTTCACCAAAATTCGGGTCCAACATTTCTCCCCTCTTAAAAGAATTTAGTCCTCAAATTCATACTTCATCATCAAGTAACTCATCCTCCTAATAATAGTCACATTTCCTTCTTATCAATTTCTTATCACACATATTACACATATTCATCTTCTTGTCTTAATCACTATTTTGCACTTCTCATTTTATATCAAAACTTTATTTCCTCAAATAAAATATTTCTGAACACATTTTCACACGTCAATGGTCCCATTTCTTAAGGAACCCAAGATGAGCCAATAATCATCCAAAAATCAACCTATTGATCTTCTACCTCATATGTCTCTATCACCAAGTTCATTTTTCAGGCATTCCTCATTTCATTTCACACATATATATTCAAACATCAAGTTATCTCATCTTTCAAAATTGGCATTTCTCAAAAACCTAATCAAGTCAATTTATCCTTATTCATAGCACATTTCTAAAATCAATCATCACTCTCGTCATCTAACGTCATCGAAATCAAACAAACAACTTAACTCGTCAACTATTACATAACTTCATATCATTATCTCATCTCACACAAAATTCAATTTCCTCCAATTTCATCTCATCATTGCCTATTCAAAATCAAATTATCCCATCTCATCGTTGCCTATTTAAAATCAAATTATCCCAATGCGGTAAGCACTTTATACCTCAATTCATTAACACACCTCAAATCAATCAAAGTTCTTAACTTCTCTCAGACAATCACTAAATTCATTCTTAATAACCATAGTGCCCCAGTATGATCATAGTACTGGGCTCTGATACCATAAATGTTGCGACCGATCCTAAACCGGATCCCAATGAAAAATGAAAAACGAGGAACGGAAAATCGGCGAGAAATTGCTAATCGGAATCCAAACGAAAGCGAAAACGAAAAAGTGAAACAAAGTGCGAACGGAAACGGAATCGAATGGAAACGGAAATTTCGCATCACAATTTCGAATCAGAATACAAAGCATAAGAATCGAAAGCGAAGCACATACTCGAAGCAAATGCAAATCGGAATCGAAGCGAATCAAAACAAAAATAGCGAAGCGGATCGAATACAAATCGAAAGCGGAAACAAACACTTAACAAAACGAATCCGACATCCGAGAACAATAACTAGAGGAACATGATCGCGTGGACAGAATCGCGTTGGAAACCCTAAGACGTTCCAAAATCCGGTATGAAATTTTTTCTTTCTTTTTCCTTTAATCAAACTCATTCAACATATAAACAATCCCTACATTTCTATTCTTTCTCACTTCATTCATCTTAATCATTTCTTATACATTCATAAAACCCTCAAACTCATTTCTTTAAACCCATTTTATCAAATTTTACGAAATTTAAGAAGATAACTACTGTATTTTGACAGCCCAAAAATTTAAAACAAAGAAAACACACTTCTAATACATATGCCAACATTACGAGGCAACATCGGACCTCCCGTCCGCATCCAAACACCAGTGAAACACAATCTTAATTCTAAACACTTCAAAATCTCAAACCATAATTCTATATTCAAAATCCACAATTCAATCATATTCTTATTCATTCACAATTTACATTCATAAACATATACAAACTCAATCTCCAATACTTAACTTCCGCATTTATATACATCATGAATTTATAACTTAAGAACATTAATGGCTTTCCAAGCCATTTACAAATCTAATAACGCTCATCCCAAAACAACTCATTCATCTTCATAAATCAAAGTCATACATAAGTTTATATCTCAAATTCCATACATACTTTCATAAACCAAGATCTTATACAAATTTATAAATCGGTTACATAAAATGTAACATCACTTTTCATAAGTCAAAAGTACAATACACAACACAAGCTTTACAAACTCGTTTAACATAAGCACGAACAACCGGAAAATCTTGACTTCCTTTCATCCGACTCCTACCATAACCTGGAGGTGGGGATGAAAGGGGTGAGCTTTCGCTCCGTGGATAACATATTTATAAATTGAATAATAAGCAAAATCATTTTCTAAACTTTTTTTTCCCTTTTTTTTTTGAAAATTTCATAGTAGGGAAAATCATCGAAAGTTTATTATTATTTTTTCTAACTTTTCAAATCATTCAAGATCCCTTTCAAATAGTTTCACGACGAAAAATCCAAATCATTTAGTCCTCAAAATTCTCAATTTCTTTCAAATTGCTCGAACCATTTTCAAATCATGCAATGCATCACACAAGAAACGAAACAAATACACATAACACATCAGAATGGTTTGGTTCGGTCCTAACAGGACGTACTGCACATTCCCGCATAGCGGTCATGTGCAGCCGTGAACTGAGGGGAGTCCGAAATCGGAACTCCTTTGCCTATTGCAGCGGCCAAGGCGTAAGGCTTAAGCAGTAGAGACAATGACGACTCAAGAGGACTGACCAAACCCATATAACACATAATGAAAACTAATTGATTTCAAGGCACTTTTCAAAACTCTTGATTTTTTTTTTTCATCTCATAACATCAAATTGTGTCATAAATGACACAAGCATATAATCACATAAATTCACATAATCATCTAATGCAATTCATAGCATCAAATTAATCACATAATAATCACATTCATGACAAAATATGCACTAATTTCTTTAAATCATAAATCAAATAATTTGAAACCCATGAAGTTCATAAATCTTGTATTTCTTAAACTCATTTTCATCATTTGAAATCATAATTTCAACCATTTACATTTTTTTTTTCAAACATTTTTTTTTCAACAATTGCTTTCTTTAATTTTTAAAAAGTCACATTTAGCTTATAATTCAATAAATAAATATACTACCCACCTGATATCCATGCTAGCATCTTGTCCAATGCTTCACTTTGACCTTTTCTCCTTTCTTCCTTCCAATTGAAAATTCCCTAAATTAATTTCATCAAAATTTAATCTCATAAATCACTTAATCCTTCAATTTGATGCATAAGTCATCAATTCTTACTAATTCCAAGATAATTACATCACTAATTCCAAAATTCTCAAATTACAAATGGAACCTAAACCAATCCAATCAAATTCAATATCATAATTAACTTAATTTCCCAAATTGAACTTAGGAAACATCTATTCCTTACATATTCAAGTCATTTAAACCTCCAATTTTGAAAATCCCCAATTTTCAAAATTGGCCTAAACCAATTTACACAAATTCCATGTCATAAATCATAATTTCTTCAAAATTGATTTCATATTTCATCAATTCCTACTCTTAATTATGTTTCTACACCATTAATTCACAAAACCCCAATAATGCACAAAACCCCAAATTTCTAATTTGGCCTAAACTCCAACTTTACAATTTTTCAAATTAAACTTCACCTAAAGCATAAACATCAAAATTAACTTAGGATATCTCAAATTCATCACTAATCTAACCTATCTAAATCATCAATTTCAAAACCCCAACTTTAATTTTGGGCATAATCCCCAATTTTCATAAATCCAAAATTAAATCAATTTAACATGAAATCTCCCAAAATTGAGCATAGCATTAACAATCCCATATCATTTTCCATGATTCTAAACCAAAGACCAAACAAAACTCAAAGTTCAAAACTTTCCTCTTACCTTCTCTCTCTAGATTTTCAATTTCCTAAGCTCAAATGGCAAGATTTCATCTTCTTTCATGTTTACCCACTCAAATCTATGAAAACTCATGCTTGGAACCTTAAAAAACGAAAATCCCTTACCTTTCTTCTTCCTTCTTCTCCACTACCATGCTTCTTCCTCTTTCTCTTTTTGTTTTCTCTTCTCTCTTTTATTTCTCTCATTGTCGTGAATGGCTGGGTAAAGGAGACAGCCCTCTTGCCCAAAACGACCAGCCCCCTTGAGTTTTTGCCATGTCATTAAAATGGGGATAAAAGACCATCTTGCCCTTGCACTTATTGAAAAATCTGATACCTTGCGTCCTAATTTCGGGTAGCTAAACGAAATAATTTGGACAAACTTTCTTCATAAAAATTGTTCCTCTAGATCTTACGAATCCAACGCCACTGACGGCGCTCAATTCGGATCTAAAACGAAGAAGTTATGGCCGAATTACTAACTGACCTGCACAAAATCCGAAACTGAACTTTAACATAACTTCAGTCAAGAATTTGACAATCTTAGGGATGAAATTAAATTTGGATCCCTTCACATGATTTGTAGCCCTATCTCTTAACTTTATTTTCCCTCAAGAATCAACTCAATCGGAGTTGTATAACTCCCGAAAATCGCAAAATACTGAACCATGTTCAGAAAATTTTCCAACTTATAACCTATAACCCATCTCTTACTTAGGTTCAATCAATCTATTTCCATTTAATCTTCTAAAAATCATACTTCTTCATAAAAATGAACGTAATTGTCTTAGGAATCCAACGCTTTAAGAATCAAATCAATCGGATGTCAGACGAAAGATTTATAACAAAAGATTGCAAAAGGGTCGGAGTTCAAGCAAAATTTTCAAAACCTTAAATACCCACTTATAACTGAATTTTTCAAAAATCATATCTCTTAATTCCGAACTCAGAATTTGACGAATTTGGTGTCTATGGAAAGGTAAAGGAAGCTCTACAACTTCCTGAAGTACTCAAAATCAAATTAGGTCTTTAAAGGAGTCAAAACCTCAATCAAAGATTCTGTCCAAAACAGCTTTTCCTAAACGACTTCCAATTTTAATCGCTCATAACTCCTAGTCCGGATATCGAAAAATTACAAACTTTATGGCGTCGGAAAGATCGACATACAAGCTACAACTTTCAGTAATACCACTTACTCTAATTCAGACTAAATCCATACGACGAGTGGCCTCGAAGTATAGCACATGCAAATCTATACTTAATAACATTTTCAAAACAAAGCATATCTTCGAAAATCATATCTCCCAATCCCGACATCGAAAAATAGCAAACTTTATGTCCACGAAAAGCTCTCGACAGAGGCTACAAGTTTCAAGTTGATCATTTTCTCGAATTTGACCTAAATCAAAAGTCAACTTTTTACCACGAAAGTCAAACTTCCAAGCCAACTTTGATGATCATAACTTTCACTCCCGATATCGAAAAATTGCAAACTTTATGTCTACAGAAAACTCTTGACATAATCTACAAGTTTCATGTAGATCATTTTCTCCAATTTTGCATCAAACAAAAGTCAACTCTCAAAGTCAAACATTCTCTCTCCAAAAAGTCAAACTTTCTAAATTCTTCAAATTTTCACACTTTTTCTTTTTAATTCTTGCTATTTAACTTCATTTCAATCAACTCATCCACTTTCCTCTCATAATCCATATAAGTTCACTCAAATATCAAAGTCCTCAAAATTAAACAATTCTTTTCTCATAAATTATTTCTTAATTTCGTCAAATTTCCTTAAATTCATAATTTTCTCATCAATTTCTTTCTCATTTAAAATTCATTTTAATATTTCTATTTTTCACCAAAAATTCGGGGTCCAACAATATTTGCAAGTGGGTGGACTGGGCTGTTATAGATATGATAGAGATCGAGAAGCAGAGCTAGTAGTAGGGGCAGTGCTCTGACCACCTGGTCGTGGTAACCGCAAGTGGGCAGCTGATGATGTAGCGCCTCCAATACTACCCGGAGCTGAACTATCACAACTCTTCTTAGGCTGCTAGCTGAAAGAACCTCCTCCCTTTCTTTTCCGGTTCCTTTCTTCCCACTGTCTCCCACGCTCTTTCACCATCTTATCAACTCTCTTAGCCGATTGTACCATTTCCTTGAATGTAGTGGTTGAGGTAACCGTCATCCTCTCCCGAATAGCTAAATGCAGTCCCGTCTCAAACCGAACACACAGATTCTCTTCATCAACCACATATTCAGGGACATAAGTGGCAAGCTCCCTCAACTCTATCTCAAACTCGTGCACCGACTTATTCCCTTGTGTCAGTGTAAAGAAGGCAGCCTTCTTCTGATCTCGATCAAATCTGGTGTAATATTTTTCGTTGAACTCATCGATAAAATCTCTCCAAGTCATCTAATTACAGTAGCTTCCTTGGACATTTTCCTACCAAACTCTAGCGTCGCCTTCCAGCGATCGGATGAGAACCTTTAGCTTCATCTCATCAGGCATTGCCATATCATGGAATGTCTCTGCGGTCCGCCTCATCTAGGATTTTGCCTCTGTAACACCACTGCGCCCATCAAAAGTACTTCACTCGAGGTTCCTTGTCTCTTTGATATAACCTGAAATTTCAAGCATTGGGTTTGGTCCTGGTGTATGACTAGGTACCGCTACTGGCTGTGGTGCTGGCGATATATGTGGCGGCATTTGTGGCGGTCCAGCCTCAAGCTGCTGCTGCGCAGTGTATTGTGCCCACCATGTCATCACCTACTGCAGAGCTTCTTTCGACACTAGTGGTAAATCCGGCTGCGCTACTACTGGTGGTATTACGGTGTGAGACTGCCTATGAGTCGAAGAGTTAGCTATCACTGGTTCTGAAATTGCTTCTACGCTATGTTCCTCCAGCTTGGGTCGCAAAGGTCTCACGTTGCGATGCCTTCTCCTTCCTCCTCCAACCATGTTATCACTATAAAATCAAAGAGAAGACATTGTTTAATAAAATAAATCGGGCTAAGCTTAGCTTATGTGCTATGCCAAACATCCCAATGAATGTCATTAAGTACTCTGATCGAGGTCGAAATCATCGGATCGTTAAGGACGTCAACTTAACTATCTGAGACTCAACTTCTCGACTAAAGACCTTCGACACCCAGACTCAACTCCTAAGGCTCATGAACTTTTGAAAACGGAAATAACACTTTTGAAAATACGAAACTAGGCTCTGATACCAATTTAATTGTCATGACCCGGTACCACATCGGGTCCATAACAACCGCTGCATACTCAAGCTAAAGACACTCGCAATATCCTTAATCTGACTATGCAAGGCTAACCAAATATTTTTTTTTCTTTTTCTTTTTTTGAAAATTTTTGGGCAACACAACGGTTGTATTTTAAAAATATCAAAATCTGCAAATGAATTCAAACACACTTCTGTATGCACATCCAACCACAACTTCAAGACTCTCTAGTCCACTCAAACAATCTCAACTCTAGGCAAACTCAACTCAAGTATCAAAAGTTCATACATAAAATCTTTTACAAACGCAAGGCAATCAAAAGTTAACTCGCAAAATGATAAAGTATATTTACACAAATACAGTTCACGAGCCATTAGATAATAAAAGTACAAAATGGGAGACTACCCACGTGCGAAAATACTCCGAAAATGTTAAAATGCTACACAGTCCTCACAGAACTTATAGCTTACTAAATTAACCTGCATGGTTGGAAAGCGAAGGGGGTGAGTACACTGGGTACTCAGTGAGTAGGAGAAACATATATCGCAAATAGAAGTCATTCATTCCAAGACAGTGTAGATAACCTATAAAGTAAATATATATTGCATAGAAGACACATAGGCCCAACCTATGACTCAATGTATACTGGTTAGGAACCATAGGCCTAGCCTGTTAACTTCCTCATCCGGTGAATATAGATCCCCGTTCCAGTACACAAAAACATAAAAACATCATATGTATTAATCAAATCTCAATAGTAAAACCAATATTAGGATAAGCCAAAACAATCATGTGTGACACCATTAGTCGGCCAAACTAATATACACACCCACCGATACCCGGTGTTGGCTCGACTTTCATCCGTGGTGAGTTCGAATTACAGTCAATAAGAGCATCATGACCCTAGGTGATGACCTCATCGGTATCCAGACCCTACGGGTGGAATCACCTGCGAGTCCCGTAGAAAAATGTCGATACAACGACTCGACTTTCATGTACGAGCGTCAAGTGTACGAGGGTCACTTTATCGTAATCAGATGTGCCCAGCACACGATTGGCCAATCGTTTTCTCACCAATCACAAAACAAATCATGTCCAATTATTAAGAATAAAATCAAGTAAGGCACCATACCTTTATTTATCGGTCTAACAGATGAAATAAAACTGTGCTAAAGCTTTAAGCCAAAAGAGAACAAATACATACATCATGCATGACTCGATTATGCATATGTAAATTTCAAATATTTTCTCATAAACTAAAAGCCATCTTTTGTACTCCAAATGCAAAGTTGTTCAAAAACAGTGCCATTTATAAAAAACATACATATGTTAGCACCTATTTGAAATTCAATTCTACCATACATTACCTAGATTCAAAATTCATATACAAGTCATCATACATGTCTTAGAGTGATCTAATCCCATATGAGAAATATGATTCTCCAACTCACCTCAAAAGAAGATATACCCTCTCTTAACCTCAACAATCCTCAGTACGAGCTCCTTGATTCACAGCTCCCGAGCCTTTATACATAAAATAGCATACAAGAAAAATATTACTTAAACATAAATTTCATATTTAAACACCATCACATTAGCTTCCCTTTTTGCATTTCCTAAGGCATTTAATGCCTTTAATCCAAACTTACTCATTTTATGACATAATTAAGCATATTTTTCATCCAAGCAGATTAAGTCATGATTCATCAATCTAGGTAATGTTTCAAGTTTACTCTAAGTAAACATAATAGTTTCTTTCTAATGTACACCCTCAAAATCCTTAAATCCTAAGCCAAATTCACTTAGGCATTTTATCAAACACCTAAGATGCATGACTTTCAAGTCTTATTTTCAATACTTTACCATAACAATTTATGTTCCTAACATGACATATGGTAGCACTTCCAATCAATGACACATTTCACCACTCCATTCAAACCAACTCCTTTCATTTAAGCTACATTTATCAATTACACAACTCATCACATTCACCCACCTCTTCTCCACCATTTCAACCTACCCTTATCCAACACACATTCTCTTCATTCTTCATCATCAATTCACATCATACATGTATAATTAACACCATAGAATTCATTTTTACCATCAATTTGATAAGATATTCAAAAATTCACCAACTTTCACATAAACAGAACAATTTGGGTTTTGACTTAATGAACCCTCTCCATGACATATTTCATTCATATAAACCATGTTTCATGCATAATCAAGCATGTAGAACAACATATCTTAACATCAAACTCAAAATCTTAATGTAGAGAGAGATGAGACAAAATTTACCTATACTTTCCTTTAGTGATACCTTCACATTCCTTAAGAATTTCTCAAATCTAATGATAGATTTGAGTTCCTTGACCCCAAATTAGCTTAGAACACTTTGGTATGGGTTGAAAATTCAAAAAGATGATGAAATTGGAGTGATGGCCGAAAGTTCCCTTCTTCTCCTCCTCTCTTCCCTTTTTTCTTCTTTCTTTTAATAAAAACCAAGTATTTTAAAGCTCATTTAATGGGGTGCACGACCACCACATGGTAGAAGAGTCTAGAATTTGACTCTTCTTTGACCAAACAAGAGGAATTTACCAATCTGCTACGGCCACCACATGGTAGAAGAGTCTAGAATTTGACTCTTCTTTGACCAAACAAGAGGAATTTACCAATCTGCCCTTAGTTATGTGAAATTACCATTATACTCTCCAAACTTTTCCCAAATTTGCAATTAAGTCCAAAATTTGAAAATGACCAAAAATTTTATTTTCACTTTGGTCTTTGGACTTTTGAAAATTATAATTAGGCCCCTCAATTTTATGAAATTGCAATTAAGTCCATATGTACACCAACTTCTCCAATTTAGCTTTCTAAATGTCTAATAAGTCTATAAATCATATATAATCACCTCTAAGGCATTAGAATACATTTAATTTAACCACCACGGTCTTATCCATCCGATGGACTCAGTTTTACACACTTAAAAACTAATGTGTCGGAAATTTCCAAAATTTCGCGTACCGATGAACATAATGTTATATATCACTGGCATATGTACCAAAAGGATTCAATTACATATTTAAACTCATATACAACCATGTATATGACAATATACAGTAGTATCTTCAAATGCAAAACAACACAAAAGGCTCGAAAAATCCAGTGATACAAATATCTTCAATAGTTTGATCTTCAACAAACATAGCATCACAACTCCTGATAAGTCTTTTCTGTACCAGATCATAAAACCTATAGCTAAATTGATCTTGACCATAGCCAATGAAAACACACTGTTGTGTCTTGACATCAAGTTTTTTCCTTTCATCTTCAGGAATATGAATAAAGGCCTTGCAACCAAAGACCTGCAAATAATCATAGGAAACATCCTTTCTTGACCACACCTTTTCTGGAACTTCATACTGGAGAGGAACACATAGTGAATGATTTAATGCATAAACAACTGCAAGTAAAGCTTCACCCCAAAATGCCTTAGGCAACTTTGAATGTGAAAGTAGACGTTTGACTCTTTTCATCAAAGTCCTGTTCATCCTTTCAGCTACGCCATTCAATTGCGGTGTTTTTGGTGGTGTCATTTGATGTCGAATACCATGCTCTTTATAGTAAGCATAAAATAATCTGATCTACTCTCCACCATTGTCTGTTCGAATGCACTTCAGCTTCTTCCCAGTTTGTCTCTCAACTGAGGCATGAAATTATTTGAACACATCTAGCACTTGATCTTTAGTCTTCAGAGCATAGGCCCACGTTTTCCTTGAATAATCATCAATAAAAGTCACAAAGTACTATGCGTTACCAAGTGACTTTGGTAATGGTCCGCCCAGATGAGTGAATCAGATCTGGAACATTCTTCATTCTGGATGAAGGAGAACTCTAGAAAGAAACCTTATTTTGTTTCCCTACTAGACAATCTGCACATTTCTTCTGATGTATCTGATTTAGACCATATAACATATTCCTTTTCACAAGCCGAGTCATCCCTTTCTCACCAATGTGGCCTAGTATTTTACGCCACAAATTAATTGTATTGTCATTCTCCATTATATTGACAACATCAATGGAGAGCTTTGCCCAAATCATATACAGTCTTGAGTGCTTTTGACCTCTGGCCACTACTAAGGAGCCCTTAGTAAGCTTCTATTTTCTGTTTCCAAATGTATTTCGGAAACCTTTATCATCTAGCCTGTTTACAAAAATTAAGTTTAGATGCATATCAGGAATGCACTTGACATCTTTCAGCAACAATCTTAAACCATTTGATGTCTCCAAAGAAACATCTCCTTTGACAATAACATTTGACAGATTTCCATTTCACATCTTAACAATGCCATAATTATCAGGTGTGTAAGATGAGAAAAATTGTCTGTGAGATGTAACATGAACAGTAGCTCCATTGTCAACTAACCAACTTATTTCTTACAACACTAGGTTGACTATCTCTGTATCAATAACAAGGTTGAATACATCAGCAATGTTACTTTGTTCATCATCACTGCTTTCTTCTTTCTTCGCATCTTCAACTTTTTTCTTCTTCAACTTTCCGCAAAACTTCATGATGTGGCCTTTCTTTTTGCAATAATGACATTTCATATTTTCATATCTGTTTGACTTTACTCTTGTCTTTGGACTTTGGGCCTATGGATTGACTCCTTCCTCTATTTTTTGTAAGCAGAACATTTGAATGTGATGAAGAGGCTGCATAATGTGATTTACATCTTATCTCTTCATTTAGTATATTGATTTTAACAGACTCGATATTTAATACACTACATGGTGCAGTATTTGTCAAAGACACCTTCAAAATCTCCCAAGACTCTAGTAATGATGCTGGCACCATTAGAACAATCACCTCGTCGTCAAACTTTATGCCCATATTTGGTTGAGCAATCACCTCATCGTCAAACTTTATACCCATATTTGATAACTGATCAACCATCCCTTCCATATTGTTTAAATGATCAGCTACAGAAGTACCTCCTGGTATTTTAATTGCATCAATTTTGTCAGATAAAATAATTTGTTGTTACCAGTCTTTGAATAATACAACCTCTCTAGCTTATTCCACAATGTTCTTATATGAGTCTCGTTACAAATGTGATTATACACATTATCATCGAAAAATTGTCAAATATAACCACACGCTCATTCATGCTCAAAATCCCAATCTTCGTTGGACATCTCCTCCGGTTTTGTTGTTGATTGCGGCTCTGTTGATTCGACCATAAGATCGATCCTTGGAAAATAGTAAAAAATAATAAATTCCAAGATTGCAGTATAGGTTGCAACCTCGGGTCATCTCACTTAATCAGAACCTAATGAAATAGACCTAAGCTAGCCTATATGTCATAAAGTACAAGCAAAGTTAGTAAAGAAAGGGGGTTTTGTTTTTTTGAAAACATTAACTACACTAAAATGCATTGTGAAAAGTATTTTTTTAGTTTTTGGAAAAGAAAATGAAAAGACTAAAACAAGTGATAAAATCCCCTTAAAAATGAGCTTTGGCTATCACTGTTCAAAACTAATTTGATGGGATTAGAAATCACTAAGTTTGAATGGTAAACCTTAAAGTACTCTCTTTAAGTCCAGGGTCTTGATTAACGAATTCCATTTCTCAAGACCCCATTAAGCGCTCTTAAACCTTAGAACCTTAAAGGACTCTTTAAGTCCAGGATCTTGATCAATGAACTCCATTGCTCAAGATCCTGTTAAGCGCATCTTAGTGTGTGCGGTGGATTAAAAATCACTAAGTTTGAAATGATAAACCTTAAAGGACTCTCTTTAAGTCCAGGATCTTGATCAATGAACTCCATTTCTCAAGATCCCATTAAGCGCTCTTGAGCCTCAGAACCTCAAAGGATTCTTTAATTCCAAGGCTTTAATCAATGAACTCCATTGCTTAAAACCTTGTTAAAAGCATCTTAGTGTGTGCGGTGGATTTGCCAATGCAATGGGTAAAATGAAATCTAACATCAACTCAATATCAAACACAACTAGGTAGATAAAAGAGAATCAACAAGATCACAAGTTGACATATATGAGACTTCATATATTTAAACACATAATTCTACATAAACAAATCCACAACACCTTACATTGTTCAACGCTTAATTAAACAAATCTAACTACAAAGCAATGAATCCCAACTCGGCTGTTCATAACAAAGTAGTTAAACGTGACAATGTAAACTACTAATCCAAACAACACATTCAATGTCCAACATTTAATTAAGCTACAATCGAGTAGCTTCACTACAAGTTACAAATCCTAGACCTAGGCATTCATAAAACATAACTAAATTACGGATTAAGCTACTCCCCTTTGAAGCTCGGTGAACTCCAACCATCACTGCATCTTCAGGAGAAAATGAATGCCTAACCACGCATTGTAACCGGAAACTTCACAACTCGTGACGAATCCAAGCTACCCATGATGGAGTCGGCGATGAAAATGGAAAAGAAAACCTATGTGAAATTATCCCCAGGGAATCCCGAAGGGAACCCTGGGTGGTAGACGTGAGTGCTTCCTCTGCTTCTCTCTTCGCTCGTCGATCTCCTTTTTCTCCCTGAATGAATGTCGATCCCCCAAAAGATGATTGTTCTAACCTAATTCGGCCAGATTTAAAGGATGGGTCACGGGCCGGGTCGGTACAGTGAGAGAAATTTCTATTTAGAGTCCGGGTATCCGTCTGCATGTCGTGACGAGTGAATTATTTGACGTCGCGACACGCGGCTGCTTGTTCTCTCGCCACGACGTGTGAATTGTTAGACGTCGCGACATGCTGTTGCTCGATCATACACCGCGACATAAGAATTGTTTGACATCGCGACGTGCTTTCTGCTGGATGCGCCGCGACGTGCATGGAAGGTTCATGTCCTATTGACTTTCTGATGAGTTGACTCCCTTATTTTCCTACAAAACAAAATAGCCATTTGCAGTATTAATTGTCCTTAGAAAATTTATAATGCAATTAATATCAATTTGCTACAATTTTACTAACAAATTGCAAATCATATGAGCTCAATATAAGGAACTAATTTAAGCACAAAAGTTACAATTAGGAGTCAAAAGGTGCATTAACAGTTATGAAAGTGTAGCCAATTAATAAGATAAACTTGGGCTCAATCAAATTCCCCCACACTTAGACCTTTGTACTCTTGGAAAAAGTTTACAAGAGTCAAAAAGATACAAGTGTAAAAGAAAATCCGCCCATGCTCAAAACAATAATAGGAAATTGACACAAATCACTTCCTCATAATTCGATCAAAGCAAATTGAAAGAGTGCTAATAAAACAAACACTAAAAGAATTTAATCCAAGAGATTGGACAAAAGAGATTTCACTCAAGATAAAGTGTTTGCCCTCAACTCACTTGTGTTTAGGGATATTTTCACTCTTAATCTGCTTAATCCATACTCTACCATAAGCTTGTATCAGCTCTATTTCTCCACTACAAGAATTATGATTTTTGAAGATCAAGAGGACTTTCTAGGGGTTGTAATATGCGGAGGGCTAGATGAATGGATGGAATGAACGAAAGAAAAGGTATGAATACATGCACTAAAATTTTGAATGGATGTCAACAGTTGAACTAATGATGAGTTTTTCTCTTTTGTATTTTTTCTCTTTTTTTCTTTTTTTTTTCTTTTTGAAACACATTTTTTCTGTTCCTCTTCTTTTTTTTGAACACACTCTTTTTATATTTTTGTATTTTATTTTTATTTTTGAAAAGGAAATGTAAATTAAACTAATGGCATCATATGAAATGTATGCAAGTGCTCATACATAATAAGGCTCAATGGGCTAGCAAGGGATAAGTGTTTATGGGACTATGTTTGGGGAAAAGGGGTTGAAGAAGGAACGCTTCTATCATATCAACAAAATTCTTATCCATAAAGCTTTGAGTAAGAATTGAAACAAGTTCTAGAGAGATATGGAATAAGCAGTTGCACACAAGAATTGAAGAAAAATTAGGCTTAAATATCCTTACAAAAAGGGTATTATCTCAATGAACAATCTCAAGTCTCAAAAACTTAAATTGCTACTTTGTTAGCATGCATTCATTAACTTTGTGTTGAAAACATCGAAAGTAAAATTAGCCAATACCGACTATCATTGAAAGAATGGGAGGTATTTTGATAAACTCAAGTACCACTTTGAAACTTATAACATCTTTGGAAAACAAAAGGTACAAGAGCCTAGTGTGGAAAAAGTTTGAATTGAGAAAAAGATTTAACAAAAGTCATTTCTGTAAAAGGGTGACGTCGCGACAAGTGCTATGTGCGCCGCGACGTGCGTTCTAAAATGACCAGCGTCGCCGTGGTGAGAGACCTATCACCGCGGCAAAGAACAACAGAATGTCAATTTTTTTTACCAAGTTTTAAAATGTGTAACATGATGCAAGGTTGGATAACACAAACATAAGAAGTGTCACATAGGCATGCAACAAGAGAAATAAAAATGTGAACAACTCCCCCACACTTAAGCAACACATTGTCCTCAATGTTAAACAAGCAAAGAATAAACAAAGGGGAAGAAAGCACAAATGGGCAATTCAACACTACAGAAGGAAGGTAGGAGACAGAACTAAAAGGGGAAATTATTGAATTGAAAGGTTACTGATTAAACTAAAAGCTAAACTATGTTCCTACTGGGTTATTTCTCCTTGACACTTACTTAACAAACCAATGCACCAATATATGTCACGAACAATCACATGGCATAAGTAAGTAAACAAGTGAAGGAAAGAAACAACCTGGGAGTTATGGAGGTTTGTTTATTCTCCCGGTTAACCTTCGACAGATGGCCATGGTGTGGCGAAATAACTTCATCCATTCCCATGTCCATGTTAGCCTCCACTATGCCAGATTCACCTGAAATGATTGTCACAGCAAAAAATAAGAGTTAGCCTCAGCGAACTTCTATAGAAGGTGTAATCTGTAAAATGCTAGCTATCAAATATAAAGGAAAACTATCAATGAGTATGAAACTAAACTATCTAGAATGCAATCTAAAAGAAAAGACTCCTAACTTCACTTAGCAACCAAATGACAAAAGCTAACCTAAAGAACCAATTCTTGGTTCCCCAGCAACGACGCCATTTTGATCGCGGCTCTGTCGATTCGACCTTAAGATCGATCCTTGGAAACCGGTCAAAAATAATAAATTCCAAGACTACAGTATAGGTTGCAACCTCGGGTCGTCTCACTTAATTGGAACCTAATGAAATGGACCTAAGCTAGGCTATATGTCATAAAGTACAAGCGAAGTTAGTAAGGAAAGGGGGGTTTTGTTTTTTTGAAAACATTAACTACATTAAAATGCATTGTGAAAAGTATTTTTTTGGTTTTTGGAAAAGAAAATGAAAAGATTAAAACAAGTGATAAAATCCCCTTGAAAATGAGCTTTGGTTATCACTGTTCAAAACTAATTTGATGGGATTAGAAATCACTAAGTTTGAATGGTAAACCTTAAAGGACTCTCTTTAAGTCCAGGGTCTTGATTAATAAACTCCATTTCTCAAGACCCCATTAAGCGCTCTTAAGCCTTAGAACCTTAAAGGACTCTTTAAGTCCAGGATCTTGATCAATGAACTCCATTGTTCAAGATCCCGTTAAGCGCATCTTAGTGTGTGCGGTGGATTAAAAATCACTAAGTTTGAAATGATAAACCTTAAAGGACTCTCTTTAAGTCCAGGATCTTGATCAATGAACTCCATTTCTCAAGATCCCATTGAGCGCTCTTGAGCCTCAGAACCTTAAAGGATTCTTTAATTTCAAGGCTTTAATCAATGAACTCCATTGCTTAAAACCTTGTTAAAAGCATCTTAGTGTGTGCGGTGGATTTGTCAATGAAATGGGTCAAATGAAATCTAGCATCAACTCAATATCAAACACAACTAGGCAGATAAAAGAGAATCAACAAGATCACAAGTTGACATATATGAGACTTCATATATTTAAGCACATAATTCTACATAAACAAATCCACAACACCTTACATTGTTGAACGCTTAATTAAACTATAATTAAGCAAATCTAACTACAAAGCAATAAACCCCAACTCGGCTATTCATAACAAAGTAGTTAAACGTGACAATGTAAACTACTAATCCAAACAACACATTAAATGTCCAACATTTAATTAAGCTACAATCGAGTAGCTTCAATACAAGTTACAAATCCTAGACCTAGGCATCCATAAATCATAGCTAAACTACGGATTAAGCTACTCCCCTTTGAAGCTCGGTGAACTCCAACCATCACTGCATCTTCAGGAGAAAATGAATTTCTAACCACGCATTGTAACTGGAAACTTCACAACTATTGACGAATCCAAGCTACCCATGATGGAGTCGACGGTGAAAATGGAAAAGAAAACCTATGTGAAATTTTCCCCAGGGAACCCCGAAGGGGACCCTGGGTGGTAGACGTGAGTGCTTCCTCTTCTTCTCTCTTCGCTCGTCGGTCTCCTTTTTCTCCCCGAATGAATGTCGATCCCCCAAAAGATGATTGTTCTAACCTAATTCGGCAAGATTTAAAGGATGGGTCACGGGTCGGGTTGGTACAGTGAGAGAAATTTCTATTTGGAGTCTGGGAATCCGTCTGCACATTGCAACGAGTGAATTATTTGATGTTGCGACGCGCGACTGCTTGTTCTCTCACCGTGGCGTGTGAATTGTTAGACGTCGCAACGCGCTGTTGCTCGATTATACGCCGCGACGTAAGAATTGTTTGACGTCACGACGTGCTTTCTGCTGGATGCGCCGCGACGTGCATGGAAGGCTCATGTAACATCCCACCCCCTATTGGAAGGGTAAAATAGTAAATTTGGCATAGGATGAGATGGATCGAAATGACTTAGGACTGTTCATGCATAATAGGATTGGTACACAGTATCATTTGTGCACATGAAATTACTGTACATGCATACATGACAATCCCGGTTTTTGTGCCTAAGGCAATTTTATTATGATTAACGTAGTTATTGGGTTTGAAAAAATATTCTGAGTGCGCCATTGAATGTTTTATATTTTAAGGGATTTTTAGGAATTTTTCTGGAATTTTCCGGAGAAAATTCCCTGACCGGAAAAATTGCCAAGTGGCGAACCGGTCGATTTTCGGTAACGAAAATTTCTATCCAATGGCACTGCATTATTGGGTATATTATTTTGGGATTGAAATGAGGGCCATTGGACTTGAATGGGTCAAATTTCATTAGGGTTCTTAAAAATCCTATTACATGTTTTGTCTTTCCTTATTTTGTTGTTTTTTTAGAAAAATGCCATGTGTCCTACACCATTAAATGGTTTTGTCTTATGCCCACCTAGTGAATTCGGCAACTTCACCTTTAAAGAAGGGAAAAATCATTTGTTCTTGCCTATCTCCTCCTTCATCCGGAACTCCACTCCTCCTTCTTCTCCATTTGATGTTCTTTAAGTTTCCTAGTGTTTAGCTCTTCCTTCCACTTTGTTCTTCTAAAAAGGGCCAAGCATACACTCCTTTCTCTTTTGGCATGATGATGTTTATGTGTGGGTGGAAAGTGAGGATTACAAAGTAGAGAAAGTGGAGAAGTTGGTGTAGTATTGAAGGGGGGGAAAGCTTGATTTGGTAAGTTTTTGTTTTAAGCTTTCATTTATGCATTTAATGAATAAATTGGTTGTTAGATGCATTGATTAGTATGTATTGGTCATTAATCATGATTTATGATGATCTATTGGCTCAATTCTTGTGTGATTAGGATGCTTATGCATGTGGAATTGGTATTAGAAGTGATAGGATTTAAGTTGAAGATGAAAGCTGGAAAATTGATTTTTGACCTACTGTACTGTTTTGAGCATAACTCTTTGTGTGGTTATGAAAATGAGGTGAGGTTTGTGCCCAATGAACTTTGGTTTGTTGGCTACATTTTTGTGTGAAATAGGTGTTGTCTAATGTTAGTCTTAAGAGGGTGAATTTTAGCATGGAAAGTTACTGCTGATGGCTGGAATGAACAGTAACTGAACCACATAACCTAGAGTTTTGATGATTTTTCTAAATTAATTGAGAAGGAATTAGGGAAAATGGTCTGCATGAAAGTTGAAGCCTATGTTGTTAGCTTTCCATTTCCACTGATTTTGCAATTTTTCGATATGTATATTGGGAGATATCTACTGTTAACTATTGACTGATTTTGTACATTGTGGTGAAACCTAGCCTAAGTGTCAGATTTGTGAGCATTCTGATTGGAAGCAATTTTAGCAATTTGTGTGAATTGATTTGGCTTGAGTGATATTCTGAAGAGTTGTAAAGGAAGAAATTATCTTGAAAATGGTATATAGCATGTGATTTTTGGAGATCAGATTTGGGAGTTATGAGTTTTCAAAAACTGAACCTGCATTAGGTTTTTAACTGCTGCCCTGATCAATCACTTGTTTGGCAGTTTTGAACTTGTTAGGGATGGAATTGGATTTTGAATCTTTCATAAATATTGAAGTATGAGATCTTATCTTTCCAGTGATATAAGGTAGTGATTGTTTTGACATTTGTGCTAGGAGATATGCTGCTTTGAAATGTACTGTTCAGATTGGGAAATTCCAGTGGGCAGATGCTTTGGTGAATTGATTGGTCTAGTTAGCAAATGAATTTGATTTCAGGTTGTGCATGAAAGTTGTAGATAACATTGGGATCTTTCTGAGCATATTTATTGTGTAATTTTTGACAAAGGAAATGAGAAGTTATTGAATTTACAAGATACTGTACTGTTTTAGAACCCATTTAGTGGGCAGTAACTTTGATTGCATTTTTGACAACCTTAGAGGTGAAATTGGCTTTTGTGTCCTTCATAACACTTATAGATCTTTTTTTTCTCTATGAAATAGACACCAAATTTGTCCAAATTGGAGTTCGGAGTAGGGATTTATGGCCTAGACAAGTTGGCGTGTCTGAGGAAATTGTTTCAGATCTGTCATTTTAATAGGACTAGTCGACTAGGATTCTTAAACCAGTCGACTACAACCTGCACTAGTCAACTAGGACATGTATTTTTCCTACACTAGTCGACTACAACCTGCACTAGTCGACTAGGATGTGTATTTTTCCTTCTTTTGTTCACAACTTTTCCGTTCGACATCCGATTGACCTGATTCTTGAGACATCGGATTCGTGAAACATTGAATTTCATTGCATGAGAAATTGGGAATTTTTGGACGGAAAATTGACGTGGGTCCGGGCAATGATTCTTTGGTCACTGTTTTATTTATTTTTGGACCTATAGAGGTCCAAATTGAGTACTGTCAGTGCCGTTACATTTCTAATTTTTAGACGGATTTTTGGTGATTGAAAATGGGATTAGAGCCAGAAATTCATGAACATGCATTATACACCTACATGTGCATCATTAACAAATTCGGATTGGATATTTAGTGATCGTTTTCTTCTTTGATTCTTATAGAGGCCCAATTGGAGCGTCGTTCGATCGACGTGGCAGAGACTTCCGAGCATTAGCTCAGAAGTGATAGGTGAGTAACCTAGATGGGTTTCTCAATTATTACTTGTCAAATATGGGGATAATGGCGGGAACAGGAATGTGTGCATTATGTGACCTGTCTGCCATTACTGTGATTGATTGTCAATTATGAACTGTTCCTTGTTGTGAATTATGGACTGTTATTTGTGCATGTTGACTGTTAAATTGACTGTGCTTGACTATGAATGATTAACTGTTTATGGGGATGTTGTAACTGGGCATGTGTATTCATACACAGATGCATAAACTGATAAAGAAAAATTGTGAACCGAGTCGCCACTGATACTGAAACGAGCCTAGAGCTCGAAGGGAGATAATTCTCCCCAGACGCGTCTACTAATCACTGAATACTGTTTACACGCTCGGTCACAACACTGTAATTAAACTGAAAAAAGAGTCACATGTGCATTGCATCATTTATCGATGAATACCGAAATGGGTTTCTCAGACAGGATCAGATATTATCGTGATCAGAGACCGTAGTATTATCAAGAATCGCTTTATTATCGTGAATTGATTATGTGATGCATGAATTGAGAGAACCATCGATGATGGTTCCTCATTGAGTTCACAAACTCATCCAAAATTGCAATATATTTTTTCATGACTTGAAGAGTACCCCGTTTGACACGGGAGTAGGTCTACTGTAGGCAAGTGAAGGATAGAGGTCGAGATTAGCTCGCGTCTGCATTAATGTCTTATCGAATTAGTTTCCGCAATCATTGTACAACAATGCTTTATATTTATAATGAGCCCATTGTGGTTTTATTATTTTTATACATTGACTGATTGTAAATTATTATTGGATGACTGTAATAACTGAAAATGGTTAATTGTGAACATGGACTCAAGATTGCATTCCGCAACCTTTGTAAACTGATTAGTATGTGAACTTTATGGTTACTGTAAAATATTGTTAAATGATTGTAATAACTGCAAATGTTTTATATATGCTCACCGTCTTTGTCGCGCTAATGTATGGTTAAAAAAACACAAGAGAGAAGAAAATAATATCTTGAAGTTTTCACCGATCGATGTAGTACGCCACCCTCATGGGTATGGACTCGAGATATCACCAACGATATCGGGTTCGGATCACTCAGAGTGGGTGTTACATTTAGGTGGTATCGAGCCCAAAGAATACGAATTTATCTGGCACAGTTTGAAACATAGGTTAAGTTGCATGCATTTGAGTTGTGTCGTTGCAGACCATAGCAACTGATCCCCAGTCTGAGTCGCACTAGTAGGAATCCTACGTGTGCATACATGTTAAGTGACTAAGTGGGAAAAAAGTGAGACCGTATTAGAATGTGAGCCCATGAATGTGTATGGGAAATGAGGAATGGGAAAAAGAAAACATCGATAATGAGAATTATAATGTACTGTGGTTAGAATGACTATGTTGGCCTAGACTGATTAAGGAAAGAATTGATATCAAACTGAGTCCCCTGATTAATATGGCAATATTACGGCGACAGAAATGAACATGTCTAGAACTTGGAGAGGTCCTCTGTAGATATGAGAAACATACTGGTTATAGTAGGCCTATGTGAAAGTAAATGATGAAGTAATTAGAGTTCTGACTGAAGATGCGATGAAATGGGAAACATTGAAACTGAGTAAAACGTAGATGGTCCGATCAGGTAGATATTGATTCACTGCATTTGTGTTCGATATCAGTAGATATCATAGGTAGATGATGATAGCGAGATTGTAATAAGATCAATATTGTACCGTAATGGTCTACTTAGAACTGAAAGAACTGAAAGAGCAAAGTGCCTAGTAGGGTAAGAAAAAGTAGAAATGGTGAAGTGTACAGATAAATTGAAATGAACTCGTGAAACGAGTATGATCATGAGCGCATAAGCTTGAGACTGAAATGGGTATGCGAATATTGTGCTAAAAGTTTGGAAATCAGTATAATAAGATCGTAAGGGAAAAAGACAGACTAACAATTTTCTACTAATTGGGTATCGGGAATTCAGGATTGGTTGAAAAGATGTATATGGGCACAGAAATGGTAAATGGATGGGTAAATAGATAGAGATACTGTGAGTATCTATGATTTTGTTGTAGTTGGGGACATATCCCCGAATGTACTATCAATGTGAATACCCTATCGTGGATTGTTTGAGGAAAATAAAGAGAGACGTAGCAATAATGCGATGACATTGTATAAGCCAAGTGGATATGACCTTAAAAGGTCAAGCTGATACATGAATGATATGGGAATGAAACTAGGGAAATGAAAAAAAAATATTCTGGCATCAGTCCTCTATTTGAGGATTAACATAAATGGAAAGGAGTTTTATGGAGGTCTGAATTGTATAGGTTACTAATTGGCTTCCAGATAAGATAAAATAAGTTCTGGTGAGGTGTAAATTACAGAATAAGTGTTAAAGAAAGTGTTTATGTGACTGTCACATGGAACCTTAGTGCAAGGACTGTTCTGATCTTTAAATTATGGCATAAAATTGTTTTGATTGAGATAGTGCGTATAGTTAAGAATGATTGAAAAGTAATTAGGGACATTAATTGGCTGATGAGACGTTAGTGAACAGTATAATGAAGGTAGTAAGACTAATGGTCAAACAAAAAGAAGTACGGACGAAATCAAAAGTGAAATTGAGTCATATCTCAAAAGGAGATTTAGACATAACAAGTGAAATATACGACTGAGGTTATCTGTATTGTGTGTACGGAAATGTAAAGTATCCAACTACGTAAGTGGAATTTTAATTTGAGATGATTTTATTGCAATGTAAAGTGAATAGATCTCCATATGTGATGCAAAACTGTTGAGAAATCTTGATTTGAAACTAAGAAGAAAATAGTCCCGAACTGCGAAGTGAAATACTCAAATAAAGTGGAATTTCTGGAAGTCCAAGTACGGATGACTAGGTATTGGCATATGTTGATGTGAATGACAAGAAATCAATTGAAAAGAAAAAAAAGGAGTAGAGACAAGAAGTCCTAAAGGGAAACTGACAATGACGTGATGTAGTTTTACCTTCATAAAGGGATTGCAAATACACTACTTGTGGACTCAATGAAAAAGTTGAATGATGTATGGTAAAGTTAACAAGACCCTAATAGGGAATTATGGGAGGTAAACAAATGGTAGTGACTATGTTTATAGATGAAATGTGTTTGAAAGTGTTGAACAGTGAAAAGTAAAAAAAACTATATGAATAATCGAGGAATTTGATACTGAGGATAAGCATACCCTTGGAGAGTGGGCAATGTGTTAGAGTAGTGCCCTAAAGGCAATCCCCTTTAGCGCTTTTTGTTCATAGTCATGTACAGACTTTATGAATAAATAAAGAAAGGCATGTTTCATTTATTTGATGTTCTTTATAAATTGATATTGATCTTTAATCAAATTAATGAAGTCCATGATATATGACATAGCATGAAGGAAATTATGATGTGATCATAATCCCGAGATTCCTATCATGTGCAATTATGTCAAGATTCAAATTTTCCTAGTCATAGGATTAATGAGACCGACATCATTAATCCGGACAGACTAACATATGTCATACTCCTTGATTGGATCAGCGGTGGATCTCGTAAACCGTAAATATGAGATATTTAGAGTTGACATATGGATGCTTACTAGTGGTAGTAAGTTCATTGGATGATTCGCCATGAGATCATCACATGGATTTAATGTCGGTGATAATCTCATCATAGCAATGGTGCAAGTATCCTTAGACTTGAGGTACTCAAGGATATCTTGATACCGATCCCGCACTTTGACTCCATTCCTTGTGGCCTTCGGAGGTTACTCATAGGATGGTGCTTGGAGTACAGATTTGAGGTATTCAAGGTAATTGAGTAGCCAATAAAGGATTCATCACTGTGAGAATGAAGAGATACTTGGCCTCTTCGTCAGATCATTACTTTAAGTCTCGGCAGAGCATGACTATGTCATGAAGAGTGTCTTCATGGACATATAAAGTAATGAGTCCTCGACAGAACTGATTTCACTGGGCTAGACTTAGTCTAGTAAGAGTTGACATATTAGCCATACTCATAACCAAGTGGGGTATAGGATGATGAAAGGACTAATTGCACAAGAATTGTCATGGAAGGGTTCGTGATCGGTTCGTGATGAATTCATCAAACCGATTACTTTCCGGTCAATTGGGGGTCATGATGTGTTGCTAGACGCCGCTCATGACTTGCTCAGATTAAGTGTTAATCTAAGTGGCCAATATAACCGGGAACCTAAAGGGTCACACGCATAAGAGTGTTTCAGAGAATTCATAAAATAGTTTTGGACTGAGTTCCAATATATGGAGAGCAACTGGATTAAATGGATCCCGATGAGATCGAGATATGTCCCGATGAGATCGCGACATCGATATTGAAAAAGGTTTCGGGTTTATCCCATAACGGGACCAGAGGGCAGTAGGACCGACCCCAGTGTGATTGGACCGCTTAAACAATTATATACATATATATATGATTAATTAATTAAATAAATAATTAATATATATATATATATATATATATATATATATGTGTGATACGTGGAAGCATAAAGGAGAAGATCATCTTTTAAGCTTTATATATATATATATATATATAAATGGCTAACGTGGACAAGCCTCCACCATAAGCCTTTTATGAGTCTTTAAAGTGTAAAAGACATATAAAAGTTAATGAGAAGAGATGGTTTCGTATTTTTTTGCAAAGGTAAGAAGTTGAAAGCTTAATTGCTAAGCTTTGCTTTGGAAAGGTGATTTTCAAGTCTTCTTCCTCAAGCATCATCAGATCTTCTCTTCTTCTCTAAGCTTTCCAACGTTGATTCAAGCTCTCCAAGGACAGAGGTAGGCTCTAGCAGGCTTTATTCTGTTCTATCTATTCCCGGGTCAAAGGTGTTTGATCCGGTTAGGTTTTCTGATCTCTGCGTGGATACCTTTTGAGATAGTCTCTATTGGCTATTCAGGTTTGAGTTTTCATACCGACACCGGGATCCTGGGTTTTCGGGAAGGTCCCGGGAACAAAATTTTTGTTTTCCGCTGCTGGAACATGTGATGTTCCTCCCGGGATTTTCCTACAGTGGTATCATAGCGCCCGTGTCGTGTATGAAGCTTTAATCAAGCTAGATCATAAACCTTAATTGCTTGTGATGTTGTAGCATGCATTCTGTTCAGATTTCGAATTGCTATAGAGATAGGGTTTTCGAAATTTTTCTGCGCAGGATTGTTCATAACATGTTAGAGAATATGTCTATGAAATTTGAGAATTTATCGATTTGATTTGATATACTTTTGCTAATTAATTCCCTAAGGTTCCAGATGCTGTTTTGTGAAACACTCTGTGGACAGGCAGTAGTATAAAATCGAGAATAAATTCTAGAAACATCTTTTTCTGGATTTTCCTTCACCTACATGTCTCTAAGATGTTGGTGAATGTCTGTGAGCATGGAAATTGGATTTGGAGGTCATTGGATAGTTTTTCACGAATTTATTCTATACTGTTGGGAATTGCTGTGCTGATGAACACAGATTTTGAATCGGTTTTGTTATTTTGGTTGACTGAGTTTTTGATGGCCTAAAATCCTGAACAAATTCAGGTAGCATGTTCAGAACATGTAATAACCTATGTAATTTTCTCAGAATTTAGTGAAATTTTTTCATTTATCATTTCGAGCAATGTACAGAACTTGACAGTTTTGGTGAAAATTGTTGGGACTGTTTTGCTTGGCTTGATTGAGTGTGCCTTTTCAGTTCCAATGCCTTGCACCATTTTTAATGTGATTAAAAATGTGTTATCTTGATGTGGTATGATCTCCAAAGTGCATTGCTTGAAGTTGCTTTTCCAAGAATTTTTGAATGCCGAATTGGTCACATTTGTGTCTCGTTAGTATATTTCATTTTCTTGCTTGTTTTGGCCGTCACAATTTTTGTGACAAGTGCCGGAGTAGTTTTGAGAGTGTATACACTAGCTTGAGATGCTTAGGGTGATAATTTGGGTGTTCCTAAATTATTTGGAAATCTTAGAGTTATGACTCATTTCAAGTTTTTCATATAGTTTGACTATTTAAGGCATTCATGAATCAACGAAATGTTCATTGAGGCATCTATTTACAGATATTACCCTAGGTATGATGGTATTGTGAATTGGAATTGCATGGATTGAGGAATTAGCCGATTAGAGATTTTAGCAAATTTCCTTGGATAAGGCGACTTGTGTATGGAATAAGTCGACTTGTTCAAGGTCTTAGTATAAGTCGACTTGTAGCACATTACAAGGCGACTTGTACATGGGAAGGTGCCATAAGGCGACTTGTTTCATACAAGTCGACTTGTGTGTGGGCAGAAGCATAAGGTGACTTGCATTCGATGAAAGTCGACTTGTGATATGCTCAGGTTGGATGATGGATGATTATAAGGATTGATTCAATTTGATTGATAAAACCTAAATCATGCCATATAGTCCTAGTGACTATGATCCTTCAGCTTGGAGTCTAGAGTTTCTAAATCCCTCCTCGGTATATGAAAACTAACGCCTTCCATTAATATGGTAGGAACCAGAGTTCTTATAGGGATGGGTTGTTGGGTAAACCCAAGCTCACTCTATACGGATATGTTCGAACCATGAAAATATGATTTTCTGATTAATGGGTTGGTTTTCACTGGAAGCGTTGGTTTGTTGAGTAAACTCAAGGTCAACGTGGACAGAGGTGAAATTGGGTAGCATACATCGGATGTATGCGCATCAAAGAGTTGATACCCAATGTAAGTGCATACATCAACAAGTTGATAGCGATCGATAGTTGTGTCTAAGATGTAATTGGTATATCGATACCTCCGAGACATAAGGTGGCTTGTTGGGTAAACCCAAGGTCATTCTCAATGTCGGTTATCGATGATGCAATTGGTATGTTCGATACCTACCGATTGACCTAAGTTGTGGCTTGTTGGGTAAACCCAAGGTCATTCTTAGCAATATCGGATATCAACCCACTAGGACATTATGTCACTTTGTTTCTTTGGATTCATAATGAGGGTTATGGATTCTATGAAACTAGTGGGAGCTCTTTTTGCATATCATTCAAGTCCTTATGATTATGCAGCTATTCCTATTCTAACATTCTTCCTCTCTATCCGTGTAGGTTGTTTGAAAATGTCGTCAAGTGTGAATCTTCGCTCGCTTATGGATTCCAACAAGTTAACTGGATCGAATTTTCTTGACTGGTTAAGGAATCTGAGAATAGTTCTCAGATCTGAAGGTCTGGGATATATCCTAGATTTTTCGCTTCCAGATGCACCTGCTGTCGATGCTTCTGATGATGATCAGAAGGCATATAGTAAGCATCTAAAGGACAGTGACATGGCTACTTGCATCATGCTTGCCTCGATGTCACCAGAGGCTGCAGAAGCAAGACGAGTCCATGGATGCTCACACTATAGTTTTTCATCTTAGGGAGCTGTTTGACGAGCAAGCCCGGTCCGAAAGGTTCGAGACCTCAAGGCTTCTCTTCACCACAAAGATGGCTCTAGGGACATCTGCTGTGCAGTATGCCCTGAAGATGAATGGCTATATTGAGAGATTGGCCGTCTTAGGTTTTGCAATGGATCATGAGTTAAGTATAGACTTAATTCTGGTTGGATTGTCCAAGCGGTTATGCGCGATTCGTGTTAAACTATCGGATGAACCAAATATCCACTACAATACTGAAGTGATCAATCTGGCCAAGACAGTGACGAACTATCAAGAGTGATAGTAAGCAAGTCTGGTAGTAGCTTCTTCTTCTTGAGTTCCAAGAAGAAAAGAACCCAAAGAAGAAGAAGACAAAGAAACCAAAGGAAGCGCCATCAAGAAGAAGACCAAAGAAGCGCCCGAAAGGAACTTGCTTCCATTGCGATAAAGATGGCCATTGGAGGCGAATTGCAAATTTATCTCGAGTCGTTGAAGCGTAAGAAGGCATCGATGCCTCGACTACTTGAGTTTGTATGTCATTGAAGTTAATCTTTATTCTCGATCACAACATTTGGGTATTTGATCTTGGTTGTGGCTCACACATATGTAATGATATGCGGGGCCTCGGGACGATGAGGGCAACTCATGAAGGAGAAGTAGACCCACGTGTTGGAAATGGAGCAAGAGTTCTTTGCATTAGCCGTAGGAACCTATGTTTTGTATCTCCCTCTTGGGCTTGTCTTTCGAATTGGATGATTGTTATTTTGTACCGTTTTGACAAAGAATATATTATGCATTTCTTTGCGAATGAATTTGGATTCCATATGAATTTTAATAGAAATGGTTGTTCTATCAATTCTAATGGAATGCTTTATGGAACTGGTACATTGTGCAATGGTATTTACATATTAGATATGTCTAATCCAATTTTAAATGTCAATGACACCAAACGGTATAAAAGAGATAATCTAAAGTCAACTTACTTATGGCATTGTCGGCTTGGACATATAAATGAGACACGCATCGCTAAACTCCATAAGAGTGGCAGTTTAGGGTCATTTGATTATGAATCATATGACACATGCGAATCTTGTTTATTAGGCAAGATGACTAAGTTACCCTTCAAGGGAAAGGGTGAACGAGCAATTGGAGTATTAGACCTAATACATTCAGATGTATGCGGTCCGATGTCCATCCATTCCAGAAGTGGTTGTCGTTACTTCATTACCTTTATCGATGATTATTCACGATATGGGTACTTATATCGATGAGATACAAATCGAAGCGTTTGAAAGGTTCAAACAATTGAAATGAAGTAGAAAACCAGCTTGGTAAAAGTATCAAGGCATTACGATCCGATCGTGGTGGAGAATACTTAGACCAACAGCCAGATTATCTCGTAGATAATGGGATATTATCTCGATGGACTCCTCCTTACGCCTTGAAGACAATCGTGTGGTCGAAAGGAGAAATCGAACCTTGTTGGACATGGTACGATCAATGATGGGTTTCGAAAGTTACCAAAATCGTTTTGGGGGTATGCGCTAGAGACAGCTGCTTACTTGTTAAACAGAGTTCCCTCTAAAACAGTTGATGTTACTCCATATGAGATGTGGACTAACAGAAAACCTTATCTTTCTCATATGAAAGTATGGGGTTGTCCTGCTTACGTGAAGCGGATTCAGTCAGATAAGCTTGAAGCAAAGTCTGACAAGTGTTTGTTTGTAGGATATCCTAAAGAGACCATGGGATATCAATTCTACCTTCCGAGGAACAAAAGGTGTTTGTTTGAAGCATGTCTCTTTAGATAAAGAGTTTCTTCGCAAGAAGGCAAGGGGAGCAAAGTCGAACTTGAAGAAGTTCAAGATGCTCAAACAAGCCTGAGATCAATCGCTCGAACTCGAGGATCACTCATTCGGATGAAGTAACAGTTCAACCTTCCGTGACACACGAAGATCGTAGGTCAAGTAGGATGCGCCTTGTTCCGAGAGATATGGATTTCGTAAGTGAGCAGAATGACGTATTGCTCATAGAAGATGATGAGCTGCTACTATGAAGAGGTTACAAAAGTTCAGAGTCTGAAAAATGGATTTGTGCCATGAAAGCCGAAATGGATTCCATGTACATAAACCAAGTATGGACTTTGGTTGATGCACTTGAAGGGATAAAACCTATAGGGTGCAAATGGGTTTTCAAGAAGAAAACCGACATGGATGGTAATGTGATTACCTACAAAGCAAGGCTTGTGACCAAAGGATTTCGTCAAAGACAAGGAGTTGACTATGACGAGACTTTCAGCCCCGTAGCAATGCTTAAATCCATTCGGATACGCCTAGCCATTGCTGCTCATTATGATTATGAGATATGGCAAATGGATGTGAAGACAGCTTTCCTTAACGGAAATCTGGCCGAGGATGTGTACATGACACAACCAGAGGGCTTCACTTCCAGAGATGGCGAAAAGGTATGCAAGCTTCAGAAATCCATCTATGGATTGAAGCAAGCATCCAGGAGTTGGAACATCCGTTTTGATGAGTCAATCAAAGAGTTTGGTTTCTCACAAAATCCGGATGAGCATTGTGTGTACAAAAAGGTTAATGGGAATGCAATCCTTTTCCTTGTGTTGTATGTAGATGACATACTGTTACTCGGAAACGATGTCTCATTGATGCAATCAGTTAAAATTTGGTTGTCCAAGCAATTTGTGATGAAAGACCTTAGTGAAGCAATTTATATCCTTGGGATAAAGATCTATAGAGATAGATCAAAGAGGTTGCTTGGTCTTTCACAATCATCGTACATAGACAAGATGCTAAAGAGGTTTAGAATGGAGCAATCCAAGAGAGGGTTTCTTCCCATTACTCATGGGATAACACTCTCGAAATCTATGTGTCCTAAGACACAAGATAAGAGGATTCGCATGGATCAGATCCCGTATGCATCTGCAGTAGGATCGATCATGTATGCTATGTTATGTACGAGGTCCGATGTATCGTATGCTCGAGTGTCACGAGCGATACCAATCGGATCTGGTGAGGGTCATCGGGTAGTCATCAAGAATATCCTCAAGTACTTGCGAAGGACTAAGGATGTTTTCTTGATATATGGAGATGGAAATCTCAAGTGAGCGGCATACGGATGCGAGTTTCCAATCGACAAGGATGACTCGGATCGGTCAAAGTTATGTTTTCACGCTAAACGGCGGAGCGGTCGGTTGGAAGAGTTCCAAACAAGAGACGAGTCTTGATTCGACGACCGAGGCGAGTACATTCTTTGCATCGAAGCGGCAAAGGAAGCTGTTTGGATCGAAGTTCATTTGAACTTGGTGTGGTTCCTAGTGTGATGGACCCATCTGGTTGTATTGTGACAACAATGGGGCTATTGCTCAGCAAAAGAACCGAGGTCTCACCAACGATCTAAACACGTACTCGCAGATATCATCGATTCGAGATCATTGCTAGAGGTGATGTCGCGATCGAAAGGATTCCCACAGAGCGTAACATTCTCGATCCGTTGTGAAGCCATTATCACGTAAGAATTTTGATTCTCATGTACTCGCTATGGTATTAGATACCAAGGCGATTGGCTTTAGGTCAAGTGGGAGATTGTTAGAGTAGTGCCCTAAAGGCAATCCCCTTTAGCGCTTTTTGTTCATAGTCATGTACATACTTTATGAATAAATAAAGAAAGGCATGTTTCATTTATTTGATGTTCTTTATAAATTGATATTGATCTTTAATCAAATTAATGAAGTCCATGATATATGACATAGCATGAAGGAAATTATGATGTGATCATAATCCTGAGATTCCTATCATGTGCAATTATGTCAAGATCTAAATTTTCCTAGTCATAGGATTAATGAGATGGACATCATTAATCCGGACAGACTAGCATATGTCATACTCCTTGTTTGGATCAGCGGTGGATCTCGTAAACCGTAAATATGAGATATTTAGAGTTGACATATGGATGCTTACTAGTGGTAGTAAGTTCATTGGATGACCGCCATGAGATCATCACATGGATTTAATGTCGGTGATAATCTCGTCATGCAAGAATGGTGCAAGTATCCTTAGACTTGAGGTACTCGAGGATATCTTGAATCTTGATCACGTTTTGACTTCATTCCTTGTGGCCTTCGGAGGTTACTCATAGGATGGTGCTTGGGTGCAGTTTGAGGTATTCAAGGTAATTGAGTAGCCAATAAAGGATTCATCACTCGTGAGAACGAAGAGATACCTGACCTCTTGTCGGGATCATTACTTTAAGTCTCGGCGAGCATGACTATGTCATGAAGAGTGTCTTCATGGACATATAAAGTAATGAGTCCTCAGATAGGAACTGATTTCACTTGGGCTAGACTTAGTCTAGTAAGAGTTGACATATTAGCCATACTCATAACCAAGTGGGGTATAGGATGATGAAAGGACGAATTGCACAGTAATTGTCTATGGAAGGGTTCGTGATCTGGTTCGTGATGAATTCATCAAACCGATTACTTTCCGATCAATTGGGGGTCATGATGTGTTGCTAGACGCCGCTCATGACTTGCTCAGATTAAGTGTTAATCTAAGTGGCCAACATAACCGGGAACCTAAAGGGTCACACGCATAAGAGTGTTTTAGAGAATTAAGTAAAATAGTTTTGGACCGAGTTCCAATATATGGAGAGCAATGGATTAAATGGATCCCGATGAGATCGAGATATGTCCCGATGAGATCGCGACATCGATATTCTGAAAAAGGTTTCCAGGGGTTTATCCCATAACGGGACCCGGTAGGCCGGTAGGATCGACCCCAGTGTGACTGGACCGCTTAAACAATTATATACATATATATATATGATTAATTAATTAAATAAAAAATTAATTAATATATATATATATATGTGTGATATGTGGAAGCATAAAGGAGAAGATCATCTTTTAAGCTTTTTATATATATATATATATATATATAAATGGCTAACGTGGACAAGCCTCCACCATAAGCCTTTTATGAGTCTTTAAAGTGTAAAAGACATATAAAAGGTAATGAGAAGAGATGGTTTCAGTAGGTTTTGCAAAGGTAAGAAGTTGAAAGCTTAATTGTTAAGCTTTGCTTTGGAAAGGTGATTTTCAAGTCTTCTTCCTCAAGCATCATCGGATCTTCTCTTCTTCTAAGCTTTCCAACGTTGATTCAAGCTCTCCAAGGACAGAGGTAGGCTCTAGCAGGCTTTATTACGTTTAGCTATTCCGGGTCAAAGGTGTTTGATCCGGTTAGGTTTTTCGATCTCTGCGTGGATACCTTTAGAGATAGTCTCTATTGGCTATTCAGGTTTGAGTTTTCATACCGACACCGGGATCTGGGTTTCGGGAAGGTCCCGGGAACAAAATTTTGTTTTCATTGCTTTGGAACATGTGATGTTCCTCCTGGGATTTTCCTACACAGTGTGTGATGAACTGAGACATTATGTTAAAATGGTATAAGATAAATTGAACTGACTTTGATAAATGGTATTGGTGTTATGATCGCAATTGTTTAAAGTCTTGGAGACTTTATATTCCTATAAGGATACATTGTGTTAATTTGAGGAAAAAGACGGGCATAAATGACTACTCTACCGACAATTCTGAAATGAACAGACAATTCTGCCTACTAAACTCAAATATTGAACAGGTAATGCTACAATAAACAGACCAATTACAGATATTGGGATTTCCAAAGAATGTTAAGTAAATTATGGGTAATTGTGAAGTGTTACTGGAAAATTGAAGTTGTAGATCCAGTGATACTGGATAAAGGTAAGAAAGGTTAAGCGTGCAGGAGTTAAAGTAGTGAGTCCTATGATGAGTCTGAATATGCGAGTGAAATCGAAAAAAAAAACAATATTGCATGCTTCAAAGAAGAAGTATGTGTACCCGACAAAAAGTGATAGAACAAGAAAGTGAACCGTTGAAGCTAGACATTCTAATAAGTATATGCGAAAGTGAAATTGAATAACTATGGGTATAGAACGAAGTGGTTATAGATTCAAGTGCGTAGAGGTTTGAATGTTCAATAAGAAAAGTGCTTAAGTATTTGGACTATAGAGGATTATAACCTCATGATATAGTTTTGACTGAATGATTATAGAACTAATGGTGAGCACAAGATGGAATTGTACACGCTTGTATTACACAAAAAAATGCCTAACAAGAGACAAAGACCAACAGTGAGTCGAGATGCTTGTGATGAGTGAAACAAAGGAAAGGGCTTAGGAAAACTACATGGGATAGCTGGAGTGGATCAGGATCGGACTAATGAAAAAGAATTAAATACATATAGAACAGTGACATGTAAAAAGAACACTGAATCTGGACTAAGAGTCAATGTAATATGAGGGGTAAATGCGTTAAGTGGATTACCACCGGTTATAGTGAAAATAGAGATAAGTGTCACTGTGTCAGTACTAAAGGAAAGGGAAGTTTCGCAGACTAGAGAAACTATTTTATTGGAAATATCATAGTGACAAAGTATACCCATAATTGGAAAAAAAGGGTATTAATGAAGTTATTGGAATAAGTCTATACATTGAGAAAAAGGTATTGGATGGTATAGTGAGAAAAAGGTATTGGGTGGTATAGTGAGAAAAAGGTATTGGATGGATAAAACGTGATGAGTGAGCAGATTCGGAAATAATGAACTGAGTCATAGCATCGGAACCAAAGGTAGTGGCTGCTCTGGAAATGACAAGTGAGATAGTTAAGATAGTGAGATCGACAACTGACAGCCTTGTTGAATCCGTCTACTGTGATGAGTGATAATGAGTTAGCCAAATAAGTGGTGAACAATTGGTCGAGTGTGGTTACTGTGACCTTTCGGAAAATGAATCATTGAGTGGAAAAGTGTATGGGACCTGTAGGGTCATTTGATAACGGTCATAGTGAACCATTGATTGAGAATTTCGAGGATGAAATTTTTATAAGGAGGGGGGAATTGTAACATCCCACCCCCTACTGAAAGGGTAAAATAGTAAATTTGGCATAGGATGAGATGGATCAGAATGACTTAGGACTGTTCATGCATAATAGGATTGGTAAACAGTATCATTTGTGCACATGAAATTACTGTACATGCATACATGACATTCCCGGTTTTTGTGCCTAAGGCAATTTTATTGTGATTAACGTAGCTATTGGGTTTGAAAAATTATTATGAGTCCGCCATTGAGTGTTTTATATTTTAAGATATTTTTAGAAATTTTTCTGAAATTTTTCGGAGAAAATTCTCGGACCGGAAAAATCGCCAAGTGGTGAACTGGTCGATTTTCGGTAACGAAAATTTCTATCCAATGGCACTGCATTATTGGGTATATTATTTTGGGATTGAAATGAGGGCCATTGGACTTGAATGAGTCAAATTTCATTAGGGTTCTTAAAAATCCTATTACATGTTTTGTTTTTTTCCTTATTTTGTTGTTTTTTTAGAAAAATGCCATGTGTCCTACACCATTAAATGGTTTTGTCTTATGCCCACCTAGTGAATTCGGCAACTTCACCTTTAAAGAAGGGAAAAATCATTTGTTATTGCCTATCTCCTCCTTCATCCGAAACTCCACTCCTCCTTCTTCTCCATTTGATGTTCTTTAAGTTTCCTAGTGTTTAGCTCTTCCTTCCACTTTGTTCTTTCTACAAAGGGCCAAGCATACACTCCTTTCTCTTTTGGCATGATGATGTTTATGTGTGGGTGGAAAGTGAGGATTACAAAGTAGAGAAAGTGGAGAAGTTGGTGTAGTATTGAAGGGGGGGAAAGCTTGATTTGGTAAGTTTTTGTTTTAAGCTTTCATTTATGCATTTAATGAATAAATTGGTTGTTAGATGCATTGATTGGTATGTATTGGTCATTAATCATGATTTATGATGATCTATTGGCTCAATTCTTGTGTGATTAGGATGCTTATGCATGTGGAATTGGTATTAGAAGTGATAGGATTTAAGTTGAAGATGAAAGCTGGAAAATTGATTTTTGACCTACTGTACTGTTTTGAGCATAACTCTTTGTGTGCTTATGCAAATGAGGTGAGGTTTGCGCCCAATGAAACTTTTGTTTGTTGGCTACATTTTTATGTGAAATAGGTGTTGTCTAATGTTAGTCTTAAGAGGGTGAATTTTAGCATGGAAAGTTACTGCTGATGGCTGGAATGAACAGTAATTGAACCACATAACCTAGAGTTTTGATGATTTTTCTAAATTAATTGAGAAGGAATTAGGGAAAATGGTCTGCATGAAAGTTGAAGCCTATATTGTTAGCTTTATATTTCCACTGATTTTTCAATTTTTCGATATGTATATTGGGAGATATCCACTGTTAACTATTGACTGATTTTGTACATTGTGGTGAAACCTAGCCTAAGTGTCAGATTTGTGAGCATTCTGATTGGAAGCAATTTTAGCAATTTCTATGAATTGATTTGGCTTGAGTGATCTTCTGAAGAGTTGTAAAGGAAGAAATTATCTTGAAAATTGTATATAGCATGTGATTTTTGGAGATCAGATTTGGGAGTTATGAGTTTTCAAAAACTGAACCTGCATTAGGTTTTTAACTGCTGCCCTGATCAGTCACTTGTTTGGCAGTTTTGAACTTGTTAGGGATGGAATTGGATTTTGAATCTTTCATAAAAATTGAATTATGAGATCTTATCTTTCCAGTGATATAAGGTAGTGATTGTTTTGACATTTGTGCTAGGAGATATGCTGCTTTGAAATGTACTGTTCAGATTGGGAAATTCCAGTGGGCAGATGCTTTGGTGAATTGATTGGCCTAGTTAGTAAATGAATTTGATTTCAGGTTGTTCATGAAAGTTGTAGATAACATTGGGATCTTTCTGATCATATTTATTGTGTAAGTTTTGACAAAGGAAATGAGAAGTTATTGAATTTACAAGATACTGTACTGTTGTAGAACCCATTGACTGGGAAGTAACTTTGATTGCATTTTTGACACCCTTAGAGGTGCAATTGGCTTTTGTGTCCTTCATAAAACTTATAGATCTCTCTTTTCCCTATGAAATAGACACCAAATTTGTCCAAATTGGAGTTCGGAGTAGGGAGTTATGGCCTAGACAAGTTGGCATGTTGGAGGAAATTGTTTCAGATCTGTCATTTTAATAGGACTAGTCGACTAGGATTCTTTAACCAGTCGACTACAACCAGCACTAGTCGGCTACAACCTGCACTAGTCGACTAAGATATGTATTTTTCCTTCTTTTGCTCATAACTTTTCCGTCCGACATTCGATTGACTTGATTCTTGAGGCATCAGATTCGTGAAACATTGAATTTCATTGCATGAGAAATTGGGAATTTTTGGACGGAAAATTGACGTGGATCCGGCAATGATTCTTTGGTCACTGTTTTATTTATTTTTGGACCTATAGAGGTCCAAATTGAGTACTGTCAATGCCGTTAGATTTCTAATTTTTTGACGGATTTTTGGTGATTGAAAATGGGATTAGGGCCGGGAATTCATGAACATGCATTATACATCTACATGTGCATCATTAACGAATTCGGATTGGATATTTAGTGATCGTTTTCTTCTTTGATTCTTATAGAGGCCCAATTGGAGCGTCGTTCGATCGACGTGACAGAGACTTCCCGACATTAGCTCGGAAGTGATAGGTGAGTAACCTAGATGAGTTTCTCAATTATTACTTGTCAAATATGGGAATAATGACGGGATCAGGAATGTGTACATTGTGTGACCTGTCTGCCATTACTGTGATTGATTGTCAATTATTAACTGTTCCTTGTTGTGAATTATGGACTATTATTTGTGCATGCTGACTGTTAAATTGACTGTGCTTGACTATGAATGATTAACTGTTTATGGGGATGTTGTAACTGGGCATGTGCATTCATACACAGATGCATAAACTGATAAAGAAAAATTGTGAACCGAGTCGCCACTGATACTGAAACGAGCCTAGAGCTCGAAATACTGAAACGAGCTTAGAGCTCGAAGGGAGATAATTCTCCTGCACGCGTCTCGATCCTTGAATCTTGTTTACGCGCTTCGGTCACAACACTGTAATTAAACTGGAAAAAGAGTCACATGTGCATTGCATCATTACTGGACTGAATATCCGAAATGGGTTTTACTGTATTGTGACTGTATATTACTATGACTGTAGACCGTAGTATTACTGCAATTGCCTTATTACTATGAATTGATTATGTGATGCATGAATTGAGAGAACCATCGATGATGGTTCCTGATTGAGTTCGCAAACTCATCCAAAATTGCAATATATTTTTTAGGACTTGAAGAGTACCCCGTTTGACACGGGAGTAGGTCTACTGTAGGCAAGTGAAGGATAGAGGTCGGGATCAGTTCGCGTCTGCATTAGTGTCTTATCGAATTAGTTTCCGCAATCATTGTACAACAATGCTTTATATTTATAATGAGCCCATTGTGGTTTTATTGTTTTTATACATTGACTGATTGTAAATTATTATTGGATGACTGTAATAACTGAAAATGTTTAATTGTGAACATGGACTCAAGATTGCATTCCGCAACCTTTGTAAACTGATTAGTATGTGAACTTTATGGTTACTGTAAAATATTGTTAAATGATTGTAATAACTGCAAATGTTTTATACTGTCTACTGTCTTTGCCGCGCTAATGTATGATGAAAAAAAAAACACAAGAGAGAAGAAAATAATATACTGAGTTTTCACCGAATGATGTAGTATGCCACCCTCGCGGGGCACGGACTCGGATATCACCAACGATATCGGGTTCGGGTCACTCAGGAGTGGGGTGTTACATTTAGGTGGTATCAGAGCCCAGCAATACGAATTTATCTGGGCACAGTCTGAAACATAGGTTAAGTTGCATGCATTTGAGTTGTGTCGTTGCAGACCATAGCAACTGACCCCAGTCTGAGTCGCACTAGTAGGAATCCTACGTGTGCATACATGTTAAGTGACTAAGTTGGAAAAAAGTGAGACCGTATTAGAATGTGAGCCCATGAATGTGTATGGGAAATGAGGAATGGGAAAAAGAAAACATCGATAATGAGAATTATAATGTACTATGGTTAGAATGACTATGTTGGCCTAGACTGATTAAGGAAAGAATTGATATCAAACTGAGTCCCCTGATTAATGTGGCAATATTACGGCGACAAATGCATTTTGTAATCATCAAGAGATCCTTCTTCTTGGTTCACCATATACGGTAGTTAATACCGTTTAGATTGATTATTTTGCTTGTCTTTACCTTCATTTGCCAAATTACACCAAATTTGAGAAAACCAACCTCAAAAATGAAATCAGGACATCAAAATTTGGCAGAAAATATCTTCTAAATTTTCACCACGGGACTTGGTAAATAATAACTTGTGAATAGTACTCATTGGAATAGTGTCGTTGAACCTTACTAGAATAGTGCCACGGAACCCAGTAAATAGTAACTTGTGAATAGTATCATAAATAGTATCGCGGGACCCATTTACTATTGCTACAATGTCGTCACCTTTCGAATTTCTTGAAAAAACTTTAGAGTACTATTTATTACCTTTGTCGTTTTATATCAAATTTTTGAACGAATCACGCCAAAAGATTCGTTGTAATTTTGTATTCTCCGTGACGTGTTTCTTTTCAAAAAATACCTTCAATGAAAATATAGCTTTGATACCATTTGTTGGGCATAGCGGGTATATTTTTTGAAAAAGAAAAATAAAATGAGTAAAATGGACACAAAATATTTAACGTGGTTCACCCTTAATTTTAGGCTCACTATTACAAATAGTAGGTATATAGAGATAAAACCAAAATAGTGGCTCACAAGGTTTTTCCCAACCTAAAAATAGTAAACTCACTATTTTGTCACTCACCAACCCTTTAAATGTTTTTTCCTCACTTCAGAGCATTGTTTTGTTCTGGTTTTCCTCTGTTCTTTTTGTTGTGTGTATGTATGAAGCAAGGAGTGCCTTATATAGGCCCTCTACCACATGAGACAGTTGCAACGACAACTGTCTTCTTCCATTTTTTCAACTAATGTAGCACTGAAATCAATGCTGCGTTTGTTGATAAAATTGGTGTCCCTCTATATAAAGGGACCTATATCCAACACATTTAAACTGCTTATGTTGTCTTCTGAATGAGTATGAAGGAGTGGTATGATAAAACATTGTAAGGGACTAAGGAAATTTAATTAACTAATATTCATTTACCAAGGCTTTATCAAGTTTCTTTCGTGTCAACATTGCTCCTTGTTGCTTATTTGTCTATGTAAATAACCTTTATGTAGCTTTTAGATCCAATAAATTCACATGTTGGTATAGCTACGTAAGTTCCCTACTAGCCCCAGCATCTATTTTATTGGAACTCAATGAACAGTTGAAGTTGCTTGCTACTATCCACATGTTCTACATATATGTATGGATACTCTGTAAGTTAGACCATAGTTTCACCATCTGAAAAGCAAAGTTGGAGGCATATATTAGTGTGATTTTAAACGGATGAGCATTGTCTCTCATCTGGCAATGAAGATGAACAAACTGATCACTCATACTGTTAGCTATTACCACAATGTAATCAGAGTTGTATAAACATATAACGCATCCATTGCAATGAAATGTATGATTCGTAATTGTCTGCCATTGACTACCCAAAAAAAATAGCGCAATCCGAACGAGTGAGTTTTTTTTTTATTTTAGTCTTTAACAATCCTATCATCATTGGTTTTCTATCGAACACCAATTCCCTCATAATGGATTGTTTAAGAAGGTCATGTAGCCCTCTTATATTCCATATCAATAAAGTCATCTAAAGGTAGACCCTTTTTTGTTTTTCCTTTCTTCTACCAGTTCTTCTTCTAAATGTTATGGGGCCTACTTTAGGAACTTTTGCACCTGCCTCGATACTAGTTTTCTCTGCTTGTATCAGGATCAGGTTGTTTGGGTCAACCAATAGTGTTTCTTGTACATTATTATCCTTTCCCCGTAGTTCATCATACTGGCCATCTACTTTCTTTTTTTATTAGCTTAATAGCAGCTTCTATCGAGTTCAAAGTCACCTTCATAACATTCTTAGTATCTGCCTGTATATTCCCTTCCTCATGATTTGAGTTATCTAGACATGAGTTATTTTGGACTTCATTTCTAGTGTTCTCTTTGCCTGTAGCATGATTACCTTGTTGGGAACATCAGTTTGAGTTTCTTGCACTGAATTGTCTTTTATTCTTGCCTTAACATCTTGAATATCCACTGCATTATTTGTCATCTCAATGACATTTTCCATCGGGTTCAATATGTCATTCTCAAAATCTATCTACATTTTTCCTGTCTTATGAACTGAATATCCATAAACTAGATTATTTTGGATTGCATTTCCCTTGGTCTTATCTTCCTGAACCAACATCTGAGCATTTAAACTTCAGATTGTGCCTCCTGCCTAGTGGTTTTTGTTGGATATGGGTCCTTCCACATAAAGGGACGCCAATTGTTCAACAAATATAGCACCAATTTCGATGCCACATTAGTTGAAATAATAGAAGATGCAGCTGTCTCATGTGGCGGAGTTCCTATATAAGGCACTCCCTGCATCATACAAAAAAAATATATAGAGGAAAATTAGAGCAAAACAATGCTCTAAAGTTAGGAAATATTTTCCTAAAAGGTTGGCGAGTGACAAAATAGTGAGGTTAATATTTTTAGGTTGGGAAGTACCTTGTAAGCCACTATTTTAGTTTTATCTCTGTATACCTACTATTTGTAATAGTGGAAGAATTATTTTGAATATTATCTGTAGACGTAGCCCAAAGTTAAGGGTGAGTCACCTTAAATATTTTGTGTCTATTTTGCTCATTTTATTTTTTCTTTACAAAAAATACAACTGTTGTGCTCAACAAGTGGTATCAAAGCTGTGTTTTCATTGAAGGTATTTTTTAAAAAGAAACACGTCATGGGGAAGACAAAATTACAATGAATTTTTTGGCGTGATTTGTTCGAAAAAATGACATAAAATGGCAAAGGTGATGAATAATACTCTAAAGTTTTTCAATAAATTTGCAAGGTGACAACAGTATAGCAATAGTAACTGGGTCCACGAAACTATTTACAGTACTATTCACAAGTTATTGTTTACTGGATCCAACAATACTATTCCAGTGGGATCCGACGACACTATTCCGGTTGGTTTTCTCAAATTTGACTTACTTTGGCAAATGGAGCTGAAGACGAGCAAAATGATCAATCTAAACGGTATTAACTACCGTATATGGAAAACTAGGATGAAGAATCTCTTGATGATTACAAAGATGCATTTGTCGGTATTTTCGACAACTAACTTGGAAGAGATGTCCAACGAAGATTGGGTGTTTGAGCATGAATGAGCGTGTGGTTATATTTGACAGTTTGTCGATGATAATATGTAGAATCACATTTATAATGAGACTCATGTAAGAACGTTGTAGAATAAGCTGGAGCAGTTGTATGATTCAAAGACCGATAACAAAAAATTGTTTTGACAAAATTGATGCAGGTAAAATACCAGGATGGTACTTTTGTAGCTGATCATTTAAACAATATGGAAGGGATGGTAAATCAGTTATCAAAGATAGGCACAAAATTTTGACGACAAGGTGATTGCTCTGATGGTGCTAGCTTCATTACCATAGTCTTGGGAGACTTTGAAGGTGTCTTTGACAAATACTGCACCAAATGACGTATTAAATATAGAGTCTGTTAAAAGCAGTATACTAACTGAAGAGATGAGATGTAAATCATAGTATGCAGCCTCTTCATCACATTCAGATGTTTTGCTTGCAGAAAATAGAGGAAGGAGTCAATATAGAGGTCCAAAGTTCATAGACAAGAGCAGAGAAAAGTCAAATAGATATGTAAATGTGAAATGTCATTACTGCAAGAAGAACGGCCACATCATGAAATTTTACCGAAAGTTGAAGAAAAAAAAAGACAAATATGTGAAGAAAGAAGAAAGCAGTAATGATGAACAAAGTAATATTGTTAATGTAATCAACCTTGTTATTGATACAGAGATAGTCATCTTGGTGTCGTAAGAAACAAGTTGGATAGTTGATAGTGGAGCTACTATTCATGTTACATCTCACAGACAATTTTTCTCATCTTACACACATGGAAATTATGGCATTGTTAACATGGTAAATGGAAATATGTTAAATGTTATTGGCAAAAGAGATGAATCTTTGGAGACAGCGAATGGTTCAAGACTGTTGTTGAAAGATGTCAAGTACATTCCTGATGTGTGTCTTAATTTGATTTTTATAAACAGGTTAGATGATGAAGGTTTTTGAAATAATTTTGGAAATGGAAAATGGAAGCTTACTAAAGGCTCGTTAGTAGTGGCTAGAGGTCAAAAGCACTCAAGATTGTATATGATGCAGGCAAAGCTCTCCAATGATGTCGTCAATACAGTGGAGAATGATATTACATTTGATTTGTGGCATAAAAGACTAAGCCATATTAGTGAGAAAGGGATAAATCAGCTTTTAAAAAGGAATATAATATTTGATCTAAACCAGATACATCAGAAGAAATGTGCAGGTCTAGCAAGAAAAGAAAATAGGGTTTCCAGAGTTCTCCTCCATGCAAAATGAAGAATGTTCTAGGTCTGATTCACTCAGATTTATGTGGACCATTTCCAAAGTTACTTAGTAATGCACAATACTTTATGACTTTTATTGATGATCATTCCAAGAAAACGTGGGTCTATACTGTTAGAGTAGTGCTCTAAAGGCAATCGCCTTTAGCGCATTTTGTACAAATTTGTGTACAGTCTTTATAAATAAATAAAGAAAGGCATATTTCATTAATTTGTTGTTCATTATTTATGAACTGATATAGATCTGTAATCAAATTAATGAAGTCCATGATATATGACATAGCATGAAGGAAATTATGATGTGATCACACTAATGAGATTCCTATCATGTGCAATTATGTCATTATCTAAATTATCCCTAGTCATAGGATTACTGAGACTGGACATCGGTAATCCGGAAAGACTAGCACATCTCAAGCTCCTTGATTTGATCAAGCAGTGGATCTCACAAATTGTAAATATGAGATATTTAGGGTTGAGATGTGGATGCTTACTAGAGGTAGGAAGTACATTGGATGACCTGCCATGAGATCATCACATGGATGTCCTATTCTAATGTCAGTGATAATCTCATCATAGCAATGGTGCAAGTATCCTTAGACTTGAGGTGCTCAAGGATATCTTGGATATTGATTCTGTGCTTTGACTCCATTCCTTGTTGCCTTACAGAGGTCGCTCATAGGGTGATGCTTGGGTACAGTTTGAGGTATTCGAAGGTAATTGAGTAGCCAATAGAGGATTCACCACTTTTGTGATAGCAGAAGATGATACCCATGGCCTCTTGTCAGGGTCATTACTTAGAAATCTCTGGCCGGAGTATGTATGTCGTGAAGAGTGTCTTCAGTGACATATAAAGTAATGAGTCCCAGGACAAGAACTGAAATCACTTGGACTAGATTTGACCTAGTCAGTCTAGTGAGAGTTGACACATTGCCCGTACTCATAACCAAGTGGGGTATAGGATGGTGAAAGGACGAATTGCACGGTAATTGTCTATGGAAGGGTTCGTGATATGGTCCATGATGAATATACATTCATTCGTCAAACCAATTACTTTCCGGTCAATTGGGGGTCATGATGTGTTGCTAGATACCGCTCATGACTTGCTTAGATTAAGTGTTAATCTAAGTGGCCAACATAACCGGGAACCTAATGGGTCACACGCATAAGAGTGTCTCGGAGAACTTGTCAAATAGTTTTGGACAGAGTTCCAATATATGGAGAGCAACAGGATTAAATGGATCCCGATGAGATCGAGATATGTCCCGATGAGATCGTGACATCGATATTGCTGAGAAAGGTTTCCGGGGGTTTTCCCATACCGGGACCGGGTAGGCCGGTATGACCGACCCCAGTGTGACTGGACCACTTCAGTAATATATATACATATATATATGATTAATTAATTAAATAATATATATATATATATATATATATATATATATATGAGACATACGTGGATGGGAATAGAAGGTTCTTCTTTAATGCTTAGTCATTAGTTTTATTTAATGACTAAAAGACAAAAAGATAAAAGATGAAGAAGGATTGATGATGTCGTGAAGATGTGAGAAGAAGAAAAGTTGTTTTACTTCTTCCTTTTGAACGATGATCACTTCTTCATCATCTTTGAGAAAGATAAATGGAGAAATGAAAGTGAAGATCATCGTGGATTTTGAGAAAGAGTTTCTAAAATCCTAAGGCTTTGATCTTTTCTTCATCTTTCATCAAGACCATCTTCTCCAATCTCCTCTCCATCATCGTTGATTCAAGCTCTCCATAGAACAAAGGTAAGATCTAGCAGTCTTTAATTTGTTCTAGTTATTCCCAGGTCAAAGGGTTTGTCCCAGTTAGGTTCTCCGATCTCTGCGTGGATACCGTTAGAGACGGTCTCCTTTGGTCGTTCGGTTTGAGTTTGTTATATATACACATGGATCCTGGCTTTCGGGAAGGTCTCGGAACAAAAAAATTTTTGTTTTCCGCACCGTGGGCATGTGATGCTCACACCGGGATTTTCCTATAGTGGTATCAGAGCCACTTGTGTCGTATATAACAACGAAACCATGACTAGGTCGGAGTTGCTATAGCTTGTGATGATGATGCATGTTGTATGTGTTGAATTTCGAATTCAGTATGAGATATAGTTTTCAAAATTTTCTTGCCCAGATATGTTCATAAGATGTTTTTTCATATGTCTGTGGAAGCCCGGAATTTATCAATGTGATTTGATATGGTTTTGCTAATTTATTCCCTAATGTGCTGGGTGCTGTCTTTGTGCACATTCACTGAACAGGCATGCCTATAAATTCTAGAATAAATTATAGAAAAATGGTTTTTCGGATTTTATTTCACCTACATGTCCCTAAGATGTTTATGAATATCTATGTGGATGGAAAAATGTTTTCGAGGTGATTTACTATTTATTTGATAATTTATTGTGTGCTGCTGGGAATAGCTGTGTTAAGGAACACAGATTTTGCATTGGCTTTGTTACTGAGGTTGAATGAGTTTTTAATGGAAATAAATCCTGAACAAATTCATGGAGCATGTTGGGAACATGTAGTGACCTCTGTAATTTTATCAGAATTTATTGAAATTGTTTCAATGGGTTTTTCAAGCAAAACATAGAACTTGGCAGTTTTGAGAAAATTACTGGAGTTGTTTTGTTTGAACTAAGAAATTGTGTAATTTTCAGTTCCAATGCCTTGGATCATTTTTAATGTGATTAAAAATGTGTTACATTGATGTTGTATGCTTGCCTAAATGAATTCTTTGAAATTAGGTTTCCAAATAATTTTCGGATGTCAAATGTGTCTCATTAGCGTCTCGTTAGTATATTCCCTTATCTTGATTGTTTTGGCCGTCACAAATTTTGTGACATGTGCCGAAGTAGTCTTGATAAAGTGTAGACTACCTAGAGATACTTAGGGTGATAATTTGATATTCTCGAATTATTTGAAAATCCAAGTGAATAACAGTGTATTCACCGATTTCAAATTCTTCATGTATAGTTTTGACTATATATGGTAAGCAACAATGAAAGTGTTTCATTGGTACATCATAATAATGTGTATTAGACTTGGTGTTGTGAATTTGAACTACACGGATTGAGAAATTAGCCGATTAGATAGCAATTTCTCTTGGATAAGTCGACTTACACAATGTACAAGTCGACTTATCCGTGCACTGTAGACGCATAAGTCGACTTGCAGAATGGAACAAGTCGACTTGTTCGTGCAAAGTTGCACAAGTCGACTTACACATGCATAAGTCGACTTACACAGAGGCATAAGTCGACTTATACATATACAAGTCGACTTATAACATGCAAAGGAGGGATGATGGATGATTTTAGGTATAAACTCAATGTGATTGATCATATGCCCTAAATCATTCCATATAGTCATAGTGACTATAATCCTACGGCTTGGAGAAGAAAAAGATGAGACCTGAAAACCCTCAAATCATATGAAAGCTAACGCCTTCCATTAATATGGGGAGAACCAGAGTTCTTATAGAGTTGGGTTGTTGGGCAAACCCAAGCTCACTCTATACGGATATGTTCGAACCATGGAAAATAAAATTTTCGGATTAATGGGTCGGTTTTCACTAGAAGCATTGATTTGTTAAGTAAACTCAAGGTCAACGTGGACAGAGACGAAATTGGGTAGTGTACATCAGATGTACACGCATCAAGAGTTGATAACCCAATGTGTGTGCATACATCAAAAGTTGATAGCACTAGTCGATAGTTGCACCTAAGATGGAAATGGTATGATTGATACCTGCCGATTGAACTAAGGTGGCTTGTTGGGCAAACCCAAGGTCATTTTAGGAATGTCGGATATCTATCTATGATGCAATTGGTATGACCGATACCTACCGATTGAACTAAGGTGGCTTGTTGGGCAAACCCAAGGTCATTTTAGGAATGTCGGATATATATCTATGATGCAATTGGTATGACCGATACCTACCGATTGAACTAAGGTGGCTTGTTGGGCAAACCCAAGGTCATTTTTAGGAATGTCAGATATCGACCCACTAGGACATTTTGTCATAATGTTTCTTGGATTCGTACTGAGGGTAATGGATTCTATGAAACTAGTGGGAGCCATATGCATATCATGCAAGTCCTTATGATTATGCATCTATTCTATTCTAACATTCTTTCTCTCTTTCCCTTTAGGTTATTGAAGATGACTTCAAGTGTGAACTTACGCTCGCTTATGGAATCCAACAAGTTAACTGGACCAAATTTTCTAGATTGGCTGAGAAATCTGAGAATTGTTCTCAGGTCTGAGGAACTGGGATATATCCTAGATGTTCCACTTCCTGATCCACCTTTTGCTGATGCTTCTGATGAGGATGAGAATGCATATCGAAAGCATCTTAAAGACAGTGACATGGCTACCTGCATCATGCTTGCCTCGATATCACCTGAGCTGCAGAAGCAGCATGAGTCTATGGATGCTCATACCATAGTGTTTCATCTTAGGGAGTTGTTTGATGACCAAGCTCGGTCTGAAAGGTTCGAGACCTCGAGGCTACTCTTCACTACTAAGATGACTCCAAGTTCATCTGCAGTGCAGTATGTACTGAAGATGAATGGGTATATTGAGAGATTGGCCGTCTTAGGTTTTGTCATGGATTATGAATTAAGTATTGACTTAATTCTGGTTGGATTGTCTGATAGTTATTCACAGTTTGTGTTAAACTATCGGATGAACCAAGTATCCACAACAATCCCTGAGTTGATCAATCTGCTCAAGACAGCAGAACAAGCTATCAAGAAGGATAGCAAGCAAGGGCTCATGGTGGACTCTTCTTCTGGTTCAAAGAAAAAGAAACAGAAGAAGAAAAGGTCTAAGAAACCAAAAGGAAGTATAGCCAAGAAGAAAACCAAAGAGACTGCACCAAAAGGAACTTGCTTCCATTGTGGCAAGACCGCCACTGAAGCGGGCTATAAAGTCTATCTGGAGGCGAAAGGAAAAAGGCATCAGATGCCTCGACTTCTTCAGGTATGTTTGTCATTGAGGTTAATACTGTTTCTGATTATAACATATGGGTATTAGATACCGGTTGTGGCTCACACATATGCAATGATATGCAGGGCCTCAGGGACAGTAGACAGCTCATGAAGGGAGAGGTAGACCTGCGTGTGGGAAATGGAGCAAGAGTTGCTGCATTAGCCGTAGGCACTTACTTTTTGTCACTCCCCACTGGGCTTGTAATTAAATTGGATGATTGTTATTTTGTACCTGTATTAACAAAGAACATATTATGCATTTCTTGTTTAAATAGAGCTGGTTTCCATTTGACTTTTAGTAACAATGGTTGTTCTATTAGTTTGAATGGAATGCTTTATGGTATTGGTACTTTATGCAATGGAATTTACATATTAGATATGTCACATCCAATTATGAATGTCAATGACACGAAAAGACATAAACGAGATAATTTAAAATCAACTTACTTATGGCATTGTCACCTTGGCCATATAAATGAGAGACGCATAGCTAAGCTCCATAAGAGTGGTAGTTTAGGGTCATTTGATTATGAATCATATGACACATGCGAATCTTGTTTATTAGGCAAGATGACTAAGTTACCCTTTAAGGGAAAGGGTGAACGAGCAACTGGAGTATTAGACCTAATACATTCAGATGTATGTGGTCCGATGTCCATCCATGCTAGAAGTGGTTATCTTTACTTCATTACCTTTATCGATGACTATTCTCGATATGGGTACTTGTATCTGATGAGATACAAATCTGAAACATTTGAAAAGTTCAAACAATTCAGAAATGAAGTAGAAAACCAACTTGGGAAAAGTATCAAGTCATTACGATCTGATCGTGGTGGGGAATACTTAGACCAAGAGTTTTTGGATTATCTCAGAGATAATGGGATTTTATCTCAATGGACTCCTCCTTACACACCGCAGCATAATGGTGTGGCCGAAAGGAGAAATCGCACCTTGTTAGACATGGTACGATCCATGATGGGTTTTGCAAAGTTACCTAAATCCTTTTGGGGGTATGCAATCGAGACAGCTGTTTACTTGCTAAACAGAGTTCCATCAAAGACAGTTGAGGTTACTCCATACGAGATGTGGACTAACAAAAGACCCTATCTTACTCATTTGAAAGTTTGGGGCTGTCCTGCTTATGTGAAGCGGACTCAGTCAGATAAACTTGATGCAAAATCTGACAAGTGTTTGTTCGTAGGGTATCCTAAAGAAACAATGGGATATCAATTCTACCTTGCTGAGGAACAAAAGGTGTTTGTTTCAAAGCATGCTGTCTTTTTAGAGAAAGAGTTTCTTTTACAAGAAGACAGTGGGAGCAAAATTGAACTTGAAGAAGTTCAAGATGCGCGAACAGACGCAGATCAATCGCTCGAACTCAAGTCAGTAACTCATACAGATGAAGTGATTCAACCTTCTACAACACACGAAGTTCAGAGGTCACGAGGATACGCCTGTTCCCGAGAGATATGGATTTCTCGTGAATGAACAGAATGAAGTATTGCTCATAGAAGATGATGAGCCTACTACCTATGAAGAGGTTCTGAAGAGTTCAGAGTCTCAGAAATGGCTTCATGCCATGCAGGCCGAAATGGATTCCATGTATGAAAACCAAGTATGGACTTTGGTTGAGGCACCCGAAGGAATCAAACCCATAGGGTACAAATGGGTTTTCAAAAAGAAAACCGACATGGATGGTAATGTAATTATCTACAAAGCAAGGCTTGTGGCTAAAGGCTTTCGTCAAAGACAAGGAGTTGACTACGAGGAGACCTTCAGCCCAGTAGCAATGCTTAAATCCATTAGGATACTCCTAGCCATTGCCACTCATTATGATTATGAGATATGGCAAATGGATGTGAAGACAGCTTTCCTAAATGGAAATCTAGCTGAGGATGTGTATATGACATAACCTGAGGGCTTCACCTCCTATGATGGCGGAAAGGTATGCAAGCTTCAGAAATCCATCTATGGATTGAAGCAAGCATCCAGGAGTTGGAATATCCGTTTTGATGAGGTAATCAAAGAGTTTGGTTTCTCACAAAATCCGGATGAATACTGTGTGTATAAGAAGGTCAATGGGACTGCAATCGTATTCCTTGTGCTATATGTGGATGACATATTATTACTAGGAAACGATGTCTCTATGCTGCAATCAGTCAAGATTTGGTTGTCCAAACAATTTTCCATGAAAGACCTTGGTGAAACAACTTATATCCTTGGGATAAAGATCTATAGAGATAGATCAAAAAGGTTGCTTGGTCTTTCACAATCAACGTACATAGACAAGATGCTAAAGAGGTTTAGCATGGAGCAATCCAAGAGCGGGTACCTTCCCGTGACTCATGGGATAACACTCTCGAAATCTATGTGTCCTAAGACACAAGATGAGAGGATGCGCATGAATATGATCCCGTATGCATCAGCGGTAGGATCTATCATGTGTTCTATGCTATGTCTGAGACCCGATGTATCATATGCTCTAAGTGTTACTGCGGATACCAATCGGATCTGGTGAGGTCTTTGGGTGGTATCAAAATATCCTTAAGTACTTACGAAGGACTAAGGATGTTTTCTTGATATATGGGGATGGAGATCTCCAAGTGAGCGGGTATACAGATGCCAGTTTTCAATATGATAAGGATGATTCCAAATCAAAATCAGGTTATGTATTCACACTGAACGGCGGGGCAGTCAGTTAGAAGAGTTCCAAACAAGAGACGACTGCCGATTCAACAACCGAGGCAGAGTACATTGCCGCTTCGAAGCGAAAGGAAGCAATTTGGATCGAAGTTCATTCTTGAACTTGGTGTGGTTCCTAGCGATGATGGGCCTATCTGATTGTATTGTGACAACAATGGGGCTATTCTTGCAGCGAAGGAACTAAGGTCTCATCAACGATCCAAACACGCATACTCGCAGATATCATTTGATAAGGAGATTATAGGACGTGGTGATGTCCAGATCGAGAGAGTTCCCACCGAGCGAATATTGCCGATCCGCTGACGAAGCCATTGTCACAAAAGAGTTTTGATTCTCATGTACTCGCCTATGGTATTAGATATCAAGGCGATTGGCTTTAGGTCAAGTGGGAGATTGTTAGAGTAGTACTCTAAAGGCAATCGCCTTTAGCGCATTTTGTACAAATTTGTGTACAGTCTTTATAAATAAATAAAGAAAGGCATATTTCATTAATTTGTTGTTCATTATTTATGAACTGATATAGATCTGTAATCAAATTAATGAAGTCCATGATATATGACATAGCATGAAGGAAATTATGATGTGATCACACTAATGAGATTCCTATCATGTGCAATTATGTCATTATCTAAATTATCCCTAGTCATAGGATTACTGAGACTGGACATCGGTAATCCGGAAAGACTAGCACATCTCAAGCTTCTTGATTTGATCAAGCAGTGGATCTCACAAACTGTAAATATGAGATATTTAGGGTTGAGATGTGGATGCTTACTAGAGGTAGTAAGTACATTGGATGACCTGCCATGAGATCATCACATGGATGTCCTATTCTAATGTCAGTGATAATCTCATCATAGCAATGGTGCAAGTATCCTTAGACTTGAGGTGCTCAAGGATATCTTGGATACTGATTCTGTGCTTTGACTCCATTCCTTGTTGCCTTACAGAGGTCGCTCATAGGGTGGTGCTTGGGTAAAGTTTGAGGTATTCGAAGGTAATTGAGTAGTCAATAGAGGATTCACCACTTCTGTGATAGCAGAAGATGATACCCATGGCCTCTTGTCAGGGTCATTACTTAGAAATCTCTGGCCGGAGTATGTATGTCGTGAAGAGTGTCTTCAGTGACATATAAAGTAATGAGTCCCAGGATAAGAAATGAAATCACTTGGACTATATTTGACATAGTCAGTCTAGTGAGAGTTGACACATTGCCCATACTCATAACCAAGTGGGGTATAGGATGGTGAAAGGACGAATTGCACGGTAATTGTCTATGGAAGGGTTCGTGATATGGTCCATGATGAATATACATTCATTCGTCAAACCAATTACTTTCCGGTCAATTGGGGGTCATGATGTGTTGCTAGATACCGCTCATGACTTGCTTAGATTAAGTGTTAATCTAAGTGGCCAACATAACCGGGAACCTAATGGGTCACACGCATAAGAGTGTCTCCGAGAACTTGTAAAATAGTTTTGGACAGAGTTCCAATATATGGAGAGCAACAAGATTAAATGGATCCTGATGAGATCGAGATATGTCTCGATGAGATCGCAACATTGATATTGCTGAGAAAGGTTTCCGGGGGTTTTCCCATACTGGGACCGGGTAGGCCGGTAGGACCGACCCAAGTGTGACTGGACCACTTCAGTAATATATATACATATATATATATGATTAATTAATTAAATAATATATATATATATATATATATATGAGACATACGTGGATGGGAATAGAAGGTTCTTCTTTAATGCTTAGTCATTAGTTTTATTTAATGACTAAAAGACAAAAAGATAAAAGATGAAGAAGGATTGATGATGTCGTGAAGATGTGAGAAGAAGAAAAGTTGTTTTACTTCTTCCTTTTGAACGATGATCACTTCTTCATCATCTTTGAGAAAGATAAATGGAGAAATGAAAGTGAAGATCATCGTGGATTTTGAGAAAGAGTTTCTAAAATCCTAAGGCTTTGATCTTTTCTTCATCTTTCATCAAGACCATCTTCTCCAATCTCCTCTCCATCATCGTTGATTCAAGCTCTCCATAGAACAAAGGTAAGATCTAGCAGTCTTTAATTTGTTCTAGTTATTCCCGGTTCAAAGGGTTTGTCCCGGTTAGGTTCTCCGATCTCTGCGTGGATACCGTTAGAGACGGTCTCCTTTGGTCGTTCGGTTTGAGTTTGTTATATATACACATGGATCCTGGCTTTCGGGAAGGTCCCGGAATAAAAAAATTTTGTTTTCCGCACCGTGGGCATGTGATGCTCACACCGGGATTTTCCTACATATACTCTGAAGATGAAATATCAAGTGCTAAATTTGTTCAAACAATTTCACTCCTCAATTGAGAGACAAATTGGGAAGAAGCTGAAGTGCATTCGGATAGATAATAAAGGAGAGTACATCAGATTATTTGATGCTTACTGTAAAAAGCATGGTATTTGACATCAAATGACACCACCAAAAACACCAAAATTGAATGGCATAACTGAGAGGATGAACAGGACTTTGATGGAAAAAGTCAGATGTCTACTTTCACATTCAAAGTTGCCTAAGACATTTTGGGGTGAAGTTTTACTTGCAACTGTGTATGCATTAAATCGTTCACCGTGTGTTCCTCTCTAGTATGAAGTTTTAGACAAGGTGTGGTCTGAAAAGGATGTTTCCTATAATCATTTGTGAGTTTTTGGTTGCAAGGCCTTTGTCCATATTCCTAAAGATGAAGGGGAAAAAGCTTGATGTCAAGACACGATAGTGTGTATTCATTAGCTATGGTCACGATCAATTTGGTTATAGGTTTTATGATCTGGTGCATAAAAGACTTATCAGAAGTCCTGATGCTATGTTTGTTGAAGATCAAACTATTGAAGATATCAACAAGGTGGAAAAGGAAGTTTCCAGCTTTGATGATGATTAACAAGCTTCCAATTGGATCCTCCAATAGTGGTGCCTAGACAAGTTAGAGATGAAGTGCAGAATGATCAACTAGAAGCTGATAATGCAGATGCTCCTAATGAATTTGAACCAAAGGATGATGATAGTGTTCACATTCAACCACCAACACCTGAAGATTCTCCAGTCCCATTACAAAGATATAGTAGAAATAGACAACCATCTACTAGATATCCAGTTAATCAGTATATAATGTTAACTGACGGGGGAGAACCAAAAAGCTTTGATGAACCCATGAATGATGAACACAAGAAGACATGGAAAGAAGCCATGCAAGACAATATGAAATCCTTGTATGAGAATAAACCATTCAAGCTAGTGAAGTTGCCAGAAGGCAAAGAACATTGAAGAATAAATGGGTGTTCAGAATCAAGCATGAAGAAAACAACAACCATCCTCGATTCAAAAAAAGATTAGAGTCAAAGGATTCAATCAAAAGAAGGGTATTGATTTTGATGAGATATTTTCACTGTTGGTGAAAAAGACATTCATACGTATAGTGTTAGGGCTAGTCGTAAGTTTTAATGTGGAGGTTTAACAAATGGATATCAAAATTGCCTTCCTATATGGGGATTTGGAAGAAAAGATATAAATGGAACAATTTCGTTAAAAAGGGGAAAGAAGACTATGTTTGTAGACTAAAGAAGAGTCTATATGGTCTAAATCAGGCACCAAGACAGTGGTATAAGAAGTTTGAGTCTGTTATAGGAGAGCAAGGCTATAAAAAGACTACTTCAAATCACTGTGTATTTGTGAAAAAAATTCTCTGATGATGATTTCATTATTTTATTGCTCTATGTGGATGATATGTTGATTGTTGATAAGAATGTTTTTAGAATCAACAATTTGAAGAAACATTTGGATAATTTTTTTTTCCATGAAAAACATTGGATCAACAAAACAAATTCTTGATATGCAAATTATCAAAGACATAAGCACCAAGAAACTATGGTTGTCACAAAAGAAGTACATTGATAAAGTACTTGAAAGATTCAAATTGGACAAAACTAAAACAGTTAGTTGTACTCTTGCGAATCACTTTTAAATTGAGTTCTAGAGAGTTCCCTTTTACAGATGAAGAAAAGGAAGAAATGTCCAGAGTTTCATATCCTTCAGCAGTTGGAAGTTTGATGTATGCCATAGTTTGTACATGGCTAGATATTGCTTATGCAGTTGGAGTTATGAGTTTTTTCCTTTCCAATCGTAGAAAGGAACATTAGGCTACAATCAAGTGGATTCTCAGGTATTTTCAAGGGTCATCCAAAATATAGTTATGTTTTGGAAGAGCAGAACTTGTATTAGTTAGTTACACAGATGTAGATATGGCTGGAGATGTTGACTCGAGAAAGTCTACATCAAGTTATTTAATTAATTTTACAGGGGGAGCTGTGGCATGGCAGTCAAAGTTATAGAAGTGCGTTGCACTTTCTACAACTGAAGCGGAGTTTATTGCAACAATGAAAACTTGTAAGGAGTTTCTATGGATGAAGAAGTTCTTTAATGAACTTGGTATCAACCAAGAACATTATCAATTGTTTTGTGATAGTCAAAGCACTATTTACCTTGGTAAGAATGCCTCTTTTCACTTACGATCAAAACACATTGATGCGAGATATCACTGGATCAGATATGTGATGGAGAAAAAACAATTATAGTTAGAAAAGATCCATACTAATGAAAATGGATCAGACATGTTAACCAAGATTCTACCAAAAGGCAAGTTTGAGTATTGTTGATCAGTAGTAGTGTAGCGCCCCTTTACCACAGGGTACACACCTAGACGCCTGCAGGTCATTCCGGTACATATCCTTCGATAAGGGTGAGCTATGAATAAACATTACAAACACTCCACTTGACATCAAAATAAAACATTAATATAAAAATCGCAAAATTTTTGAAACCAAATTATTTTTTTTCCTCATTTCATTTCATAGAAACCAAAAGTTTACACATCTATCAGTTTTCATTGTTTGTACAACACTCCAAAACCCTATTACTATATGCTACATGAAAGAAGAGAAATACTGTAGATCTATCTAGGTCATCCAAAAAGTCTCAACTTACCGACCTGTGAGCCATAACTTGTAGCACCCCCTTACTGTTGGACCCCGATTTTTCAGTAGAATTTAGAAATAAAAAATGATATAAAATTAGTGTTTTATATATGCATTGTGTAATGGAAGTTGAAATTGAGAAATAAAGAGTGAAAGTGTAAAAAGTTGCGAAATTAGAAAAGATTGACTTGAGAGTTGACTTTTTGATTTCGGGAGAATTTGAGAAAAAAATCTTCATAAAACTTGTAGCTCCTTTCAAGAGCTTTTCGTAGCCATAAAGTTTGATATTTTTTGATATCGGAAGTGGAAGTTATGATCAGTCAAAGTTAAGTATTATTTTGTTTGAAGTTTGACTTTTTGGGTTAAAAGTTGACTTTTTGATTTAGGTAAAATTTGAAAAAATTATCTACATGAAACTCGTGGAGTTTGTTAAAAGCTTTCTGTGGCCATAAAGTACGCAATTTTTCGATGTCGGGATTGAGAGTTATGATTGGCCGAAATTTGGAAGTTGTTTAGGAAAAATATGATAAGGACAGAATCTTTGATTGGAAATTTGACTTCCTTAGAGGCCAAATGGATTTCTCTGTTCTTCAGGAAAGTTGTAGAGCTTCCTTTCATCTTTCTATTGACACCAAATTTGTCAAATTTTGAGTTCGAGATCGAGAGATGATTTTTGAAAGGTTCGGTTTTGAAGTTCCGCTACTTTGTTTTTAATCTGATCCCTTTCGTAATCTTTTGCTTAAAATTCCTTCGTCCGACACCCGATTGATTTGATTTTTGAAGCGTTGGATTCCTAAAACAATTAATTTTATTTTCTTGAAGAACTATGATTTTTAGGAGATTAAATAGAAAGAGATTGATTGAACCAAAGTAAGAGATTTGGTTATAGGTTATAAGTTGGATAATTTTCTGAACATGGTTCAGTATTTTGTGAAATTCGGGAGCTGTACAACTCCGATTGAGTTGATTCTTGAGGCTAAATAAAATTAAGATATAGGGATACAACTCTTGTGAAGGGATCGAAATTTATTTTCATCCCTAAGATTGTCAATTTCTGGAATTAAATTAATGTAATGTTCAGTCTCGGATTTTTCGCAGGTCCGATAGTATTTCGGCTATAACGTCTTCTTTTCTGATCCAAATTGAGCGCGGTTAGTGGTGTTAGATTTGTATGATTGATAGGAACATTTCTCTAGAAGAAACTGTAGCCAAATTATGTCATCTAGCCACTCGAAATCAGGATGCAAGGTATCAAATTTTCAAAATCCTGTGCAGGGGCAAACTTTGAAATAGGCTTAATTGGAGGGGCAAGATAGTAAATTGTGTTTCATTAAATGAAACACATGAGGGCTGTCGTTTTTACTCCAATAAACCAGCAGAAAGTTCATGAAAATAACAAGAAGAGAGAAGAAGAAACGAAGAAGAAGAAGAAGAGAATGAAAAAAATCGGCTATGGAAGGAAGGAGAAGAAAGATGAAGCAAGGTTCAGTTTTTATTAGTTTTTCTTAGGGATTTTCGTTGTTTCCAAGAGAAAATAGGGGTAAGATGATGAAAGCTTGCCTTGGAGCTCAATAATGTCGAAAATGGTGGAGAAAATGGTAAGAGAGAGAAAGCTTTGAGTTTTGAATTTTCTAGAGAGATGTTAGTTGGTTTAGCTTTAGATTGTTATGGATTTGAGTTTTATGAAGTTAATTTTAAAGATTATGTTTAGATGATGATTAATTTTGAAAAATTGATTAATTAAGGTTTATGCCTAATTTTGTGGTTTGAGGTTTTTGGAAATTAATAGCTTAAAATCATGGCAAATATGATGGATTGGTGAAATATAAAATCAATTTTGAAGAAATTGTGATTTATGGTATTGAATTTTGGATAAATTGGTTTAGGCTAATTTTAAAAATTGGGGATTTTGAAAATTAGAGGTTTAAATAGCTTGAATATGTGAGGAATTGATGTTTCCTAAGCTCAATTTGAGTTCTTATAATTTTTATGATATTGAATTTTGGATGGAATTGGTTTAGGTAAATTTAAAGTGGAAAAAAGAATGAAGGATTGGAGAAATTGATGATTAGGACAAGATTCATGCATCGATTCGAGGTGGGTATCATATTTATATTTTGATTTATAAGTTAGACTTGAGTTTTCGAAAAATAAAGAAAGCAAAAATTGGGTTTTGATAAATTATTGTTTATTTAAAATGGTTGAAAAAAATGATGATTTATGCTTGAAATTATGACTTTCGAATGGTTAAAGTTATGTTTTAAAATGCTTTTGATAAAGTAAGGAAATTTGTGAAATTCTTTATCGATGATTGAAATGAAAAATTATGAAAATATTGGCGTTTCATTCCTTGTTTGAATATGATTGTGCTTTTGATATATGAGTTTGTGTGATTTGTGATTGATACTTTGATATATGAAATTATAGTTAGGAGGATTGTGGTTGAGGATATGTACGTGAATTGAATGGAGGTGAAAATATGTTCATGATTTGACTTAGACGAAGAAATAGTGACATAAGAGAAAATGACATAACATAAAGAATAAAAAAAGGGGTATAGTTGAAAGGGTGAATTTGGAAATTAAGAGGATTATTTAATTGTTGTGATAAGAGTTACGATTTGGTATAAAAAGATACTAGTTAAAATAGAATTTAAGGGGATTATTTAAGGGGTATGTCGATGTTTCTAAACTGACGAAGAACATATGAGTGGAGTATGAAATAAATGATAGTGATATACGGAGAAGTTCTCAAGATTGTGTCGATTAGTTGTCAGAAATACCTATTCGATAATTGAAAAAAAAAAAGTGATTTAGTATATAGAAGACCCATATTTGGTTGATCATGTAAGGTATGACAGGAATGGAAGATCATGAATAGTCGAAAGTGATCGTATGGAAGTATTAATAATAGCTAAAACATCATTGATGAACATAGTCGTTTGACAAAGATCATGGGAATCGGGAAGATGATTGAGGGAAGAGATGTTTTATCGAATCATATCGTGTGACTAAAATGTTCCAATTTGAGGAATAAAACGAAGTGATAGGAATAAGTCAGAACATCATTTAGTGGCTAAGAATGAAAAAAAAATCAAATGACTGAAGGTTCAAATTGTTGATGGTCTTAACTATCAGAGATATGCTTCGATTAGACCTCCAGCTCTGCACTCGTTGTCCTAATGATGTCATTAAAATACTATATAAGGAATTAGACGACAAAAAGAGTCGTTCATTTTTGTATATTGTGATGATAAGGGGATAAAAATGATTGAATGTCAGATTGATTGGAGAGGTGGATGACCAATGAACTTGATCGGTAGTAGAATTAAGCGCAAGGAAGATGGTGAATTAGGTGAATCCACACCAAAGACATGGGACAAAGAGAGATAGATATAAGGGTTATTTATACTGATATTTAAGTGTTGCGAAATTTTTATATTGAGTTAGTGTTGTTGATAAAAGCTGTCTTAGATTCGAAATATGATATACGTGAGTATGTTGAGGAAACATTTATGTGATATGATATTGGTATTATCAACACTGGAAGTAAACTTTGTGAGTGTTTCGATTTTAAAAAGGAGGACATTGTTACATGCATCGTTTGTTGAATGATTTGATGATAGGGTGCAAAGTTGTGTGATAATTGAATGATTGTTATGTACTTTTTAAATGAGTAAAGATTATGTTATGTGAATGAGTGTGCTTTTGCGAAAATGGAAAAAAAAGAACTACGTTTCGCAAAGTTCCTTCGTGCAATTTGATGTTTTCGAATGTGTGAATTTGTGAATGTGAATGTGTCTTGTATGACACAATGTGAAAGCAGTTAAGTTTTGAAATCGCCTTTAGGCGTTCGATTTCAGTATGAATTATGTGTATTATGTGGGTTTGGTAAGGTCCCTCCGTATGAGTCGGTTACTTTGGTCTCCCTCGATAGCCTTCTCGGCTGCCCATGCAAGAAGTGGCTTAGGAGTTCGATTCGGACTCCCCTCATTCTGTTTGCCATGACCGTTATCTTGGGAATGTGTAGTACGTTCGTTAGGACCAAAACCAAACCATTACGATATGTTTTGTGATTTTGATTTTGTTTATGTTAGTGATACATTTATATGTGATGCATTCATTTGTGAGAACAATTGTAAATTTTTGAGAAATGAGTTTTGAAATTGTAAGAATTTTAGAAATTGATCAAGAATATTTTGAATGATTTGAAAGGCTTGAGAATTAAGTTTGAAATTCTTGCGACTGGGAAATGTTTATAAATGACGAACATTTTTAAGAAAAGATTTTTTCTTATTTTCGAGTATAAATATGTTATCCACGGAGCGTAAGCTCACCCTCCCTTTCATCCCCATGTCCAAGTATTCGGGAAGGAGATTGGATGAAAGAAAGTCAAGACTTATGTTCAAACTTGTATTTGCTTGTCCTTTGTACTTTTGGAATTTTGGTATCTAAGTATGGCTTGGAAGGCCATTGTGGTTTGTAAGTTTTTATTTTGGGATGTTTGTGACCTATGAAATATAGTGTAATGGATTTATGAAGTTTTATATTTTAATTGTGTATGATTATGATGATGTAAGTAAACTGTGGGTTGTACATGAGTGAATTGAGATATGGATGTTTCTGATGATGTTTGAGAATTATTGGAGTGTTAGGTATAGATGTGTGTTTCTGCCGATGTTTGGATTATGGACGGGGAGTCCGATGACTTTGTGTGATTGGATTTGGTTTATAGAAGTGTGTTTTTGCCTTTGCAGATTTTTGGGCTGTATAAAATACAGTCGTTATGCTGCCCGATTTTCGGTAAAAATCGGGTTAAGATAAGAATAAGAATAAGAAGTTAGTTTGTTAAAGATAAGTGTTTAGTTCAAAGATGAAATTTTAAGTTATTGCATGATTAAGAAGAATTAAGTGAATTGAAATTTGTGCGAGGATGAGTTTCCAAAAAGGAAATTGTATGGATTGATTATGATTTGAATGAGTTGGAATAAAGAGAAAGAGAACAGAAACGTATGGAAAGAAACAAAAAATCCGGATTTCGGTTTGGCTTAGTCTAAGTTTCCAATGCAACTTTTCGTTTCCTAAGATTTGCGCTTTCTGATGTCGGCATTTGCTTCCGTTTCGTTCCGCTTCGAATTCGAAAAGAATCCGTTCTTTCGATTCCTGTTTTTGATCCTGTTTGCTTCGTATCCATTTTTCGTTTTTCGGTTGGGATCCGGTTCCTGAGATCGGGTCCGAACATAGATGGTATCAGAGCCCAGTAATAGGATCTTACTTGGGCGCTTATGTTTGTAAGGTGTTTGGATGGATAAAATTGAAATTGTGAAAATGTGATAAAGATGTAAATGGAATTTTCATACATTATATGAAGAACCTAGTGAATTGTTTGATTAAGGTGATGAGTGATGTTTGATTTGAAGAAAGTGTTAATGGATATTGAGAGGAGATTTTCATGATGAAATTGGAGGAATTGAGCTATGTATATGTAAGATGAAATAAGAAATACTATGAAGGTATGTCATGACATAATTGAAGAATTAACTTGATTGTTGATCAAAGTGACGAGAATGATGATTTATTTTAGGAATGTGATAATGAAAATGAGATTAGAAATTTTTGATCAATTAGGGATAAATCGATTTTAACTATGCTTATGCTTTAAAGAAAGAGGAAATGAATTCTTGGAAGATAAGGCAAAAGATAGATGGTCCATATTCAGGTTCATTAGGATTAAGAAATAGTGATTTTGATATGATTTTGGGTAATATTTGATACAAGAATTTAGAAATTGTGACGAGATGGAAAAATATGGATAAGAAGAATTTTGGTAAGAAAAGTGATTGGTTGATTAAGGTTATGATTGATTTTAGGTTTGCGATTAAACTTCTTGATGAATTGTTTTTGATTATACTTATGTGAGATGTGATTAAAAGATATTCGAAAGATGAGATATTTTGAGTTTATATATATATGTAAGATGTAAAAATGAATATGTTAAGGAAAAATGAGTTGTGGATATAGGGATGTAATATGATAATGAATGTGGTGTAATTGACATAAAAAAATGAATGAAATGATTGATTGTGATCTTTTGGAAAGAAATTAGTGAAGAGCTTGTGTTACTTGATGATTCCTTAAGTATGAATTTCGAGGACGAAATTTTTTTAAGAGGAGGAGTAATGTTGAACCCGATTTTTCAGTAGAATTTAGAAATAAGAAATGATATAAAATTAGTGTTTTATATATGCATTGTGTAATGGAAGTTGAAATTGAGAAATAAAGAGTGAAAGTGTGAAAAGTTGTGAAATTAGAAAAGTTTGACTTGAGAGTTGACTTTTTGATTTCGGGAGAATTTGAGAAAAAGATCTTCATAAAACTTGTAGCTCCTTTCAAGAGCTTTTCGTAGCCATAAAGTTTGATATTTTTCGATATCGAAAGTGGAAGTTATGATCAGTCAAAGTTAAGTATTATTTTGTTTGAAGTTTGACTTTTTGGGTTAAAAGTTGACTTTTTGATTTAGGTAAAATTTGAAAAAATTATCTACATGAAACTCGTAGAGTTTGTTAAAAGCTTTCTGTGGCCATAAAGTACGCAATTTTTCGATGTCGGGATTGAGAGTTATGATTGGCCGAAATTTGGAAGTTGTTTAGGAAAAATATGATAAGGACAGAATCTTTGATTGGAAATTTGACTTCCTTAGAGGCCAAATGGATTTCTCTGTTCTTCAGGAAAGTTGTAGAGCTTCCTTTCATCTTTCTATTGACACTAAATTTGTCAAATTCCAAGTTCGGGATCGAGAGATATGATTTTTGAAAGGTTCGGTTTTGAAGTTCCGCTACTTTGTTTTTAATCTGATCCCTTTCGTAATCTTTTGCTTAAAATTCCTTCGTCCGATACCCGATTGATTTGATTTTTGAAGCGTTGGATTCCTAAGAAAATTAATTTCATTTTCTTGAAGAACTATGATTTTTAGGAGATTAAATAGAAAGAGATTGATTGAACCAAAGTAAGAGATTTGGTTATAGGTTATAAGTTGGATAATTTTCTGAACATGGTTCAGTATTTTGAGAAATTCGGGAGTTGTACAACTCCGATTGAGTTGATTCTTAAGGATAAATAAAATTAAGATATAGGGCTACAACTCTTGTGAAGGGATCGAAATTTATTTTCATCCCTAAGATTGTCAATTTCTGGAATTAAATTAACGTAATGTTCAGTCTCGGATTTTTCGCAGGTCCGATAGTATTTCGGCTATAACTTCTTCTTTTCTGATCGGAATTGAGCGCGGTTGGTGGTGTTGGATTCGTATGATTGAGAGGAACATTTCTCTAGAAGAAACTGTAGCCAAATTATGTCATCTAGCCACTCAAAATCAGGATGCAAGGTATCAAATTTTCAAAATCATGTGCAGGGGCAAACTTGGAAATAGGCTTAATTAGAGGGGCAAGATAGTAAATTGTGTTTCATTAAATGAAACACATGAGGGCTGTCGTTTTTACTCCAATAAACCAGCAAAAAGTTCATGAAAATAACAAGAAGAGAGAAGAAGAAATGAAGAAGAAGAAGAAGAGAATGAAAAAAATCGGCTATGGAAGGAGAAGAAAGATGAAGCAAGGTTCAGTTTTTATGGGTGTTTCTTAGGGATTTTTGTTGTTTCCAAGAGGAAATAGGGGTAAGATGATGAAAGCTTGCCTTGGAGCTCAATAATGTCGAAAATGGTGGAGAAAATGGTAAGAGAGAGAAAGCTTTGAGTTTTGAATTTTCTAGAGAGATGTTGGTTGGTTTAGCTTTAGATTGTTATGGATTTGAGTTTTATGAAGTTAATTTTAGAGATTATGTTTAGATGATGATTAATTTTGAAAAATTGATTAATTAAGGTTTATGCCTAATTTTGTGGTTTGAGGTTTTTGGAAATTAATAGCTTAAAATCATGGCAAATATGATGGATTGGTGAAATATAAAATCAATTTTGAAGAAATTGTGATTTATGGTATTGAATTTTGGATAAATTGGTTTAGGCTAATTTTGAAAATTGGGGATTTTGAAAATTAGAGGTTTAAATAGCTTGAATATGTGAGGAATTGATGTTTCCTAAGCTCAATTTGAGTTCTTATAATTTTTATGATATTGAATTTTGGATGGAATTGGTTTAGGTAAATTTAAAGTGGAAAAAAGAATGAAGGATTGGAGAAATTGATGATTTGGACAAGATTCAAGCATCGATTCGAGGTGGGTATCATATTTATATTTTGATTTATAAGCTAGACTTGAGTTTTCGAAAAATAAAGAAAGCAAAAATTGGGTTTTGATAAATTATTGTTTATTTAAAATGGTTGAAAAAAATGATGATTTATGTTTGAAATTATGACTTTCGAATGGTTAAAGTTATGTTTTAAAATGCTTATGATAAAGTAAGGAAATTTGTGAAATTCTTTATCGATGATTGAAATGAGAAATTATGAAAATATTGGCGTTTCATTCCTTGTTTGAATATGATTGTGCTTTTGATATATGAGTTTGTGTGATTTGTGATTGATACTTTGATATATGAAATTATAGTTAGGAGGATTGTGGTTGAGGATATGTACGTGAATTGAATGGAGGTGAAAATATGTTCATGATTTGACTTAGACGAAGAAATAGTGACATAAGAGAAAATGACATAACGTAAAGAATAAAAAAAGGGGTATAGTTGAAAGGGTGAATTTGGAAATTAAGAGGATTATTTAATTGTTGTGATAAGATTTACGATTTGGTATAAAAAGATACTAGTTAAAATAGAATTTAAGGGGATTATTTAAGGGGTATGTCGATGTTTCTAAACTGACAAAGAACGTATGAGTGGAGTATGAAATAAATGATTGTGATATACGGAGAAGTTCTCAAGGTTGTGTCGATTAGTTTTCAGAAATACCTATTCGATAATTGAAAAAAAAGTGATTTAGTACATAGAAGATCCATATTTGGTTGATCATGTAAGGTATGACAGGAATGGAAGATCATGAATAGTCGAAAGTGATCGTATGGAAGTATTAATAATAGCTAAAACATCATTGATGAACATAGTCGTTTGACAAAGATCATGGGAACCGGGAAGATGATTGAGGGAAGAGATGTTTTATCGAATCATATCGTGTGACTAAAATGTTCCAATTTGAGGAATAAAACGAAGTGATAGGAATAAGTCGGAACATCATTTAGTGGTTAAGAATGAAAAAAAATTCAAGTGACTGAAGGTTCAAATTGTTGATGGTCTTAACTATCAAAGATATGCTTCGATTAGACCTCCAGCTCTGCACTCGTTGTCCTAATGATGTCATTAAAATACTATATAAGGAATTAGACGACAAAAAGAGTCGTTCGTTTTTATATATTGTGATGATAAGGGGCTAAAAATGATTGAATGTCAGATTGATTGGAGAGGTGGATGACCAATGAACTTGATCGGTAGTACAATTAAACGGTGCAAGGAAGATGACTGAATTAGGTGAATCCACACCAAAGACATGGGAAAAAGAGAGATAGATATAAGGGTTATTTATCTTGATATTAAAGTGTTGCGAAATTCTTATATTGAGTTAGTGTTGTTGATAAAAGCATCTTAGATTGAAATATGATATCGTGAGTATGTTGAGGAAACATTTATGTGATATGATATTGGTGTTATCGACACTAGAAGTAAACTTTGTGAGTGTTTCGATTTTAAAAAGGAGGACATTGTTATATGCATCGTTTGTTGAATGATTTGATGATAGGGTGGAAAGTTGTGTGATAATTGAATGATTGTTATGTACTTTTAAATGAGTAAAGATTGTGTTATGTGAATGAGTGTGTTTTGCGAAATTGGACAAAAAAGAACTACGTTTATAAAGTGCCTTCGTGCAATTTGATGTTTTCGAATGTGTGAATTTGTGAATGTGAATGTGTCTTGTATGACCTGATGTGAAACAGTTAAGTTTTGAAATACGCCTTTAGGCGTTTCGATTTCAGTATGAATTATGTGTATTATGTGGGTTTGGTGAGGTCCCTCCATATGAGTCGATCTGCTTGGTCTCCCTCGATAGCCTTCTCCGGCTGCCCATGAAGTGGCTTAGGAGTTCTAATTTGGACTCCCCTCATTCACGCATTGCATGACCGTTATCGGGGAATGTGCGATGCGTTCCGATTAGAGCGAAACCAAACCATTCGATATGTTTTGTGATTTTTGATTTTGTTTATGTTTGTGATACATTTATATGTGATGCATTCATTTGTGAGAACAATTGTAAATTTTCGAGAAATGAGTTTTGAAATTGTAAGAATTTTAGAAATTGATTAAGAATATTTTGAATGATTTGAAAGGCTTGAGAATTAAGTTTGAAATTCTTGCGACTGGGAAATGTTTATAAATGACGAACATTTTTAAGAAAAGATTTTTGCTTATTTTCGAGTATAAATATGTTATCCACGGAGCATAAGCTCACCCTCCCTTTCATCCCCATGTCCAGGTATTCGGGAAGGAGATCGGATGAAAGAAAGTCAAGACTTGTGTTCAAACTTGTATTTGCTTGTCCTTTGTACTTTTGGAATTTTGGTATCTAAGTATGGCTTGGAAGGCCATTGTGGTTTGTAAGTTTTTATTTTGGGATGTTTGTGACCTATGAAATATAGTGTAATGGATTTATGAAGTTTTATATTTTAATTGTGTATGATTATGATGATGTAAGTAAAGCGTGGGTTGTACATGAGTGAATTGAGATATGGATGTTTCGATGATGTTTGAGAATTATTGGAGTGTTAGGTATAGATGTGTGTTTACGCGATGTTTGGATTACGGACGGGAGTCCAATGACTTTAATGTGATTGGATTTGGTTTATAGAAGTGTGTTTTGCCTTTGCAGATTTTGGGCTGTATAAAATACGATCGTTATCTTTGCCGATTTTCGGTAAAAATCGGGTTAAGATAAGAATAAGAATAAGAAGTTAGTTTGTTAAAGATAAGTGTTTAGTTCAAAGATGAAATTTTAAGTTATTGCATGATTAAGAAGAATTAAGTGAATTGAAATTTGTGCGAGGATGAGTTTCCAAAAAGGAAATTGTATGGATTGATTATGATTTGAATGAGTTGGAATAAAGAGAAAGAGAACAGAAACGTATGGAAAGAAAAAAAAATCCGGATTTCGTTTCCTAAGATTTGCGCTTTTGGATGTCGGCATTTGCTTCCGTTTCGTTCCGCTTCGAATTTGAAAAGAATCCGTTCTTTCGATTCCTGCTTTCGATCTTGTTTGCTTCGTATCCGTTTTCTATTTTTCGGTTGGGATCCGGTTCTCGAGATCGGGTCCCAACACTTACCATAGGGTATACACCAGGACGCCCGTAGGTCATTCCGATACATATCCTACGATAAGGGTGATGTAACATCCCATCACCAATGGGAAGGATAAATTAATCATTTGAGATGGGTTAGGAGTGTGGAAACATATCTCGGCATATAAGATGTAAGGATTTTGGATGGTATATACCAGGGTGGTTGCATAAATGAAATTGCTTAATGCCTCATTGAGCCTTATTATCGAGGATGTGACCATAGGAGTCCTGATACGAATTGATCTTATTAAGATGGTATGAAATTGATTTTTTTGAAGTATGTAGAATGACCAATAAGTACTCATGGGCAATAGGTGACTGACAAGAAGTTAGAAACAATATCGAAGTTGGTGGTACCAGGAAATCACCGAGATAGGGTCAGAAAATCAAGTAATTTTGAAGGCAGGTCTTCCTTGACCAGTAGCTGGAATCATAAGCTCTTCTCTAGATTCAATAATGGAATTTGGTAATTTCTTCCATTGTCTAGAGGTCAAAGGCCCCTTGCTTGAGTCAATCGGGTTTGCTTCAGAAAGGAACCGATAGACGCAACGGAGGGAATTTGGAAATAAGATGACAGGTCTCCCAGAAAAGTTGTGATGTGCTGTCTTTATTGAAAAAAAAAGAATATTGGAGTTACATCCATAGCAAAGATTCAAGCATAATAGTTACAAAAAGCTATTAGGAGTGTATATATTTAGTTGATGTAAAGTATCCAACTACATAAGATGATTTCAGCAATTCGAGGAGACATTTTTGTTAATGTGAGGTGAATTTGGTCCACATCATAGTCTATGTAAATATGTTTGGGAACCACAAATTATATATGATGAAGGGGTTTCCAAGACAGGAAATTATGTTTGTAGATAAATTGAAATGTGTGGAGCAACAGGTATAAATGAACAGACATTAACATAAGTCAATGTGGAATCATCTGGAAATTGAAAGAACTGCTGAAATCTATCGAAAAAAAAGAAGTTCAATGAAAAATAGAAGATAACATGTGATAATCCTACTGCAATGAGGAATTAGTTACTTAAGGAATTACGGGAACTGAACATAAGCACAATGAGTTTGAGGCTATATCTATTGGCGTTGACAATACCCCGATGGTAATATGATACTAACGGTTACAAAGAGCCAAGCAAAAGTATATCAGTTAGTGACTATGATCATAAAGATAAAGAGAATATATTGAACACTTGAGGAAAAATAGGTAAGGCATGTAAGTGATGAATGAAAACAAAATAACGATAGTGTTAAGTATGCCATTCAGATTTGGAGAGTTTGTAGTATGTACAATAGAGGTTCCCAATCGAGATCAAGAGGGAATTGGTTGTACTGTATAAGGTGAGTTTGTGTACCTAGAGATAAATATAGCTGCATGAGCTAAATTTGGATACATTACTTGAAAATTCTTGCAATAGTAGTTGGTTTGAAAGCATGGAATCATGATGTGGACAGAAACATATTAGATATACATATTACTAGATAGATTAGTAGAGATTAGGGTAATAGTAGAATTGGAAAAGATTGGAAGGATTGTGTAGAGAGACCTGTCCTAATAATGCTAATGTTTCAATTAAGAGTATCGAATTGGACATTTCATAGTAGAGTATCACATATATGTGTTGGAGTTATGTAAATATAGTGCCCTGGAAAGCAAGTGTATTTACATGTAACTTTATCTTCTTCAGTTACATTTTTGTAATGAAAATATTTATTATTAATAAAACAAAAGAGTTTGGTTTTATCTGTACGAGCATTATATATCTGGTCATAAGGTACCAAGATTCTTTTGTAAGTAATATACATATACATAGAGATGTATGGGAAACATGTATATTATTAGAATCAATTAATTGATTCACAGTTGAATAATCAACTTGGTCGCTTGATTATGGTTTAGGCGTAGTGTTGCGATTTATCTCCATATAAGTAAAGGAGTTTACTTGAGGAATGATGAGTTTCATATCATGATAGTAGTTGACTATCGATAATGGCACTATTAAATGAATCTGGAATCAAGTATGTTTTCAAGATTAAAGTGGGCCGTTACATTAATCTTAAAACATACAACTTAAGCATTCGCTTATTATGAACCATAATCTTGATGAGTGGTGAACTCATATATGTTTCATTATAAATCTTGATATGATCGGAATGGATTTTTACAGAGTATTAATCCAGTGTCTGCATGTTGGAATTATTAATTGAAACATGTATCAGGGAACATTCACTCAAATAAAGAGTTTATAGTGTTATCATCTCTTCTAGATGTTTCAAGGAGATTTGGTGATTAAACTGACGCTAGTAGTTTGATGGACTAGCTACCCATCAAGTCTTAACACTGAGATGAGATCTTATGTGTTAATCACCATATAAAGTAAAATGAGAGACCTAGAAGGAAAAACCAACATAAGGGCAAAACGGTAATTTTACCTTTTGTTGTGTGGATGGCTATAATAAGGTTCTAAATAGGGTTTGCAATTGAACATATTCTCATAATATTTAATAATTCAAGAGTTCAACTAATTTTCTTTAGTGGAATGACATTTAGTTAATAAGCTCGAATTAATTCCAATGAGATTGAATTAATTATGGGCATATTGGAGCTTGAATTATCAAAGTTCAATAAGATTCCCCACTTGGCTTTAAGGAAGGTTATCAAGCTAAGTAAGAAATATAAATGGAGGTTAATTAGAAGCCCATAATTGAATCTTGGGCTTGGTCTAATTAAAGAAGCCCAAATGTACATTTAGTAATGGGCTTGGTTTTTGGTTTAATGTAATTAATTAGATTAATTATACTAAAACAATTTTTTAAGAAGAAGATAGCAATTTCGGTTATTCCTAGGTTAAATGTGTAACCACACATTTGACATTAAAATGCTAAATAAAGATGGTCTTTATTATGGTTAATCATCATTAAATGGAGTTATGAACTTACCATTAAATGGTTTAATGGTTGTCTGTTAATGTTGGCTTGTAACCTATTTGCATTCATTAGATTAAAGATGAAAGATGTACATTAGATGGACCATCTTCCTTCTTTCTTCTTGGAAAAACCAAAATTGGGTATTGAATTTTAGGTTATGATCTTTTCAAATAGCCATCGTAAAGATAAATGAAGATAATCTCATTTATTAGCTATTTTATGAGTGATTAATGAAAGAAGTGATGCATTTGATGCCTCTCTCTCCTTCCATCCATGCATATACAAAATTGGTAGGCAAGAAAGAGTTCTGGCATGTTCTTTACACCTTCTCTCCTTTCATGAAAGAGGGAATCGAAAATACCAATTGACAGAGTTTCAATTTTGCTTCTTCTTTTTCTAAGAAAATCTCCTCCAAACATTTCTTCTCCTTTCCCACCAAACGATTTTGTTAACCTAATTGTCCTTGAAGAACAGGTGGTAAATCTAATTGGTTGAGGATACTACAACAAGGAGAAAGTAGATTGCTAAAGGAAAAGAGTCAAAGGCAAAGGATTTGGATACGAAGAAGGAGAGGATAGCCTGACGAGGATTTAAAGGCATGGCGAAGGAGTGGTAATACTCTGATCTTGTTTATATTTTATTATCCTTATACCATATCATGTATGGATTGGCATGTTGATTTGGATTTGTTGCTTTCACTGCAAGTAATGATTTCTTAAAAGTTTTGAAATCTACCGTTTTTCCAAACAAAGCATGTTTTCTTTTTCCGATCCAACAATTGGTATCATAGCCAGTTTCTAATTCATGATTTCGGTTCCTATATATTGGATGCATGGGTTGGCAATCTTTTTGTGTATGCTGCATATTTTTATGTGATAGAAATATACATGGTGTATGTTTGCTCTTTTGGCTGTCCATAGAAGTTAAATTTACCTTGTAAGATTTCTTCATTTGTTGTAACATGGAGGGTGGTCTATCATCACCATGTTTCCTCCTTGGTTTCTTTTTTCTTTTTTCTTTGATTTTGTAATGTACAAATTGATGTAATGATGAATAGGGAGCAGCCATGGATTGAAGAAATGGAAAGGTAAAATTTTCGGTGTATCCTTTTGTGTATTGGCATAAGTTTTGTGAAAACATAGTTGCTAGAATTTTGTTTCAATGGATCACTTTTCGGTTTTTATTGTAAAAACAAGTGCTGGATTTTTGTTTCAAAGAATCAAATTTCTGTTTTACTAAAATACTAAGTTCTAGTTTTTTGTTTTCATGAAATGAGCTTCGGTTTTAATGAAAACTAGTGCTGGAATTTTTTGTTAAAACAAAGATTTGGTTTTCTAAAAATCTGGTGCTGGAATTTTATTTTTCAAAGTGACAAAATTCGATTTTCACATATGCCATTACATTTTGTTTACCGAATGGGCCGGATCATGTTTGTGAAGAGTTCGAAGCAGAAGATCCAAGTCCAAGAAGAATACTTTGGACCTAAAAGGCTTGTAATTATTTAATCTTTATAGGATAGACAATCAAAAGTGGCTTTATTAGTTCATATGATGAATGGATAAATGAATGCTTATAATATGTGATATTATGTGATTGCATGTCATTTAGAAAATTGCCAACCCTAGGCTTTGTCATGCATTCATTATGTATGAGATATATAATGAAACAATATAGGATGGATAATAAATTGCATCTAGACAAGATAGTATTTAAAACTTAAAGCCCATAAAGATTGAGTGGGAGAGGATGCTCCTGTGAGAGTCCATGGTCTCCAAATGATGGTCCGTTTGCATGTGGTGAAGTGTTACTCCCCATCGAAGGGCATGGATATTAGATCTTGCATGGTTTGGGTATCCTTAAGGATAAGTCCACTTAATGATAGCGAATGTGACTTCCCACCGAGGCATGGTTTGTAGGTATCTTTAGTGAATGAATCAAATGGTTAAACACTCAACATTTTTTATCAATAAACTACCCACCGTAGCTTTGTTAGTAAAAGTATGGACCAAATTAAGACACTTCTTAAAAAATTGGGCATGAGATGCTTGGTAGTTTTTGAGTGGGAGGGTCCCAGTTTTTCTTTTAATGGATAAGATGGCCCACCGTCACTTAGATACATTATAGATAAGAAAAATAACCGTCGTATAATGTTTTAATTTTTTAAGTTTTGTTAAATCTATCATCATGCATACATGCATCATGATTTTATACAAAGTTCCATAAATTGTTGACTAGTATGCTCATGTTTTAATAATTTACATTTTCAGACATAATCAACCACAAAATGAATCCACTCACCCTGCCCTTGACTAATAACAAATTGGAAAACGGAGACAATTTTAATGAATGGAGACGTAACCTTGACATTGCTCTTCAATATGAACGTATTTCATGGGTGTTAACTGAAAATGAGCCTACACCTCTAAGTGGATATTCAACTCCTGAGCAAGTCCAACAACATGAGCGTTGGCAGAATGCTGACAAGACTACTAAGTGTTATATTTTGGCTTTTGTCAGCGACATGTTACAAAAGCAGATTGCTTGTATGAAAATGGCTAGTGCAATGGTCCATCACCTACATGAGATGTTTGGTGTGAGGACTAGGTCTGCAAGAGTGAAAGCTATCCAAACCTTTCATAATCTCATACAAAAACCTGGTGAACCGGTGCAGGATTATATGATGAAGGTAATCTCTGCGGTTACTGAGGTTGAGATGCTTGGGGCGGATATAGATGCAGACACGCAGATGATTATGATCATCAATAGCTTAAACTCTTCTTTTTAGCAGTTTAAGTTGGACTATGAGCTCAACAACAAGGATTACACCTTGAGTGAGCTGATGAATACCCTCCAGAGCACGGAGGAGATATTGAATATTAAGGCTCATGGGCCAGAAGCTAATGTAGCTTCTTCTTCTAAGCCCAAGGGTAAGGGCAAGGAAAAGAAGAAGGGTCCAATAAAAAAGAAGGCCCAAACAGGGGTCAAGGCCAAATCCATGAAAAAGAAGGCCAAAGAGAATGTCAAAGGAAAGTGTTTCCACTGTGATGAGATAGGCCACTGGAAAAGAAACTGTCTAGTCTACCTAAAGTCCCTTAAAAGCAAACAAGGTATGGGCTTCCTAAGTTTGTTAGGAACTAGAAATGTGGCAAATTTATCTACTTCTTGGATATTAGATTCAGGAGCCACTAACCATGTTTGTAATTCTTTGCAGGGGTTCCAGCAAAGGAAAAGACTACCTAAAAGGCCAGTTTCAAGTCAAGATTTCTATGTTTCAGTAGAATCAGTAGGAGTAGTTATCTTGGACTTTCCTAGTGGTCATAGGTTATATTTGGAGGATGTTTATTACATGCCAATGATTGCAAGGAACATGATTTTTATTTTTTGTCTAATAAAATCTGTTTATTCCTTATATTTTGAAAAGGTTGTTTCAATATATGAGAATAAGGATTTTATTTGTGATGCGATAACTAAACAGGGATTGTTTTTTATAAAACCTATGAAAGGCTCACTAAACACCACAGAATTGATAAAACCAAGACAATCCAAAATCTTTAGCATTAATTCAAAGTATCTGTGGCACTTAAGAATGGGTCATATCAATCAGAAAAGACTTGATAGGTTGGTAAAGGATGGGATCCTTATGGGCTTGGATAATGATCCATTACCCACCTGTGAATCTTGTATTAAAGGAAAATGACCAAAGCCTCATTTCCTTCTAAAGGAAACAGATCTGAATCCACATTAGACTTGATACATACTGATGTGTGTGGGCCCATGAATGTACAAGCTAGAGGAGGTTATGAATATTTCATAATTTTTATAGATGATTACTCAAGACATGGCTATTTGTATTTGATGCATAAAAAGAGTGAATCTTTTGAAAAGTTCAAAGAATTCAAAGCTGAAGCTGAGAAGCAACTTGGCAAGCCATTAAAACAGCTTCGATCAGATCGAGGTGGTGAGTATTTATCTGGAGAGTTCCAGCAATATTTAATTGACAATCGAATTGTTTCCAATTTGTCAGCTCCTCGTACACCTCAACAGAATGGTGTAGCAGAGAGGAGAAATAGAACTCTATTGGAAATGGTAAGATCAATGATGTCCTAAGCTAGCCTTCCAGAATCGTTCTGGAGATATGCCATTCAAACGACAACATATCTTCTTAACTTTGCTCCGTCCAAATCGGTGCCTTAAACACCTAGGGAGTTGTGGACTAGTCGAGTGTCTTCATTGAGGCATTTGAGGACTTGGGGCTGCCCAGCCCATGTTCTAAAGCCTAAATCCACAAAGATGGAACCAAGGTCAGAAGTATGTTTGTTTTTAGGATATCCTACGGGAACTCGAGGGTACCATTTTTACAGTCCTCATGATAAGAAGGTATTTGTGTCGACAAATGCAACCTTCTTAGAGGAAGAGTTTGTGAAAAATCACAAAGGAAGAGGTGAAGTAGTACTAAAGGAGTTAGCTATTTCATCCAAACCAAGAGTTGTTTTGGATATGACAGAACAAGATGTCGAAATGGATTCAAGAGTTGAATCAGAAGTGCAACCTGAACATCAAGGTGTGCCTAGACATAGTGGGAGGGTTGTGAGACAGCCAGATAGGTATCTGGGTTTAGGAGAAGGCTTAATTGCCATCTCGGACCAAGAAGAAATAGATCCCATTACGTATACATAGGCTATTAATGATGTTGATGCAGGAAAATGGCTCAAGGCGATGGAATCAGAAATAGATTCTATGTATACTAATGAAGTCTAGGTCTTTGTAGATCTACCACCAGGTCTAAAAGCCATAGGGTGTAAATGGATATACAAAAGAAAAAGGGGATCGGATGGAAAGGTAGAGACCTTTAAAGCTAGATTGGTAGTTAAAGGCTATACTCAAAAGGAGGATATAAACTATGAGGAGACTTTTTCTCCAGTTGCCATGCTTAAGTCCATCAGGATTCTTTTGGCCATAGCAGCCTATTTCGATTATGACATATGGCAAATGGATTTCAAGACCACATTTTTTAATGGGGATCTTGAGGAGACCATTTATATGGCCCAACCAGAAGGATTCATTGAGTCAGGTAATGAGCATAAGGTTTGCAAGTTGCAAAGGTCCATTCATGGACTTAAGCAAGCATCTAGGTCTTGGAACATTAGGTTTGATAAGGCTATCAAAACCTATGGGTTCATACAAAACCTAGATGAGCCTTGTGTTTATAAAAGAATACAAGAAGGTAAGGTTACTTTCCTAATCCTGTATGTTGATGACATTCTGCTCATTGGGAATGATGTGGGAATGTTATCTGCGATTAAGGGATGGCTGAATGAACAGTTTTCAATGAAGGATTTGGGAGAGGCTACCTATGTTCTAGGGATCAAACTTATAAGGGATCGAAAGAAAAAGCAGATAGTTTTGTCTCAACTAACCTACATTGAGAATATGCTCAATAAGTTCGCCATGCAAGATTCCAAGAGGGGTTTTACTCCTACTAGACATGGAATCAAACTTTCAAAGGAACAAGCACCTAAAATCCAAGAGGAGGTTGAACGCATGAGTAACATTCCATATGCTTCGACAGTTGGTAGTTTGATGTATGCAATGCTGTGCATTAGACCGGATATCATTATTACTTGATGGGACCGGTAGCGATTTTAGTCCAATCCAGGAATGGAACATTGGACTGCGGTTAAGTGTATACTTAAGTATCTTCGTAGGACGAAGAACTTAATGCTTGTTTACTCTAGAAGTAATCTTATTTCGATAGGATATACAGATTCTGATTTCCAATCAAATGTTGACTCAAGGAAATTAACTTCTGGTTCTATATTTACTTTAGGAGGTGGAGCCATAGTTTGGAGGAGTGTCAAGCAATCTTGTATTGCTGATTCGACTATGGAGGCTGAGTATATTGCTGCTTGTGAAGAAGCAAAGGAAACAGTCTGGCTCCGAAAGTTCCTAAAAGATTTGGAGGTAGTTACAGAGGCAGAAAAGGCCATTACACTTTATTGTGATAATAGTGGGGCAGTGGCTAATTCTAAAGAACCTCGGAACCACAAAGCTGCCAAACACATTGAGCGAAACCTTGCTAAGGGAGATAATACAACGTGGAGAAGTGGATGTGGTAAAGATTCCCACCGAGCAAAACCTTGCTAATCCGTTCACAAAGACATTGACTCAAAAGAGCTTTGAGGGACACCTAGAAGGGATGGGAATGAGGGATATGTCAAACTTGCTTTAGGGCAAATGGGAGAATGTTGGAGTTATGTAAATATAATTCCCTGGAAAGCAAGTGTATTTATATGTAACTATATCTTCTTCAGTTACAGTTTTGTAATGAAAATATTTATTATTAATATAAAAAAAGAGTTTGGTTTTATCTGTATGAGCATTATATATCTGGTCATAAGGTACCAAGATTCTTTTGTAAGTAATATACATATACATAGAGATATATGGGAAACATGTATATTATTAGAATCAATTAATTGATTCACAGTTGAATAATCAAGTTGGTCGCTTGATTATGGTTTAAGCTATAGTGTTGCGATTTATCTCCATATAAGTAAAGGAGTTTACTTGAGGAATGATGAGTTTCATATCATGATAGCGATTGACTATCGATAATGGCACTATTAAATGAATCGGAATTAAGTATGTTTTCAAGAATAAAATGGGCCGTTACTTTAATCTTAAAACATACAACTTAAGCATTCGCTTATTATGAACCATAATCTTGATGAGTGGTGAACTCATATATGTTTCATTATAATTCTTGATATGATCGGAATGGATTTTTACTGAGTATTAATCCGATTATGCGAATGTTGGAATTATTAATTGAAACATGTATCGAGAACATTCACTCGAATAAAGAGTTTATAGTGTTATCATCTCTTACAGATATTTTAAGGAGATTTTATGATTAAGCTGGCGCGATGGTTTGATGGACTAGCTACCCATCAAGTCTTATCTTGAGATGAGATCTTATGTGTTAATCACCATATAAAGTAAAATGAGAGACCTAGAAGGAAAAACCAACATAAGGGCAAAATGGTAATTTTACCCTTTGTTGTGCGGATGGCTATAATAAGATTCTAAATAGGGTTTGCAATTGGACATATTCTCATAATATTTAAAAATTCAAGATTTTAACTAATTGTATTTAGTGGAATGACATTTAGTTAATAAGCTAGAATTAATTCCAATGAGATTGAATTAATTATGGGCTTATTGGAGCTTGAATTACCAAAGTCCAATAAGATTCCCCACTTGGCTTTAAGGAAGGTTATCAAGCTAAGTAAGAAATATAAATGGAGGTTAATTAGAAGCCCATAATTGAATCTTGGGCTTGGTCTAATTAAAGAAGCCCAAATGTACATTTAGTAATGGGCTTGGTTTTTGGTTTAATGTAATTAATTAGATTAATTATATTAAAACAATTTTTTAAGAAGAAGATAGCAATTTCGGTTATTCCTAGGTTAAATGTGTAACCACACATTTGACATTAAAATGCTAAATAAAGATGGTCTTTATTATGGTTAATCATCATTAAATGGAGTTATGAACTTACCATTAAATGGTTTAATGGTTGTCTTTTAATGTTGGCTTGTAACCTATTTGCATTCATTAGATTAAAGATGAAAGATGTACATTAGATGGACCATCTTCCTTCTTTCTTCTTGGGAAAACCGAAATTGGGTATTGAATTTTAGGTTATTGTCTTTTCAAATAGCCATCATAAAGATAAATGAAGATAATCTCATTTATTAGCTATTTTATGAGTGATTAATGAAAGAAGTGATCCATTTGATGCCTCTCTCTCCTTCCATCCATGCATATACGAAATTGGTAGGCAAGAAAGAGTTCTGGCATGTTCTTTACACCTTCTCTCCTTTCATAAAAGAGGGAATCAAAAATATCAATTGAAAGAGTTTCAATTTTGCTTCTTCTTCTTCTAAGAAAATCTCCTCCAAACATTTCTTCTCCTTTCCCACCAAAGGATTTTGCTAACCTAATTGTCCTTGAAGAACAGGTGGTAAATGTAATTGGTTGAGGATACTACAACAAGGAGAAAATAGATTGCTAAAGGAAAAGAGTCAAATGCAAAGGATTTGGATATACGAAGATGGAGAGGATAGCGCGATGGATTTAAAAGCATGGCGAAGAGTCGATAATACTCTAATCTTGTTTATATTTTATTATCCTTATACCATATCATGTATGGATTGACATGTTGATTTGGATTTGTTGCTTCCGCTGCAAGTAATGATTTCTTAAAAGTTTTGAAATCTACCATTTTTCCAAACAAAACATGTTTTCTTTTTCCGATCCAACATTATGGATATTAGGGTACTCATTCTAGTGCAAATAAGAGGATATAGTGACGATTTTAAAATGGAGCAAAAAGGAAACCTTATTATTTATGGGAAAGTAAAATCAGTTTTGCAAAAAGAGATTAGGAAAACCCAAATTGAGGATTTGAGTCCTTATCCTACCTGATAAAGTGTTGTCCTCGTAAGAGTACAGCGAAAGAGAAATTGGCGGCTAAGAATTTCCGGTACCGATAATGACTGCCCAATGGCACTGGAAATGTAGATACATGATTTTAGGATTTATTACTTTGAGCCATTGGAATTTGGTGAGAAATTGGACTATAAATTGAATTGAAATTGGAAAGACCCTTAAGATTGTTTTATATTAAGATAAGTGACAAGTGACACATGTCACTTGCCTACTTAATCTCAAGCTTAATGATATATATATATATATATATATACTAACCTATCTTTTGGCAAGCCACTCACGACTTTTTCCTTTGGAAGGTGATTTAAAGTGCTTCCTTCTTCTCCTACGTAGGTTCCCTCTTCTCCTCTTCTTCATGGATCTTCTTTTTCCTTGCTTCTTTTGTAATTTTTACGCATCTTTCCTACCTTACCTTACTTGGCTTTCTCTTCTTTTTAGTTCACTTAAATTGCTAACATTAAACCTAACCCTCTTGAGAAGATGATGATCATATATGGTGAGTGAGAGTTAGGAAATTTGGGATAAGTTGGAAGATTGGAAGATTTGAAGCTTAATTAGGTAAGCTTTGAGTTTTATGTCTTGTTTTGTTGTTAATTGCATTTATTGTGATGTCTTGTGCATTAATTTCATGAAGCTTGTGGTACGATTGTATGGGCATAAATCATGTTTATGTGAGGATGAATGATGTTGGATATGTGTAGAGTGTGAATTAAATGGTTTTGGATTGGTTTTGATGTTAGTATGAGGTTAGATGAGTGGTAAATTAAAGAAGGAAAAAGTGTGTGTGTGTGCTGCCAATTTGTGACTAATTATTCAAGTGAATGGCTTGATGAATTTGTGGCTGATTTCTTGGCTAAATGGGATGTTTATTGATGTAGTAATGATGTTGGAATGAAAGGAATTGTGTTAGGTAGGAAATCTGGAAAATTCACCTTGTTTATGTTTCAAGTTTTTAGTCATAACTTTTGATATGGTTGTGTTATTGAGTTGAGGTTTGGCTTAAATTAAACTTGAAAAGTTTGGCTAGAATTTATATGAAGGAAGTTCTGTCCAATTGTAGCTTGAAAGATCTTAAATTTTGCTTTGAAAGTAAGATATGCGTGTAGGGTGAACAGTGGTGCTTTTACCATTGGCTGATTTGTGACCTGAACTTTGGGGAATTATTTTAGGCTAAAGTAGACAGATTTTGTGAAATTGGTCTTCATGGAAGTTGAAGGATTTCTTGTTAGCTTTTCATTGCCACTAAGTATGTTATTTTTCAATTTTTAGGTTGGAACATATGGCTGATTAACTTTCAGATGGTAATTTGTGCATTAATGTGTTCTAGTATATGTAATGTTTCTAAGTATGGATTTTGGTGATTTCTGGGTTCTGGTGCAAATTTTGTTCTGTTATGATTGGAATTAGCTTAAGTGAACTTATGGAAGGTTGTAGAGGAATGTTTTAGCTTTGTAATGAGGTATAATATGCAAATTTTGGATGAAGGGATTGGAAGTTATGAATTTGTAAAGTTTGGATATGATTTAGGTTCTATGCTGATTTAAAACCCTATAGCAGAGCAGCCACAATAATAGGAGCATTTGACCTAGTTATAGATAGAATTTGGTTCTAAGTCCTTCATTAGAATTTTAACATATTTTCTGATCTTTTTAGGGATATAGAGTATGTAATTTTTCGAGAATGGGATAGGAAGTTATGCTTTTTGAAAGATTGTGTTACTGCTGAGAATGACTTATATAGGCAGAAACTTTGATTGAGAATTTGATTTGTTTAGAGATTGAATTTGCTTCCAAGTTATCCATGAAACTTGTAGAAATTTTTTTGATCTTTCTTTTTACTTATAGCTTGGAATTTTTGGCATAAGGAATGGAAAGATAGGATTTTTAGTAGAGTGCAGTTACTGTTCATATGGTAGTTTTACTGTTTCATTGGGCAGAACCTTTGTTTGTGTTTTTGACCCTCTTAGAGATTGAATTGGATTGGGGGGTCTTCTTGAAGATTTTATCACATGTTTAGAGATTTCTAATGGTGTATAATGTGCCTTATTTGGAGTTAGGAGTAAAAACTTATGGGGATTGGACCTAGTTCAGTTACTGTTCATATGGTAAATTTGGGCAGAATTTTTGGAAGGGTTTCTCACCCCTTTAAAGTCTTCATTGACTTTTGCATCCTTCATAGAAGATGTAGATTGTCTTTTACCCTTTTCATTGAGATATAATATGCAATTTTAGGGATTTGGAGTTAGAAGTTATGAGGATTGGAAGAACACAGTTACTGTTTATACGGTCAATTTATGGGCAGTAACTTTGAAGTAGTTTTTGACACCCTTAGAGGTGAGATTGGTTTGTGAGCCCTTCATGGAACTTGTAGGGTTTCTTGTGATCTTTCCAATGAGACCTCATTTGTGATCTTTGGACTTTTGTGTGAAAAATTAGGTGTTGAGGAAGGAAGTGAAGGAATCTTTGAATTTCCTTAAATTTATTAGTCTTATTATTAGTTTTATTTATCAATGGTATTATTTTCCTTTGTGCATAACTGTTTTGTCCGACCTCCGATCGACTCAATTTTTGATGCATTGGATTCGTGTAATATTTAATTTCATTCATATGTGAAATTGGGAATTTTTAAAGATGAAATTGATGAGGCTTGATAAGGTCAAATTGAGGGGACCGGGTAGTGATTTTTCTGATTCGTGTTTTATCAAGAATTGGACCTATAGAGGTCCGAATTGAGTGATTTCGGTGTCTGTGAGTTTCTAATTTTTCGAGGAAAATTATGTGATGAGAATTTTTTAGAATAATGCCAGGAATGTCACGAACATGCATTGTACACATTTTAATTACTACATGTGCATTATTAAATATGTCTGATTGTACATTTAGTAATGTTTGAATATTTTGACTGTTGTAGAGGCGCAGTTTGAACGTCATCCCACAGATGTTGCCGAGACTTCCATACATTAGCTCCGAAGCTATTGGTGAGTGACCTAGACGGTTCCTCAATTATTATGTGTTATAATTCTGTGTTTATACTTCTGTGGAGAATAATGGTGGGAATTGTGTTCTGATTATGGATTTCGGACAGAAGGTCCGATGTATCGGGAGATTATGACATAGAAGTGCAAATTGTCTGAGCATTTGGAACCTCTGTGTTTGAAATGTGAATACATATAATTGTGATTTTAATGTGATTGTGAGCTATTTGTTTGAATGTGATAATTTGGGATTGATTGTGATAGTGACACTGCATAATTGCGACATATGCATTTCATATACAACTGATTGAATCTTATTGATTGAGTGAAAGGCAAAATGCCTTATATTTGTGTGATATCAATCATGTGGTACTTCTGAATGAGAAATTATGATATAACTGTGATGTGTTTGATACGGGTCGGACTACGGTCTGAGAATATGTGAAAGTGAGTGGAAGTGATTGCTGCATTATATGGCATGAGTGCATGACACATAACGGCTGTTGTGACCAGAGTCGCCACCGACCAGAGCTTTAAGCTCAACGAGTGAAAATAAGCTTTGAGCTCTTAAGTGATTCAGAGCCTCAGGCTCAACGTTTAATGGGCCCTGTATCCACAAATGGATAAGGGACAGTTATTAATGAGCCCTACAAGGGACAGTTTAGGCACTCGGTCATAGCAAAGTAATAAATGAAAAGTGAGTCTCATATGCATGTATCAAATAGGAAAATATGAATATGGAATTCTGTAAATGTGTGAATGTGAAATTTTGGTGAATGTGTTTTATGAGATAATGTTAGATGTATAAAAATTGTGTTATGTGACTGAGTGGACCATCAATGATGGTTAACTCACTGAGTTCGCAAAATTCACCCAAAATTTGTAATTATTTTTCAGGACTCAGAAGAATATCCCGTTAGACAACGGACGTATAATGCGAGAAGAAGTCGGGATCAGCTCACGTCTGTATTAGTGTCTCATAAAATTGTATTTCTTTTGAAGTTTTGTATAATCATTTTGTAAAGTCAACGGACTGAAATAAAGTGTATTTATAATAAGGACCCCTGTGGTCAATATATTTATCGGTGATCGTATATATATGAATTGTTTCCCACATAGCGTCTGTTTGTATAAAAAAAATTATACTGACTTTACACTGAGTGATGTAGCACACCACCGTCACAGGGCACGGACTCGGATATCACTATCGATGTCAGGTTTGGGTCATGCGGGAGTGGGGTGTTACATTTGGGTGGTATCAGAGCCAAGAAGTACGAACTTATCTGGGCAATTTCTGAAACATAGGTCAAGTATCATACATTAAAGTCATGTTATAGCAGACCGTGACAACTGATCCCTAGTCTGAGTCGCATGAGTATGAGTCATACGCATGCACATGTGTTTAGTGTTTAAGTGTGAGAAAAGTGATGATATATCAGAATGTGAGCCAATGAAGGTTTATGGGCAATTAGGAAAGATGAAAAATAAAAATGCATAATGATATTCATATTGTATTGTGGTTATAAACCCTCGAATGTGATACGAATGTGAATACATTGGCATGGGCTGATTTAGGAAATGAGTGATATCAAAATGAATGATGGAGGCTTAACATGTATAAATCGAGTTAAAAGAAAACGAAATGTGCGATAGTCTGAGAGGTCAAATATGGACATGAGAAGAATATTGGTTAAAAGTGATGAGAGTAATGATTTAGCATAAGAATATGTCTATGTGTGATCAAAAGTTCGGGATGACTAGGTATTTCTAATTCTGTTTGGTATGTCCGATAAAATGGGGATCATTGGAAATGAGAAAAAGAGTACATGGTTTGAGAAGGTAAATAAAGATTTACTGCAGTTGTTTTGATGTGTGTATTATGGAATATATAGTATCGTAAGTGAAGATATTGTCAGGAAGAAGCAGAAATGGTGAGATTAAAGTGTACAAGCCAGGTTAAAAGAAATAACTAGAATAGACGTGGATTTGAAATGTGATAAAAGTTTTGATTTAGCGTAATAAGATAACTTGGATACTGAGATTACATTTCTTGATGATTCTGCATCTATAATTCTAAATGGATTGAGAATATACATATGGACGATGAAATAATAGGAACATGACTTTACAAGTGATGAAACGTGATACATGATGTGCAGTATGGAGAAGGTTTGGATTGTATGTATGCATATGGATATGGAATTGGGAAAGAGTGAAGGCATTTAAAATGCTCATTAAATTATCATGATAGGATGTTGCATTAGAAGAATAGGTAAATACTAAAAAATTGGCACAGAATCGCTATCAATATGTGTGTTAAGGTGAGGAAGAAAGTGCAAGGCACGTTATTGGTCTACAAATATAGGGTTCTGTTATGATCATGTGGTAAACCCCAGCCATGGGCAGGAACAAGGATAGAAAGGTTATCTAGAAACAATTGGAATGTAAGTAGCATTAGTGAATGTGAGTAAATGAAGACATGACATACTACATTTTTAAATAAGATGTAAGGATTTTGGATGGTATATACCAGGGTGGTTGCATAAATGAAATTGCTTAATGCCTCATTGAGCCTTATTATCGAGGATGTGACCATAGGAGTCATGATACGAATTGATCTTATTAAGATGGTATGAAATGTTGAAATAGATTTTTTTGAAGCATGTAGAATGACCAATAAATACTCATGGGCAATAAGTGACTGACAAGAAGTTAGAAACAATATCGAAGTTTGTGGTACCAGGAAATCACCGAGATAGGGTCAGAAAGTCAGGTAATTTTGAAGGCAGGTCTTCCTTGACCAGTAGCTGGAATCATAAGCTCTTCTCTCGATTCAACAATGGAATTTGGTAATTTCTTCCATTGTCCAGAGGTCAAAGGGCCCTCACTTGAGTCAATCGGGTTTGCTTCAGAAAGGAATCGACAGACGCAACGGAGGGAATTTGGAAATAAAATGACAGGTTTCCCGGAAAAGTTATGATGTGTTGTCTTTATTGAAAAAAAAAGAGAATATTGGAGTTACATCCATAGCAAAGAATCAAGCATAAGAGTTAGAAAAAGCTATTGGGAGTGTATGTATTTAGTTGATGTAAAGTATCCAACTACATAAGTTGATTTCAGCAATTCAAGGAGACATTCTTGTTAATGTGAGGTGAATTTGGTCCACATCATAGCCTGTGTAAATATGTTTGTGAATCACAAATTATATCTGATGAAGGGGTTTCCAACACAGGAAGTTATGTTTGTAGATAAATTGAAATGTGTGGAGTAACAGGTATAAATGAACAGACATTAGCATAAGTCAATGTGGAATCATCGGGAAATTGAAAGAACTACTGAAATCTATAAAAAAAAAGAAGTTCAATGAAAAATAGAAGATAACATGTGATAATACTACTGCACTGAGGAATTAGTTACTTAAGGAATTACGAGAACTGAACATAAGCACACTGAGTTTGAGGCTATATCTATTGGCGTTAACAATACCCCGATGGTAATATGATACTAACGGTTACAAAGAGCCAAGCAAAAGTATATCAGTTAGTGACTATGATCATAAAGATAAAGAGAATATATTGAACACTTGAGGAAAAATAGGTAAGCCATGTAAGTGATGAATGAAAACAAAATAACGATACTGTTAAGTATGCTATTCGGATTTGGAGAGTTTGTAGTATGTACAATAGAGGTTCCCAATCGAGATCAAGAGGGAATTGGTTGTACTGTATAAGGTGAGTTTGTGTACCTATAGATAAATATAGCTACATGAGCTAAATTTGGATACATTACTTGAAAATTCCTGCAATAGTAGTTGGTTTGAAAGCGTGGAATCATGATGTGGACAGAAACATATTAGATATACATATGACTAGACAGATTAGTAGAGATTAGGGTAATAATGGAATTGGAAAAGATTGGAAGGATTGTGTAGAGAGACCTGTCCTAATAAAGCTAATGTTTCAATCAACAGTATCGAATAGGACATTTCATAGCAAAGTATCACATATATGGATGTTAGGGTACTCAATCTAGTGCAAATAAGAGGGTATAGTGACGATTTTAAAATGGTGTAAAAAGGAAACCTTATTATTTATGGGAAAGTAACATCAGTTTTGCAAAAAGAGATTAGGAAAACCCAAATTGAGGATTTGAGTCCATATCCTACCTGATAAAGAGTTGTCCTTGTAAGAGTACAACAAAAGAGAAATTGGCGGCTAAGAATATCGAACTGAGTGATTATATGTTTGAGTTCCTTATAGTCTGGACTATTGGAGAATGGTATAAGTTATATATGTCTGGAATGCTTCAGCATATAATATATAGTGCAAAGTGACTACAGGCAAAATCATCATTATCTGGTGAGACGAAAAAAAGAGTCGACCACCCTGAGTAAAAGCCATAACAATTTGGGATACCATATGGAGTGAAATGAATTTGGAATCTGAAAAACGTGGTTTTTGAAAGACGAATGAATTTTTGGTGGATCACATTGAAGTTGTGAAAATATGGAAGATTTGAAAGTTCATAGTACTAATACCGATGAAAAAAAAAGAGATGACTTGTCCTTGAGTGTATCACCTGTGCCAAGGCGTAGATAAGTGTGACATAAATTGTTCCATATTAAACTATGGAAAAAATGGGACTAGGGCTTTATAAATGATTTTATGGTTTGTATTGTTATAATCCAATATATGTGGTGTTGAAACTAGAAGTAAAGAGTTGAATATTCTGAAACTCGTCAAGGAAAAATTAAGGAAGTATGATATCTAAATAGAGAATTGATAGAAAACGGAGGAGTGTATGAGATAACAATACCCCTACCTTATTCAGTATCAAAATGGATTTCGAGGACGAAATTTTTATTAGGATGGGAGAATTATAACATCTCATCACTGATGGGAAGGGTAAATTGGTCATTTGAGATGGGTTAGGAGTGTGGAAACATATCTCGGCATAATCATACATGATTTGGCCTCTATATATAAATGAATGACAATTTTTGCACATGCACATGACTGTACATGTATTCATGACATTTCCGGCATATGTGTTTATTGTGAAAAATATGTTGTTGTGCTTGAAAATTATATTGGAGTGGAGTTTTGTGTGCTTTATATTTTTAGGGCATTTTAGAAATTTTTTTAGAAATTTTTTGGGATACCTTTTCAGAACGAAAAAATTGATAAGTGACAGACTGATTTGGTTTTCGGTACTGATAATGACTGCCCAATGGCACTGGAAATGTAGATACATGATTTTAGGATTTATTACTTTGAGCCATTGGAATTTGGAGAGAAATTGGACAAGAAATTGAATTGAAATTGGAAAGACCCTTAAGATTGTTTTATATTAAGACAAGTGGAAAGTGACACATGTCACTTGCCTACTTAATCTCAAGCTTAATGATATATATATATATATATACTAACCTATCTTTTGGCAAGCCACTCATGAATTTTTCCTTTGGAAGGTGATTTAAAGTGCTTCCTTCTTCTCCTACGTAGGTTCCCTCTTCTCCTCTTCTTCGTGGATCTTCTTCTTCCTTGCTTCTTTTGTAATTTTTGCTCATCTTTCCTACCTTCCCTTACTTGACTTTCTCTTCTTTTTAGTTCACTTAAAAGGCTAACATTAAACCTCACCCTCTTGAGAAGAAGATGATCGTATATGGTGAGTGAGAGTTAGGAAATTTGGGATAAGTTGGAAGATTGGAAGATTTGAAGCTTAATTAGGTAAGCTTTGAGTTTTATGTCTTGTTTTGTTGTTAATTGCATTTATTGTGATGTCTTGTGTATTAATTTCATGAAGCTTGTGGTAGGATTGTATGGGCATAAGTCATGTTTATGTGAGGATGAATGATGTTGGATATGTGTAGAGTGTGAATTAAATGGTTTTGGATTGGTTTTGATGTTAGTATGAGGTTAGATGAGTGGTAAATTAAAGAAGGAAAAAGTGTGTGTGTGTGCTGCCAATTTGTGACTAATTATTCAAGTGAATGGCTTGATGAATTTGTGGCTGATTTCTTGGCTAAATGGGATGTTTATTGATGTAGTAATGATGTTGGAATGAAAGGAATTATGTTAGGTGGGAAATCTGGAAAATTCACCTTGTGTATGTTTCAGGTTTTTGGTCATAACTTTTGATATGGTTGTGCTATTGAGTTGAGATTTAGCTTAAATTAAACTTGAGAAGTTTGACTAGAAATTATATGAAGGAAGTTCTGTCCAATTGTGGCTTGAAAGAACTTTAATTTTGCTTTGAAAGGAAGATATGCTTGCAGGGTGAACAGTGGTGCTTTTACCATTGACTGATTTGTGACCTGAACTTTGGGGAACTATTTTAGGCTAACGTAGACAGATTTTGTGAAATTGGTCTTCATGGAAGTTGAAGGATTTCTTGTTGGCTTTTCATTGCCACTAAGTATGTTATTTTTCGATTTTTAGGTTGGAAAATGTTGAGTCAAGATGACTTTACATATAAATGATTTTGATGAATAACAAAGTAGGAGTAAAAAACATACGTAAAATAAAAAACGGACAGATGGAGAATAAAATACAGATGCAGACGCAAAAGAAGAAAAAACAGACGCAGAAGCAAAAATGAAAAACAGACGCAGACACAGACATTGAAAAACAAACGCAGAAGAAGAAAAAGCAGACGCATACGCAAAAACATAGACGCAGACGCAGACGCAAAAACACAAACGCAGATGCAAAAACACAGATGCAGAAATACAGAGGAAGAAAAACAGACGGAGAAAAGAAGACGCAAGAGTTAGTTCGAGTTAGTTACAGAACTCAAATGATTAATCGTTTCTTTCAAGATTCAAGAAACAAGATTCAAGAAGCAGTTGCCGACGAAGGCTATAAATATGTGTCGATGTCGAAGATTGCAAAGTTAGAAAAAGTTAGCAAAGTTAGCGAAAATTAGCCAAAAGAAAAAGCAAATTGTGCAAAATAGCTAAAAGCTGATTTTACTGTAACAAGTTTCAAACAATTTTGTGAGAAAGTAATGCAGATAGCCTGCAGAGGCTAAGTGTGAAATAATACTGAATGTAGAGACCTGAAGAGGCTCGAAAAGAGTACTTGTAAACGTTGAAGAGATAATGAAATCTCATAAAGAACTCTGAGGACTGGACGTAGGCCACGGTTTGGGTTGAACTAGTATAAAATAGCTGTGTCAACTTCTCTCTATCCTATTCCTCTTAAAGTTCAAGTTTTTGTTATTACTTAATTTTCGAAACAAGTTTTCAAAGTTTTGATTAATATGAACTTACTGAAGTTTCAGTAAAAGAACTTGTTTTTAAACAAAATAGTTTTGAAAGAGTTTTTCAAAAAGGGGAATACATAATTCAACCCCCCTTCTCGTGTATTCATTATCTTTTTATAAGCATTGTACTAACGTGTGATTTACTTCAATTGGTATCAGAGCTCGGTATCCAAGAATCACTGTAGCAAAGTTTGGATTAAAGATAATGGCAAAATCACACATATACATTGCAGAAGGTGCCTCAGTCACAAGACCTCCAGCATTTAGTGGAGAAGACTATCATTACTGGAAAGATAGAATGCGGTTGTTCATAGAATCTACTCATGTCGATTTTTGGGATTTGATAGAGAATGGACCATATACACCAGTAGACGAAGATGGAAATCTTATTCCACGGACCAGATGGACGACTGATCAAAAGGCGAGAATTCAGCTCAACTCTAAAGCGAAGTTCTTCTTGACGTGTGCCCTAAGCAGGAGTGAATATGATAAAGTTCACGGATGCAACACTGCGAAGGAGATGTGGGACACACTATCCATCGCTCATAAAGGCAAAAACCAAGTCAAAGAATCCAAGATAAGCATTCTTGTGCACCAGTACGAGCTTTTCAAGATGAAGGAAGAAGAATCTATTGATCAAATGTTTGGAAGATTCCAGACAATCGTCAATGGATTGAAAGCCCTTGGAAGAACGTACAATAACCAGGATCACGTAAGAAAGATCTTAAGAAGTCTTCCGAAGATGTGGAGACCAAAGGTTACAGCGGTGCAGGAAGCGAAGGACTTGAGCGTGCTAAAGCTTGACGAGTTGCTTGGATCACTGAAGATTCATGAAGTAGAGCTCGATGCTGAAGACAAGCCCAAACGAGAAAATTCAATAGCACTAAAGGCCGGACAGAAGAACCACAAGACTCAAAGAAGGAGAAAGTCATCAAAAGCATTGAAGATAGAAGAATCGAAGAATGATGACTCAAGTGAATCAGAACAAGAGTCAAGTGAAGAAGATGATGAATTATTGTTCATTTCCTGGAAGATAAAATGGATGTGGAAGAAGAAGTCCAAAGGAAGCCAATTCTTCAAGAAGAATAGCAAAGATGATGGCAAACCAGAAAAGACATCTATCATATGCTACGAGTGTAATCAATCCGGATACTACAAGTCCGAATGTCCTACTCTGAAGAAGAAACCAAAGAAGAGTAGAGAAGGCAAGAAAAGCATGATGGCAACGTGGGAAGATCTAGATTCATCAGAATCAGACACAAATTCCGAATCATCTGAACATGCTAATATTTGCCTAGTAGCCGAAGAAGAAAGTAATGAGGAGGTAACTTCTGAATACGATAACTTGCATGAAGCCTATTCAGAACTATTAGAGGATTCTCATGCTATTCTGAAACAGTACAAACTGTTAAAGAAGAAGTATGTAGAAAATTTTAAGCATACAGAAGAAATAGAGAGTGAAAATATGTGTTTAAAGAAATAACTTGAAAAGAAAAAGAAGGTAGTAGATAAATCCGAAGAGATAAATCAATTGAAGCTTAGAATTAAAAGTCTCTCATCTGATTTAACTACGTTCACTGAAAGTACTAAAAGAATGAATGAGATGCTAGGAAAATGTAGACACCCAAGTGATAAAGCTGGATTAGGGTTTACGGGTAATAAATTTCATAATCATATTAAACCTTCTTCTCAAAATAAAAGGCATTACCAAACTCATTTTCATCAACAGAGTAGTAAAAGGCATCAAAGAACTCATTATATGCATAGTACTAACCAAAAAGGACCCAAGAAAGTATGGGTACCAAAGAATAAAATAGTTTCTCCTGCAGATATCCTTCCTTGGAAGATGCGACAAGCACCGTTGGTATTTAGACAGTGGTTGCTCGCGAGATATGACGGGAAGAAGGTCTATGTTCCTAGATCTTCAGTATAAGAAGGGAGGATCAGTGACTTTCGGAGACAACCAGCAGGGCAAGATAATTGAAATCGGTAAGATAGGTAAAGATTCCTTTGCATGAATAGATAATGTACTGCTTGTTAATGATCTGAAGCACAACTTGATTAGTGTAAGTCAATTGTGTGACTCTGGTTTCATAGTCACGTTCAATCAAAATCTTTGTGAAGTCAGAAATAAAGATGAGTCTATATTCTTTACTGCTAAAAGAAGAAATAATCTTTATAAAATTGATTTAGAAGATTTTCAAAATCAAAATGTTTCATGTTTTCTATCTTCTGAAGAAGAAAGACTAATCTGGCATAAAAAGCTAGGTCATGTCTCTTTTAAACACATTTCAAAGTTGGCAAAATTTGATTTGGTAAGAGGTCTACCAAAAATGAGTTTTGACAAAGAATTTTTCTGTGAAAGTTGTTTGAAAGGAAAACAAGTTAAAACATCGTTTTCTTCTAAAAATTTTGTAACATCTTCTAGAACTTTAGAGTTGTTACATATGGATTTATTTGGTCCAACTAGGACAATAAGTCTTGGCGGAAAGAAATATGGACTTGTTATTGTTGATGACTTTACTAGATTTTGTTGGATATTATTTTTGTCACACAAAGATGAATCTTTTAAGTGTTTTAGGACCCTCTCCAGAAAGTTACAGATAGAAAGAGGAGTACCTATAGCCAGTATCAGGAGTGATCATGGTGGAGAATTCGAGAATGAGAAGTTTAGATTATTCTGTGAGGAGAATGGAATTTCCCACAATTTCTCTGCTCCAAGGACTCCACAATAGAATGGAGTTGTTGAAAGGAAGAACAGGACGATTCAGGAGATGGCAAGGACTATGCTGTGTGAGATGAATCTTCCTAAGTATTTTCAGGCGAAGTTATTGTCAAAGATGTTATATTCGTAATGTAAGAATCTTTATTGCGACCCTTTGTTGAAGAAGACTCCCTATGAGTTATGAAATGGAAGGAGACCAAACATATCTTACTTTCATCCATTCGGTTGCAAGTGCTCTATTCTGAATACAAAGGAATTGTTAAATAAGTTCGATGCAAAGAACTATTCAGGAATCTTTCTAGGCTACTCATCTACATCTAAGGCATTTCGAGTATATAACCTTATCTCAAGGACAGTTGAGGAAACCATCCATGTCAAGTTTGATGATCGTTCCCAACCCCATAAGGAAGATGACATGGAGAGTGAAGGTCCTTCAAAGAACTTAGATGATGCAACAGAAACTCCATCATCAGGAACTCAGGTAGATAAGGTTGAGGATATTCCAGAAACTATAGGATTTAAGAGAGATTGGAAATATAGGAGTTCTCATCCAGAAGAGCTAATTATCGGAGAGACCTCAGAAGGAGTAAGGACAAGGTCCAAATTCAGAAGAGAAGCTAATGTGGCTTTCATTTCTGAAATTGAGCCAAAGAAGATTGAGGAAGCTCTTCAAGATGAAGCTTGGACTTTAGCCATGCAAGAGGAGCTGAATCAGTTTACTAGGAATAAAATTTAGTCCTTAGTTCCAAAACCTTCGAAGAAATCCATTATAGGAACCAGATGGGTTTTTAAGAATAAGTTAGACGAATCAGGAAGAGTGAGTTGGAATAAAGCTAGATTAGTAGCACAAGGCTATAATCAGCAAGAAGGAATAGACTACAATGAGACATATGCTCCAGTAGCAAGACTTGAAGCTATTAGGATATTGCTAGCATATGTTGTTTGTCAGATATAAAGCTTTTTCATATGGAAGTGAAGAGCGCTTTTCTGAATGGTTTTATAGACGAAGAGGTGTATGTGAAGTAACCCCCTGGTTTTGAGGATGTTGAGAATCCAGAACATGTCTATAGACTTCATAAAGCTTTATACGGCTTGAAGCAAGCTCCTAGAGCTTAGTATGATCGTCTAAGTAATTTTCTCTTGGAGAGTGGGTTTACTAGAGGTCAAGTAGATAAGACGCTTTTCAGAAAGAATTATGAGAATGACTTTATCTTAGTGCAAATCTATGTTGATGACATTATTTTTGGTGCTACTTCAAAGAAGCTATGTATGAATTTTGAGAGTCTAATGAAAAATGAATTTGAAATGAGTATGATGGGTGAGCTAAAATTCTTTCTTGGGTTGCAAGTTAAGCAAACCGAAGAGAAAATTTTTATCCATCAACAAAAGTATGTGAAGGAATTGTTGTGTAAATTTGATATGAATAATGTGAAGCCAATGACAACTCCGATGCATCCTTTGAACCTTTTGTCGAAAGATGAACTTGGTAAGAAGGTGGATCAAACCTTGTATAGAGGGATGATCAGTTCTTTACTGTATCTTACAGCAAGTAGACCTGATATCTTTTTCAGTGTATACTTGTGTGTAAGGTTTCAGGCCGATCCTAGAGAGTCTCATTTTATTGATGTTAAAACGATTATGAGATATCTCGTAGGTACTACTGATCTTTGCTTAATGTTTGAGAAAGGTAAAGATTTCAGGTTAATCGAATATTGCGATGCGGACTATGCCGGAGATAGGATTGAAAGGAAGAGCACTAGTGGAGGATGTCACTTTTTTGGCGCAAACCTAGTTTCCTGGTCAAGCAAGAGACAAAGCTCAATCGCTCTATCAACTGCCGAAGCCGAGTACATGTCTGCCGCAAGTTGTTGTTCACAAACATTGTGGATCAAATATCAACTGGAAGATTATTCAGTTCAGAAAGAGGAGATCCCAATCTATTGCGACAACACCAGTGCAATCAATCTATCGAAGAATCCAATACAGCATTCAAGAGTGAAGCATATTGAAGTCAGACATCACTTCTTAAGAGACTACGTTCAGAGGAAGGTGGTGACACTACAGTTCGTTGAAACAGAGTATCAGTGGGCAGCTATCTTCACTAAACCATTGAGTGAAGAACGGTTCAAGGAAATCAGACAGAACCTTAACATGGTTATGATAAATGACCAGTCAAGCTAAGAGATCATCAAAGTTAATGGCGTCAGAAAAAGTGGTTTACAGCTGGTAACTTCTTTCACAAGGAAATTGTGGAGGGAAAATCTCATAGTCTTGAGGATCCCAATGATTCTAGAACACACCGGATAAGACCCCTACGAGTAGTCTGAAACTAAAATCATTACGATTACTCTCCAATACAGACATTTCATCTCACTAAAAACGTCTTGTATTCACCTTTACCTTTGAAGAACAGCCTACTAGAGATAGTTTCGATTCAGAACAAATGGAGTCAACGATGATGTTTGGAAGACATGTGAACTTTTAATCTCTAAGGAGCGACAACATAGACGTCGAACCAGAAATAGTAGAAGCCAGATGGAGAAAATTCTTCCAGATACGAGAACTAGTGTATACTGATGAGGTGTACGAATTTTGGAAGCATGCGGAACTGGTCGATGAAACGATTGTCTCAATAGTAGATGGAATATCTGTTATTGTTACAATGGAGGTAGTTGAGAAGGTAACTGAATGTCCATCGGTTGGAGAGATACAGACAACCAAAGCCAGATGGATGTCCCAGGTTAATATGAAGGAAGAAGATGTGAGAAAACAACTATATGGAGTGAATGACTCATGAGAGAGGAAGACCTCGAGTCTGGTCCCCAAGGCTAGGGTTCTTCATGCAATTATGTTTAATTGCATTTTACCAAGAGCCGGGTCAAGGCATTTAGTAACCACCCTGGATGAGCAATGTTTGTTCTATCTGCTAAATCGTTGTCCCATAGATTTACCATATCTAATTTTTCATTATATGGTTAAGGGAATGAAGGATACCAACAGCTATCCTTACGGCATGTTGCTCATAAGGATTTTTAAGGAATCCGGAGTCCTTCTTCACAGAGGAGTCAGAAGGATGCTATCTGTTAAGAGTACCATTAACTCTGATACGGTAAGAAGAATGGGCTTGAAGGTGGTAGTGAAAGAAGATGCAGTATCGACAATGAAAGCTAGAACTGAGGGGGAGCGGTCATTAAAGAAGACTCCCGCCACAAGTGCTAAATCTCAAATGAGCGTGAGATTGTTGATCGAAGAACGAAGAAAATTATCGAGCAGACCATTGATCAAACAGGCGAGTCCTCAAAGAGACGTGAGCCAAGTCTGGAGGACTGATGAAGGTGCACAGAAAAGAAACGGAGAGAGTCTTTTAGGTGAGATTTCCAAAAAGGCGAGGAGATCACCAAGGATTAGCACTCTGCGACAACAGGAAGAGAGGAGAACCAGAGAACAGAGTGAGGAAGAAGTTCCTAGATCTCGCATACCTAAAGCAACAAGGTCTCTCTAGTCTCGATTCTACAAGAAGACCCAGCCAAACAGGCTAAAGAGACTGAAAAGAAGAGAAAAACGGAGTTTGAGAAGGAAAAGTCTCAAGTTCAGAAAACTTCAAGACTGACTGAAGCAGAAGAGAAGACTAAGAAGATTAGTCGAAAGAAGAATGTGTCCACTGCTGAGGAAGTTAGTCAGAAGAAGTAAAGTTTCAACAGAAGGAACCATCGGAGATAAGGATGGTTTAACCTATTCCCTGCACAGATCAACAAGAGGCAACAGCAGAATCAAACTTGGTTCAGGAACCACAGGAGAAGTCCGATGAACCTGGTCTGATCATATACAACTACTCTAAACTCTTGAGAAGAGACAAGTTGAAGATCAGAATGGTTGAAGTTTTGACCAAAAGGATGACTGCGATCACCATCTGTGAACAACCAAGGAAGAGGGTAATGGCTCTCGTACAACCTATTTTGATGAATAGTGACACATGGCATTTACTGAAAGAAGATGAAAAGATTTTCTATGATGTCTCGAGGGATGCCGCTACAAAGCCATACCCTAAAAAAATGACCAGCAAACCGTGTACTATTTATCCAATCACAGAGAAGACAGTAATAAAGGTTATACCAGATATTCAGCCAAGATATCCTTTGGATTTGAATAAGGGGAAGATGAAGCTATTTCCTGAAGAAATAAGTGATGATCTGTCCACATATCAAATAGAAGAAGAAGTGCTTCGAATTGATGCAGCATGCGCTTCGAAAGAGAATACTGATGGAGCTAGTTGTAGCTATACAGATAAGTATGAATACTATCCAGTAGGGGGATGACTGATAACAGGGAAGTTTATTGAATCCCTTTTCCAGACAGTTTTGCGTATCAAGCCCCTATTTGATACACTGTCTATTGAAGCTGAAACAATACCCCTGCAAGGAAGACAGTTGCTTATGCTACCTGCTCCCTATGATTTAGACCTTCCAGAGTCAAATGTATTCATTCATCCACCCACATTTGCAATTAGAGAAGACTACATTCCATCCTCAGACGCATATGCTACAACAATTGCGTTCACTGTACCCTCAGTAGATAATGATCAACCCTCCTCACCGGTTGACTCTCAAGATGAAATCAGCCAATTACGCGGAGAAGTCAATGAGATAAAGGAGATGATGAATGATATAAAGAAGATGATGGCAAAACTGATGAAGAGTCATCGTCAATGATCATTTTTTATTATAATAAATAGGGGGAGAACAGAATGAGTAGAGGAGAATGGAAGAAGCAAACAAGAAGAACAAAGGGTGTGATTGAAGGAGTCGAAGAAGAAGATTTTTGAAGATAAGATTTTTTTTCTTCTACATTGTATTTTGTTTTCTTTTTATGTATATAATTTGTTATCATAAAAAAGGGGGAGATTGTTGAGTCAAGATGACTTTACATATAAATGATTTTAATGAATAACAAAGTAGGAGTAAAAAATAGACGTAAAATAGAAAACAGACAGACGGAGAATAAAATACAGATGCAGACGTAAAAGAAGAAAAAGCAGATGCAGAAGCAAAAATTAAAAACAGACGCAGACGCAGAAGTTGAAAAACAAACGCAAAAGTAGAAAAAACAGACGCAGATGCAAAAACACAGACGCAGACGCAAAAACACAGACGCAGACGCAAAAACATAGACGCAGACGCAAAAACACAGATGCAGACGCAAAAACACAGACACAGAAATACAGACGAAGAAAAAATGACGAAGAAAAGAAGACGCAAGAGTCAATTCGAGTTAGTTACATAAATCAACTGATTAACCGTTTCTTTCAAGATTCAAGAAACAAGATTCAAGAAGCAATTGCAGACGAAGGCTATAAATATGAGTCGAAGTCGAAGATTGCAAAGTTAGAAAAAGTTAGCAAAGTTATCAAAAATTAGCCAAAAGAAAAAGCGAATTGTGCAAAATAGCTTAAAGCTAATTATACTATAACAAGTTTCAAACACTTTTGTGAGAAAGTAGTGCAGATAGCCTACAGAGGCTAAGTGTGAAAGAATACTGAGTGTAGAGACTTGAAAAGGCTCGGAAAGAATACTTGTAAACGTTGAAGAGATAGTGAAATCTCATAAAGAACTCTGAGGACTGGACGTAGCCCACGATTTGGGGTGAACTAGTATAAAATCGCTATGTCAACTTCTCTCTATCCTATTCCTCTTAAAGTTTAAGTTTTTGTTATTACTTAATTTTCGAAACAATTTTTCAAAGTTTTTATTAATAAGAACTTACTGAAGTTTAAGTAAAAGAACTTGTTTTAAAAAAAAATAGTTTTGAAAGAGTTTTTCAAAAAGGGGAATACACAATTCAACCCCCCCTTCGCGTGTATTCATTATCATTTTATAAGCATTGTACTAACGTGTAATTTACTTCAGAAGATATGGCTGATTAACTTTCATATGGTAATTTGTGCATTAATGTGTTCTCGTATGTGTAATGTTTCTAAGTATGGATTTTGGTGATTTCTGGGTTCTGGTGCAAATTTTGGACTGTTATGATTGGAATTAGCTCAAGTGAGCTTATGGAAGGTTGTAGAGAAATGTTTTAGCTTTGTAACGAGGTATAATATGCAAATTTTGGATGAAGGGATTGTAAGTTATGAATTTGTAAAGTTTGGATATGGTTTAGGTTCTATGCTAATTTAATACCCTATAACAGGGCAGCCACAATAATGGGAGCATTTGACCTAGTTAGAGATGGAATTTGGTTCTAAGTCCTTCATGAGAATTTTAGCATGTTTTTTAATCTTTTTAGTGATATAGAGTATGTAATTTTTCGAGAATAGGATAGGAAGTTATGCTTTTTGAAAGATTGTGTTACTGTTGAGAATGACTTATATAGGCAGAAACTTTGATTGAGAATTTGATTTGTTTAGAGATTGAATTTGCTTCCAAGTTATTCATGAAACTTGTAGAAAATTTTTTTATCTTTCGTTTGACTTATAGCTTGGAATTTTTAGCAAAAGGAATGGAAAGATAGGATTTTTAGTAGAGTGCAGTTACTGTTAATATGGTAGTTTTACTGTTTCATTGGGCTGAAATTATGTTTTTGTTTTTTACCTCTTAGAGATTGAATTGGATTGGGGGGTCTTCTTGAAGATTGTAGAACATGTTTAGAGCTTTCTAATTATGTATAATGTGCCTTATTTGGAGTAAGGAGTAAAAACTTATGGGGGATGGACCTAGTTCAGTTACTGTTCATATGGTAAATTTGGGCAGAATGTTTGGAAGGATTTCTCACCCCTTTAGAGCCTTCATTGATTTTTGAATCCTTCATAGAAGATGTAGATTATCTTTTACCCTTTTCATTGAGATATAATATGCAATTTTAGGGATTTGGAATAAGAAGTTATGAGGATCGGAAGAACACAGTTATTGTTTATATGGTCAATTTATGGGCAGTAACTTTGAAGTAGTTTTTGACACCCTTAGAGATGAGATTGGTTTGTGAGCCCTTCATGGAACTTGTAGGGTTTCTTTTGATCTTTGGACTTTTGTGTGAAAAATTAGGTGTTGAGGAAGGAAGTGAAGGAATCTTTGAATTTCCTTAAATTTATTAGTCTTATTATTAGTTTTATTTATCAATGGTATTATTTTCCTTTGTGCATAACTGTTTCGTCCGACCCCCGATCGACTCGATTTTTGAGGCATCGGATTTGTGTAATATTTAATTTCATTCATATGTAAAATTGGGAATTTTTAGAGATGAAATTGATGGGGCTTGATTAGGTCAAATTGAGGGGACCGAGTAGTGATTTTTCTGCTTCGTGTTTTATCAAGAATTAGACCTATAGAGGTCCGAATTGAGTGATTTTGGTGTCTGTGAGTTTCTATTTTTTCGAGGAAAATTATGTGATGAGAATTTTTTTTAAATAATGCCGAGAATGTCATGAACATGCATTGTATACATTTTAATTACTACATGTGCATTATTAAATATGTCTTATTGTACATTTAGTAATGTTTGAATATTTTGATTGTTATAGAGGTGCAGTTGGAACGTCATCCCACAGATGTTACCGAAACTTCCAGGCATTAGCTCGGAAGCTATTGGTGAGTGACCTAGACGGTTCCTCAGTTATTATGTGTTATAATTTTGTGTTTATACTTCTGTGGAGAAAAATGGTGTTAATTGTGTTCTGATTATGGATTCCAGATAGAAAGTCCGATGTATCGGGAGATTATGACATAGAAGTGCAAATTGTCTGAGCATTTGGAACCTTCGTGTTTGAAATGTGAATACATGTGATTGTGATTTTAATGTGATTATGAACTATTTGTTTGAATGTGATAATTTGGGATTGACTGTGATAGTGACACTGAATAATTGCGACATATGCATTTCATATGCAACTGATTGAATCTTATTGTTTGAGTGAAAGGCAAAACGCCTTATATTTGTGTGATACCAATCATGTGGTACTTCTGTGTTGGGGCCCGAATCCGGAACCCAACTACTTAATACGAAACCCTCATACCTATATACAACTCCAAATTCATGGAAGTCCTCCGTACAAAATTCGTAAGATTCATCGTAATTAACTTCCAATTAAAAATAATAATCTTCTTAGGACCCAAAATCAAATTCCAATTCCTAAGCTGATATGAAATTTCCTGCCGTTATATAATTAGTAATAAAAAATCACTTCAATCGGAGCTTCCCTAACTCAAGATATCATTAGAATACCAAAGGTGCTCATTCCCCAAATATATTCTCTCACCCAACCTCTTTCTTGCTCTAAAGCAACTTTTTCAATTTAACTCCAATGACATAATTTTTCATGGAGAGATAGATATGTGTCTTAGAAATCTAATGGTTTAAGAATCACCTCATTTGGAGCTCTATAGCTCAAGATATGCGTAAAAATCCGAAGTCGGTTCATAGCCCGGTAAGACTCTCCAACCCGACCACTCACTTCCAAAGATCGAACTCCTAGGATTTGAAACCAATGACCATGAAATCGTTTTTTGGGGAAGGTAGTAAAATATTGTTGAAAACTAACGCCACAAGAATCGCCTCAATCGGAGGTCAAACGAAGGAGTTATGACCAAAAGAACCCACTATGTCCACATCCTGAAAAGCACAGGCTGTGTGAAATTTATACTGTCAGTCACACAGTCTGTGTAACCTTCGGATGGGCTAAGATGGGTTTACACAGTCTGTGTGAAAATTCACACAGGCTGTGTAACCCATCGCTAATCTAATGCCTCTCTGCACTCGATTTACATCGTGTGAAAATTCACACAGTATGTAACCCATCGCTAATCTGCGTCTCTCAAGATTGGATTTACATATCATGTGAAATTTCACACAGGCTGTGTAACTTTCTGCCAACAACAACTTTTCACCCTCTAAACCCTCTTCAATCCAAGTACCTACATAAAAACCTAAATCCTCCATATCCCACAACACATACCAACCTAATTATCCCAATGGATCTTCAATGGCAACAACACACTCCTAGCATTCTAACCAAACCCAAACTATAAAGCAATTTCATTTCCTCCCTCTTGTCAAATTCAAACCACACCATGTTGCATTATTATAAAACATACATGAATTGCACAAATTACATTAGAACTTAACATTCTTGCATTCATATGAAGATATGAGTTATTACAAGGCTTTAGAGGGCATTTTTAAGCCACTTGCATCCTAAAATCCAAAATACAACTTACAAAAGTAAACTTGCCCAAAATGCATCTAAAGCATTGATTTACAAAATTTAACTTGAAAAAAAAAAGTTATCCATTTCCGGAGTAATGCCTTTAAGCTCGGTGGTCGATCTCGTGCTCCTCACCTGGAGATGGGACTGAATTGAGGGTGAGCTTTATCGTGGGTAACATGTTTATATTTATGCAAATAAGTCAATTCTTTTCATTATTCATACTGTTAACAATTCTCTCATCAAACAAACATACATCTTTGCATTTCACAAATTCATCAAGCTAAAAGCATAACTTTCATGATTTATGCATCTATCATTCTTGCAAATACATGCTAACACATAACACACAGCTGATGGTAAGATAAGTCCATAATAACTGACGAGCTACACAAGTGTAGTCGTATGCTGAGGAGTCCAAAAAGGAACATCCTATGCCACAATCGGGCAGGCGGGCGAAGCCTATACTGGTCAACGTGCACGTGACTCTGCTGGGTGGACTTAAGTACCCACATAACATGTATTCATGCATCAAAATCTGGACGTTTCTTGTCCACTGGCTGATTTCTGAAAATGAATTTTTCATGCATCCACATAGCTGATTTTTGGAAATTATATTTCATGCTTAACTCACATTTCATGATTTCACTAATATTCATGCTCATTCAATTCATGGACTTTTCAAGCAATATCAAGCAATGTCATATACTGTTCAAGTTTTCACATAATGGCAATCATAATTCATTTTGTACACAATCAAAGCTCAATCAATGTTCATCTCAAGGCAATTGAAAAACATTAATTTTATTAGTTGAGATAGTCTTTAAAACTTACTAGTATAAAGATAAAAATGAAACCCACCTTATAACTTGCTTAATCCTTGCTTAGGAGTGCTCTTCTCCTCTCTCTTGCTCTACTTCAAGAGAAACAAAAACCCAATTCAACACAAATTCAATTGAAATTCTACATAACATTTTTCATGAAATCAACCTTAAAATCACTATACCCACTTCATTTCTAAGCTTTCTACACCAAAACCCAACTAAAAATTAACACTTGAATTCATGACTTACCTTGATTCTTGACTCAACCCAAGAGTTTCCTGGTTCAAAATGTAGCTTAGCTCCTCCTCTACACTTTTCCTTCTTGAACCTTCTTCAAACTCTCACTCAAACTCTTGGAATATCAAACCCTAGCCAAGCTTCTTTCTTTTTCTCCTTCTTCTTTCATCTTCCACGAAACCTCTCTCTTCTCTCCCTCAAATTTTCGTAACTCCCTCTCTCTACTACTAACTCACTTATTTCCCTCCTCTTTTATACTCCTTATTAATTACTTAAGCCCATAGGCCCAAGCCCATTCACTTCTTCTTCCTCCCTTCTTATTTTCCTCTTTAAACTTCTCAAGCCCACTTATCTTTCAAGCCCACTTATTCTCTTTTCTTTCCTACCTCATTAAGACCCAACTAACACATTTAACCTCATTAACTCACCACCTAACTCTTTAATGCTATCACATATTAATTAATCTCAACTCAATTAATGCTAACATAACTTACTCAATTAATCTAATCATGTTTAATTTTTTAAAAAAAAATTGGGGCTAACATTCTGAATGGGAAATTATGATATAACTGTGATCTATTTGATACCGGTCCGAGAATATGTGGAAGTGAGTGGAAGTGATTGCTGCATTACATGGCATGAGTGCATGACACGTAACGACTGTTGTGACCTATTGGAACCCGATCTCGGAACCGGATCCCAACTGGAAAAGCAGAAGTACGAATCGGAAACAAAGTGGCGGAACGAATCGAATTGAATCAGAAACCCGAAATTGGGCCAAAACAAACTATGAAACACAAACAAATCGAATCGAATGATAAAATGGATCTTAAACCAAATTGGGCCAAAACAAATGCGAATGAACGGACAAAACCCAAAAGTGAACTAATCGAAACAAATCAAACACGAATTGAAAGCAAAGCAAATAATCGAATCGGAAGCGGAACAAAAACTTAACAAAGTGGATCCGACATCCGAAAACAAAGAACTGAGAAAAACGATGGCGTTGGAAACCTAGACTAAGACATATCCGAAATCCGGTATAAATTTTTTCTTTCTTTCTTTCTTTTTCTTATAACCATTTTTACTCAAACTCATGCAAATCATGCAATTTCCTTTTTCTTGGAAATTTATTAATTTCATAAACTCACTCAAATCATAACAAACTTCTTAACATTAATACCAATCTCATAAATCCATCTTTCATACATCTAAATCTTATTTTTATTCATTTTCAATTTATCTAATCTAAATTTCAAAAGATAACTTGCCTTTGACCTAACCCAAAACATGCAAAGGTTCAAAATACACTTCTAAAATTCCCAATCAAATATACAAACATCAAAATCCACCGGACCCTCGATCCGGGATCTCAGCACACACAAACGCAAACCTAATTCTAAAACACTTTCATAACTATAATTCAATCTACTAGTCTCATAACTTAATCTCATTTCCAAATTCATACACAATTTCATATACAATTTCACACTCTCATACTTTAATTCATAATCTTCATACCTTCTGAAATACATGCTGGAAATACATCATAATGAACAATATTAATATCCAAATCTCCATTCACACACAAATACAGATGATGCAAAATTGAACTTGACGGTCTTTCATCCGATCTCCTGCTCGAATACCTGGAGATTGGGGATGAATGGGGGGGGGTGAGCTCGGAAGCTCGTGAATAAAACATTTATAAATTGACAAATAAGCATAAATCATTTTTCATAAGCGTTTTACTAAAAGGACTAATTTTTCAAACTTTGTAACTTTTCAAATAGTTTCCTCAAACCTTTCAATTTTTCAAACTTTTCATATAAATCTCACTTTTTCATTTCTCAATTTTAAATATGAATGCAACACACAGAAACAAATCAAAAACATGTAACATATCAAAATGGTCTAGTTCGGTCCGAATAGAGCGATCGCACATTCGCATAAGCGGTCCTGCAAACCATGAAAGAACGTACTACACTTTCCCGCATTGCAGTCCAGTGTAGCCGTGAAGGGAGTCCGAAATCGGAGCTTCATCCCACTAGCGGGCAGTCGAGAGAAGGCTATAAACAAGTAGAGACAATGCACCGACTCACAAGGGACCTAACCAAACTCACTTAATACATATGCGAAAACAGAAATTCGCATTGCCCGAAAACACTTTGCAAAACTTTATTTCATCAAACACAACAAACTCACAATTCACATAATTCATACAATTCAATTAATTCAATCAATCAATAATTTCCAACAATTTGCATAATTTATCAATGCAGACACAACAAATGCATTTACAGAAATTTCTATTGATTTATCAAATCATTTAAAACAATGAATTTAAGCTTATAATAATTTTCAGAAAATATTCAGAAATCATAATTTCAAACATTTACAAAAACAATCATTTATCAAAAATCTAAAATTTTGTCTTTCTTTTATTTTCGAAAATTTGTATTGAGCTTATATCTCAAAATAAAAATATGCTACCCACCTCGAATTAATGTCAAAAACTTGTTCCAAGCTCCAATTTGACCATTTCTTCTTTCTTCCTTCTAATTTAAAATAACCTAAGCCATAATCATCCAAATTCAACATTATAATTTGCATAATCCTCGAAATTAACCATAGGAAATTCATAATCATCATATTTCCAAGCTATCTAAATCATAATTTTCAAACGCCTTAATTTCCAAAATTTGACCTAAATCAATTCATCTAAATTCAATATCATAAATCCCATAATCTTCAAAAATAGATATCATAATTCACCTATCCATCATATTCTCCATAATTCAAAACCAACAATTTCCAAAAACCTCAAACACAAAATTTAACATAAACCTAGGTCACACTTTACCAAAATTAATTAACTTAATCATGAAATCTTCCAAAATAAATCATGGAAATCACCAACCCATATCCTTGTACATGTTTCTAAACCAATAATTCACTAAAATCTCAAAACTTAAAAAAAAATTCTTACCTCTTTCTCCCTTCATTTTCGGATTTTTGCAAAGCCCAAGGGAAGTTTTCCTCCTTTTTCCATCATTTCTCTTTAAAAACAACTTGAAATCATCCTTGAAAGCTAGTAAAATTTCGAACTCCACCCTATCCTCTCTTTTCTCCTTCTTCTTCTTCATGGCCGATGGCTTCTTCTCACTTTCTCCTCTCATTTGTTCTTTTTATTTCCCTCTATATTGTGCCCTTCCTTATGTAAAACGACAGCTACCTCTTCACTTATAACCTATACTCAAACTACAACGTTTCATGCTCTTCTTATTTCCCTTGCAAAATTCGTGTGGCTCTCATTCGTCCACACGGCTATGCTTCCTTTCTTCTCATTTTCATTCATTTTCTCCTAAGATATCGTGTTTCTCTTCTCCAAAAGACAGCCACCACTTTGTCTTATTGACATGTCATCAAATGAGGGTCAAAAGACTCTTTTGTCCCTCTCTTTAAATGGACTTTCCAAAAATGCCCCTAACATTTGCTTTTAGACATGCTTACTTGCGGGTCTGATTCGCACTATCAATCTAAAGGAATTTGTCAAAACTTCCTTCTAGAGAAATGTTCCTCTATGTCTTAAGTTCATAATGCCACAAGAATCATCCAATTCAGAGCACTACATCAAAAGTTATGCTCAAATCATTTCGGGTATATTTATATATTGACACATTTTTCATGTACGATTAATTTCATCCAAAAATTAACATTCTTAAACACAAAATTGAAACTCGATGTCTTCATAAAAATTGTAGCCTTAAGTCTCTAGTTTAATTCAAAACAAGAATGACCTCATTTTGATTCCCAGATCAAAAGTTATGCTCAAAATACTCTCAGATATTCCTAATCCAAAAACTGCACTCTAATCCGAACTTCCCTTCAAACTTTGAAGGACTTAGGGGCAAAATTGACATTTCATTTCTTCATATGACTTATAGCCCCATGTCTTAATTTTATTTCGCCTAAAGAATTACTTCAATCGGATTTCTACAGATCTCGAATTTCTTAAAATATTGAACTATGTTTGGAAAATTTCCCGACTCACTTTGATTAATTTAATCAACCTTAATTTAATCTAAAAAATTTACAGATTTTCCATAAAAATGAAATTCATTATCTTAGGAATCCAACGCTTTAAGAATCAACTCAATCGGATGTCAAACGAAAAAGTTATAAGTAAAAGAGCGAGAGGAGGACATTCAGTGATTAGGCGTGGGCACGTCTTAGGAACTTAGAGACTAGACGTGGCCTTGTCTAAGTATGAAATCTGGATCTGCAGGAAACTTTCAGAATTTTCAAATCATATCTTTTGCTTCTGAACTCTAAATTTGACAAATTTGGTCTCTATGGAAAGCTTTAAGGAAGATCTACAACTTCTATGTAGAACTCAAAAATCAATTTCATCTCTAAAGGGGTCAAAAATTCAGTCAAAGGTACTGCCTCAATTTAATATATCCCTAAACAAATGCCAACTTTGAAAATTCATATCTTTCAACTCCAAAATCCAATCATGTCATATTTTATATCAATGCGAAGATCGGAAAGTCACCTACAACTTTCATGATCAATTTGACCTATAAGGAAGTCAATTTTCCATTCAAACGTTCTATCATCTATTAATCATGCTACAAACCATAACAAAAACTTGTAAAAATCATAACTTATTATTCTTTAATCGAAAAATTCCATACTTTATATCAAAATAAAGATCAAATCAAATCCTTCAACTTTCATGAAGAACTTCAAGGCTCAATTAACCTCTAACTAGGTAAATTTTCCAGTCAAAGCTTCAGTCCTAATATAAATCAACCTATAACACACATAACTTTGACTGTTCATAACTTTCACTCCCGAAATCGACAAATTACAAACTTTATGGCTACAGAAAGCTCTTAACATAATCTACAAGTTTCATGTAGATCATTTTATCAAATTTTGCCTAAATCAAAAGTCAACTCTCAAAGGCCAAAAAGTCAAACATTTCATATTTTCACACTTTTTTTTAGTTCTTGTTTTCCAACTCTATTTCAATCGACACATTCACTTTTGAATATTTCTTATTTTCACTCAAAAATCGGGGTCCAACATGACCAGTCCCCACCGACCAGAGCTTTAAGCTCAACGAGTGAAAATGAGCTTCGAGCTCATAAGTGATTCAGAGCCTCATGCTCAAAGTTTAATGAGCCCTGTACCCACAAATGGATAAGGGAAAGTTATTAATGAGTCCTACAAGGGACAGTTTAGACACTCGGTCACAACAAAGTAATAAATAGAAAGTGAGTCTCATATGCATGTATCAAATAGGAAAATATGAATGTGGACTTCTGTAAATGTGTGAATGTGAAATTTTGGTGAATGTGTTTTAAGAGATAATGTTTGATGTATACAAATTGTGTTATGTGACTGAGTGGACCATTGATGATGGTTAACTCACTGAGTTCGCAAAACTCACCCAAAATTTGCAATTATTTTTCAGGACTCAGAAGAATACCCCGTTAGATAATGGGCATATAATGCGAGAAGAAGTCGGGATCAGTTCGCGTCTATATTAGTGTCTCATAAAATTGTATTTCTTTTGAAGTTTTTTACAATCGTTTTGTAAAGTCAACGGACTGAAATAAAGTGTATTTATAATAAGGGCCCCTGTGGTCAATATATTTATCGATGATTGTATATATATGAATTGCTTCCCGTATAGCGTTTGTTTGTATAAAAAAAATTATACTGAGTTTAGACTAAGTGATGTAGCACGCCACCCTCGTAGGGCACGGACTCGGATATCAACATGGATGTTAGGTTCGGGTCATGCGGGAGTGGGGTGTTACAGGTGAGCTACGAACAATCACTACTGTACTTCACATGACATCATAATAATAAAACATCAATATCAAAATCACTAATTTTTGAAACCAAAAATTTTTCCTTTTCATTTCACTAAAATTAGAACTTTACATATCTGTCAGTTTTTCACTGTCTGTACATTACTCCAAAAACCTAAGACAAAATGCTATAAAAACAGGGAAAATATAATAACTCTATCTAGGTCATCTCAAAAATCTCAGCTGACCGACCTGTGAGCCATGACTTCTCTTGCCAACACGATATACACGACAGGAAAAGTCCCTCTAGAGCTAGAAGTCTGCTCTCTTGGTCCTGAAAAATAAGTTGTAATTTTGGGTGAGTTTGTGAACTCAGTGAGGTAACCATCATCGATGGTTCACTCAATTCATGCAAAATTCAACCATAACATAGTTGTTTCATAATATCACATTCAGAAGTACCACATGTTTGTTATCACATAAGCACAAGGCACTTTGCCTTTCACTCAATCAAAGAAATTCAATCAAATGCATATGAAATACGTATGTGACACTTTTCTAATTTATTACGGTGTTGTGACCGAGCGCCTAAACTGTCCCAATATGGGCGCATTAATCGTTGAGTCTAAGGCTCTGAATCACTGTGAGCTTGAGGCCCAAATACATTGAGCTTCTAGCTCTCGGTGGCTGCTCCAGTCACAACTGTCATTAACTGATCATGCATTCATGTAGGGAATGCACATGTAACAATGAAGCAAGATAGATGTCACAATCAACATATATGTTAAAATTTATTTCATCATACGCAAGTAGCACTTCTATGTCATAGCTTCCCAATACATCAGACCTTCTGTCCGGAATCCATAATCAAAATACAATTCACTAACCCATCATTATCCACCACAGTTTTCTAAGAAAATAATAACTAAGAGAATCGTCTAGGTCACTCACCAATAGCTTCCGAGCTAATGCCTGGAAGTCTCGGCAACGTCTGTGGGTTGACGTTCCAAATGCACCTTTATAACAATCAAAATATTCAAACATTATCAAATGTACAAATCAGAAATATTTAATAATATACATGTAGAAATTTAAATGTGTACAATGCATGGTCGTGACATTCCCATTCTGTAACATCCCGTTACCGGTGTGATGGGTATGTCGGAAATTTGGATCGGGTTAGGATTGAGTACAGGCAAATGTTGCATTGCTCATGCATTATAGTTTTGATAGTCATTGGTAACTGATTATTGATTGTATAAGCATATATATATATGTACATACATGTATGACAAATTCCCAACTTGATTATGTAAATCAGAAATTTGGTTATAATCGTTCAGATGAGGATTGGATTGTGAAAATTGGAAATTGAGTAATAAGTATATAAATTAGGTTTTGAATATGGAATTGGAGTGAATTTAGATTTAGAGGAATGGAAATTGGAATTTGAGTACAGGAATGGGTATGTTCAAATTTTGTGAATTTATGAGAATTTTTCCGGAATGTTTAGAGTGTTGTATCCGGACCAAAAAATTGGCTTAGTGACTGATTAATTTGATTTCAGGTCCGAGATGGATTGACAATTGATACGAAAAAATTTGAATTATGATTTTGGGAATTTTTATTTACAGTTATTGCGAAATTGGGAGGAAAGTAGAATAAGATTTGGATTGATAGACCTCATATTTGGACTTGTGGCAATTAAATTGCCAAACAAGCCCTAGATCCCTTTTGTATATAAAGTGAACTTGTTTGATTTTAGTGATCCACGAAAATCTCTTTACTTTCAAAAGAAATGGAGTTTTGTCGTGGGTGAGTTTAGCTGGGATTTGGAGTTTCTTGGAGAATTTTCGAAGGTTTCTAGCTTGAATCAAGTAAGTTTCTATGTGTTTATCATTTAAATCGTTTAGTTTGATCATTGATTTGAGTATGAAATTGTTTAGAAAGTTAGAAAGTTTCGGATGATAGGGTTTTTGTTGATTTTGATTTGGGTTTTGATGATTAATGAGTTTTTGATGGATTTGAGGTTAGAAATAAGTTGGGTTTAATGTTTAAAATTGATTGAAAGTGTTTATAATGGATTTGGATGAGTTTAGATCAGAAGATCAGAGAATTTCTAGGTTTCCGCGGCGAGCGAAATTTTGTCACACGCCGCGACGAGCGGCAGCGATCACGTCATGAGCGCCTCGACACGCCATGACGTATGCGAGAGGAGGGAGTCTCGCCGCGGCGAGTGACTTCACGCCGCGGCGAGGACACTGTTGAAGGTCGAGGGTGATCTTTTTAATTGGAGAAATTTGAATTGGTTTTAATTGATGGCAATTTTGAGGATTAATTTCTTATGAGTTTGGCTATTGGATCAATTGAATTTTTTAGATTAGAAATTGCAATTTAGAAGAAATGAAATCAAATGATTATGAGATGATTGTTACAAGTAATGAGTTTGAGGTTTTGATTTTAAATGAATTGGTTCCTTAATGATTAATTGGAATTTGGAGATTTAGAATTTTGAATTGATAGGAATGGAAATTCGAAATTTAATTAGATGATTCTTGGGATCGAATGGCAATAAATCGTGAACGTGATTTTAATTGGAATGTGACTTTAGAGTATGGAAATTGGTAAATTGAATTATGGTATCTGAAATTGTTATGAATTAGAGTGAGAGTGATCAAATTGAGAAAATTCAGGAATTGGATCGGGAATGTCATAACATGTATAGTATTTATCGCATTTGTTAAATATGCATTATTGACTATTGAAATTGGTATAATTGGTAATGTGAGATTATTTGACTGTTTTTAAAGGCACCGATGGAGTAATTCCACGGATATGCTGGGACTTTTAGGCTATAGCTCAAAAGTGCAGGTGAGTAACCTAGTTGGTTCCTCAGCCTTTATGTGTTTAATATCTTACCATTATGCCATGTGGAGAGAATGGAGGGATATATGTGTTTGTTTTGATGGATTTCGAACCACGGGTGTTCGAAGTATTTGAACGTGATATTGAAGTGCAAAATGTGTATCTGCGTATGTGAATCTTTCTTTGTGAAATGATTGGAAATGTGATTTGATACATGTGTATTGTCTATAGAGATATGAATGAACTTGTGAAATTCATAATTGGTTAATAAATAATGGTTGTGACTGGAGCATATTCTGATCGGAGCTATAAGCTCATCAATTGTGAAAAGGGAATAGTGCATACCCAGAGGGCTCTCCTATCCCTAATGTGAGCGAGCAGTAGTGCATACCCCGGGGGCTCTCCTACTTGCTTAAAATGTGATTACTGTGAATGAACCGAGCTTTGAGCTCGAGGGGAGTCAGTGTATACCCAGAGGGCTCTCCTACTCCCTAAGTGTATCTGAATTCTGTTCCGTTAAGCGCCCAGTCATAACTCAAAGTAAAACAATGGAAATTATGGGAAGAGATTTGTGTGCAAAGGTCGATATGTATGTGAATAGTGTGAAAGGTGATCGCCTTATATGTGTACAAATTGGCAATGCCTCGAGTTAATTTGGAATGTGATAATATGTGATAAGATGTGAATTGTTTGGTTATGCATGCGTTGAGTGAACCATCGATGATGGTTTTCACCGAGTTCGCAAACTCACCCAACATTGCAATTATTTTTAGGAATTGAAGAGTACCCGTTAGTAAAAGCAGAGTATGTTTGCAGGATTCAAGTGAAGGTCAAGTCGAGGATCGGTTCAGGTATGCATTACATGTCTTTATTTTGTAATAAAGTGTTTATTTGTATTTGTAAATTGACCTCGGTGGTTTTAAAATGTGTATTGAAATTGGATGTGATTGAATGAGTACCCAATTTGCGTATGGAATTCCGCACATGTGTTTTTAAAAAAAAAAGAATAATGTACCGATTTCTGAATGAGTGGTTAGCACGCCACCCTCGCGGGGCACGGACTCGAATATCACCATCGATATCGGGTTCGGGTCTTGCGGGAGTGGGGTGTTACACATTCTTATTCCATAAATATTCATCACAAAAATTTCCTCTAAATGTTAGAAATCCAAAGACACCAAAATCGCTTAATTCGGACCTCTATAGGTCCAATTATCGCTAAAAACACGAACCAAAAAATACTTTCTCGGTTCTCTAACTTTGACCTAATCAAATCACGACAATTTCATCTCTAAAAATTCACAATTTTATATAGAAATGAAATTAAATATTTCACGAATCCGATGCCTCGAGAATCAGGTCAATCGGAGGTCGGATGAAAAAGATATTCACAAAAGAATTAAATTGGGACAAAATAAATAACAGAAATAATAAATAAAATAATAATTATTAATTTAATAAAATTAAAAAAAATCAATTCTCGCATCCAAATTTTCAAAATATTTTTTTTAAAAAAATACCTAATTTTTTTCAAAACCACTTATTAAACCTTCCCTTCTTCCACACTACATAACTCTTCACACAAATGTCCAAAAATTACAAATGAGGTCTCATTGGAAAGCTCACAGAAAACCCTACAAGTTTCATGAAGGGCTTAAAAACCAATTTCACCCCTAAGGGTGTAAAAAATGCAATCAAAGTATCTGTCAAATCATAAATTTGCCAAAACAGTGCAACATTCTACTAAATTCATATCTTCCCATTCCCTTTGCCAAAAATTCCAAGCTTTATACCAAAAGAAAGATCAAAACATATTCTACAACTTTCATGAACAACTAGGTAGCAAATTCAACCTCTAAACAAATCAAATTCTCAATCAAAGTTTCTATCTATATAATTCATTCTCAACAGTAACACAATCTTCCAAAAAGCATAACTTCCTATCCCATTATCGACAAATTACATACTCTATATCACTGAAAAGATCAGAAAACATGCTACAATTCTCATGAAGGACTTAAAACCAAATTATATCTCTAACTAGATCAAATTCTCTCATTATTGTGGCTACCCTGTTAAAGATTGTTAAACAACCATTTCACCTAAACTATATCCAAACTTTCAAAATCCATAACTTACAATCCCTACATCCAAAAAAAGCATATCATACCTCATTACAAACTTAAAACATTCCTCTACAGATTTCCATAAGATCACTTGAGATAATTTCAACCATAACAGTCCAAAATTAGCGTCAGAACACAGAAATCACCAAAACTCATACTTAGAGACATTACACACACCAAAACACATTAAGACATAAATTACCATCTGAAAGTTAACCAGCCATAACTTTCAACCTAAAAATAAAAAAATGTCATACTTAGTGGAGATAGAAAGCTAAGAAGTAAATCTTCAACTTTTATGAAGATCAATTTCACAAAATCTACCTACTTTAGCCTAGAAAAATTCCCCAAAGTTTCATGTCATAAATCATTCAATGTTAGAATCACCACTATTCACCCTGCACATCTATCTCACTTTCAAGAAAAAATTCAAAATCCTTCAAGCCAAAATTGGACAGAACTTCCTTCATAAGAATTCTAGCCAAACTTCTCAAGTTTAATTCAAGCCAAACCTCAACTCAATAGCATAACCATATCAAAAGTTATAACCCAAACATTGAAACATACTCAAAGTAAATTTTTCCAGATTTTACACCTAACTCTACTCCTATCATTCCAAAACTATTTCTACACCAATAAGCATCCAATTTAGCCAAGAATTCAGCCAAAATTTCATCAAGACTTTCACTTGAATAAGTAGCCACAAAAATGGCAGCACACATACAAAATTATCTTTCTTTAATAACATTCATCTAACATCATACTAACATCATAAAAACCAATCCAAGACACTTAATTTACCAATAGCATATTCAACATCATTCATCCTCAATCAATCATAAATCAACCAAGCAAATAACCTACCCATTTACATCAAACACAAGTTCAAGTAATTAATGTACAAGTCATTACAATAAATGCTTCTAACTACCAATTAAAGAACATAAGGCATAATCCTCACCTAAACAAGCTTCCAATTCTTCAAATCACCAACTTCTACTCACACCCCTAACACCCACGACATCCATCATTTGAAGGGAGGTAGAATGCTTAAGCTTGGATTTGTGTACAAGTGAAGAGGAAACAATTAAGCTAGAAGAGTTTTGTGAACAAAAACAAGTGGAGAAGACCAAAGAAGAAGAGGAAGGAAGATGCGGATGAGAAGATGGGAAGAAGAAAAAAAATCACTCCAAAACCCCTTTCACAAGAGAAATGTCGTGAGTGGCTTGCCAAAAGGTAGGTTAATAATATAAAAAAACAAATTTAAGACCTAAGTAGGCAAGTGACAAGTGTCACTTGCCACTTGTCTTGATTTTAAGCACTCTTAAGGTTCTTTCCAAATACAATTTAATTTCTACTCCAATTTTATCCCAAAATTTGAATGACTCAAATTAATAAATCCTAACATCATGTATCTAAATTTTCAGTGCCATTGGACAGTCTTTTCTAGTACCGGAACTTCAATCAGTCCGCCACTTGGTAATTTTTCCGGTTCGGAAAAGTATCCCGAAAAATTTCTAAAATTCCCTAAAAATGTAAAACACACAAAAATCTACTCCAATTCAATTTTCAAGCACAAAATCATATTTTTTTCACAATAATCACATTTATAAACACATATGCCGGGAAATATCATCAATGCATGTACAATCATGTGCATGTGCAAAAATTTCTATTCATGTATATATGGAGGCCATATTATGCATTATCAGGCCGAGATACGTATACACACTCATACCCCGTCCTAAATTACTATTTTACCCTTGCCATCGGTGATGGGATGTTACATGACTTCTCCCGCCAAATTGATCTACACGACTCGAAAGGTCCCTCTTGAGCTAGGAGTCTACTTTCGGTCTTAAAAATATGTTGTAATTTTTGGTGAGTTTGCGAACTCAATGAGGTAACCATCATCGATGGTTCACTCAATTCATGCAACAATTAGGCATATCACAATTATTTCATAATTTCACATACATCAGAAGTACCACATGATCACATCAGTAACACATTTTATTTTCACATAAACATAAGGCATTTTGCCTTTCACTCAATCAAATATATGTAAGCAAATGCATATGAAATGCTCATATGACCCTTTTTCCAATTTATTACGGTGTTGTGACCGAGCGCTTGGATTGTCCCAATATGGGAAGATTAATCGTTGAGCCTGAGGCTTTAAATCAATGTGGGGTTCGAGGGCCAAATACAATCGTTGAGCTTTTAGCTCTCAGTGGCTGCTCCGGTCACAACTGTCATTATTTGAGTATGCATTCATGTATGAAATGCATATGTGACAATTAAGCAGTATGTACATCCCAATCAACACATGTGTCACAATTTATCACATCACAAGCAAGTAGTTCTCAAATTCACATACAAGTAGCACTTCTATGTCATAGCTCCCCAGTACATCGGACCTTCTGTTCGGAATCCACAATCACAATCAATCTCAAACCCACCATTATTCACCACAAAGTTATAAGCAATCAATAATTGAGAGAACCGTCTAGGTCACTCACCAATAGCTTCTGACGCTAATGCCTGGAAGTCTCGGCAATGTCTGTAGGTTGACGTTCCAAATGCACCTCTATAATAGTTAAAATACACAAATATTACCAAGTGTACAATCAGAAATGTTTAATAATGCACATGGAGAAATTAAAATGTGTACAATGCATGTTCGTGACATTTCCGACATTATTCCAAAAATTCTCATCATAAAATTTTCCTCTAAATTTTAGAAATTCATAGACACCAAAATCACTCAATTCGAACCTCTATAGGTCCAATTATTATTAAAACACGGACCAGAAAAATAATTACTCGATCCCCTCACTTTGACCTAATCAATCCATGTCAATTTCATCTCTAAAAATTCACAATTTCACATAGAAATGAAATTAAATGCCTTACGACTCTGATGCCTCAAAAATCGGATCAATCAGAGGTCGGATGAAAAAGTTATTCACAAAATAATGGGAAAGGGAAAAAATAAATAACAAAAATAAAAAATAAAATAATAATAATTAAATAAAAAAAACTTGCCCTCGCTAGGAGCGAGCTTTCGCCAAATTTCTTTTTTTTTTCAATTCCACTTGTTTTTTTCTCTCCTTTCACAAAACCTATCTTTTCACACAAGTAACCAAAAATGACAAATAAAGTCTCATTGGAAAGATCACAAAAAACCCTACAAGTTCTATGAAGGACTCATAAACCAATTTCACCCCTAAGGGTGTCAAAAATGCAATCAAAGTTTATGCCTAATCACAAAATTTTCAAAACAGTGCAACATTCTTCTAAAAATCATATCTTCCCATTTGCTTTGCAAAAAATTCCAAGCTTTATATCAATTGAAAGACCAGAACATATTCTACAACTTTCATGAATAACTTGGAAGCAAATTCAACCTCTAAACAGGTCAATTTCTCAACCAAAGTTTTTGCCCCCATAATTTCACCCTAAACCATAACCACACATAAAAAATTCATAACATACAATCCCTACATCCAAAATTAGCATATTATACCTCATTACAAAGCTAAGACATTCCTCTATAACTTTCCATAAGATCACTTGAGCCAACTTCAACCATAATAGTCCAGAATTAGCCTCAAAGTACAGTAACCACAAAACCTATACTTAGAGACATTTTCACACATAAAAACACATTAAAACTTTGGAATACCATCTGAAAGTTAAGAATTCATAACTTCCAACCTCAAAAATCTAAAAATGTCATACTTAGTGGCGATAGAAAGCTAACAAGAAAATCTTCAACCTGCATGAAGACTAATTTCGCAAAATCTGTCTCAATCATCCTAGAAAAATTCCTAAAGTTTCAGATCATAATTTTCCCTGTTAGTGTCACAAAATAGCACTATTCATCCTATACATACACTACCACCTTCAAATCAAAATTAAGAACCCTTCAAGCCAAAATTGGACAGCACCTCCTTCACAAGAATTCTAACCAAACTCTTCAAGTTTAATTCAAGCTAAACCTTATCTCAATTGCATAGCCATATAAAAAGTTATGATCAAATCTTTGAAACATATACAAATCCAATTTTCCAAATTTTCAACCTAACTCAATTTCTGCCTCTTCCATACCATTTCTAAACCAATTCTCACTCAATTCACTTCATATATCCACCATAGCTAACTCACAACCTATCCTTGAACTTTAGTCCACAATATATCAACACACACACTCAATCATCTTCCTTTAATATCCTCTTATCTTTATTCACTAAAATCAATCCAAAACAACTCAATTTACCTATACCATATTCAACATCATTCATTAACTTCTACCTCATCAATCATCAATCAACCAAGGAAATAACATACCCATATACACCAAACACAATTTCATGCAATTAATGCACAAGACATCACAATTAATGCATTTAACTACCAATTTATACATAAAGCACAATTCTTACCTATTTAAGCTTCCACTTCTTCAATTCCTCAACAATCCACCAAATCCTCTACCTCCCAACACATACACGGTCATCAACTCTCAAGGCTTAAGTTAGGATTTTGTTTGTGAACAAAGGAAGAGAAAGAAAATAACATAGAAGGGTTTCTTGTGTGGGTGGAGATCCAACGAAGGAGGAATACAAGAAGGCTACGGATATGAAGAAACTTTCATCTAAAATCACCTTTAACCCTTCCTAAGAATAATCATCGTAAGTGACTTGGTTTTTAATAACCTAAGGGCATAAGGTGACATGTTAGGCAAGTGACACATGTCACTTGCCACATGTCAACCTCTCAGTTACTCACTTAATTCACTTCCAATTCACTTCCAATTTCTAGTCCAATTTTGCCCCAAAATTTCAATGGATCAAAATTAATAAATCCTAAAATCACGTGTCTAATTTCTAGTGCCATTGGACAGTACTTTTTACTACCGGTAATCAGTCAGTCTGTCACTTGGCATTTTTTCTAGTCCAGAAAGTACCCCGAAATTTCCAGAAAAAATTATAAAATTCTCTAAAAATTCAAAACTCACAAAGACCCACTCCAATTCAATTTTCAAGCACAAAAATCATATTTTTCATAATAAACACATTAGAAACACATATACCGGGAAATGCCATGAATGCATGTACATTCATTACATGTGTAAAATTTACTATTCACGTGTATATATGAATGCATGAACATAGCAAAACAATGTTAAACACTCCTAACCCATTCCAAATTACTATTTTACCCTTTCCATCGGTGATGGGATGTTACAACTCTCCCCTCCTAATAAAAATTTCATCCTCGAAATTCTTACCTGTTTGTTCGAACAGGTGAGGATACTGTCTCCTCATATGCTCCTTGGTCTCCCAAGTTGCTTCCTCAGTTGAGTGGTTCCTTCATAGGACTTTCACCAATGGAATAACCCTGTTCCTCAACTGCTTAATCCGTGATCGCACAATCTGGACCGGCTCCTCAACATAGCCCAAATTGCTGGCAACCTTCATCTCCTGAGCCGGTATCACATGTGTCAGATCTGATTGGTATCGTCGGAGTATACTCACATGAAAGACATTATGCAACTGAGACATCTCATTCGGTAAAGCCAGCTTATAAGCCAAAGGTCCTATCCTCTCCATGATCTCATAAGGACCAATGTACCTAGGGCTCAATTTGTCGTTTTTACTAAATCTTAACACTCCTCTCTACGGTGACGCTCGTAGGAAAACTCTGTCTCTTACATTGTACTCCATCTCCCTCCTATGCTGATCCACATAACTCTTTTGTCTGTCTTGTGCCACTTTAATTTGACTTCGTATCAATTTCACCTTATCTACTGTATCCAAAATCAACTCCGGGTCCTCAACCATTTTAAAACCCTCTTCATCCTAATACAAAGGTGATCGACACTTTCTTCCATATAAGGCCTCATATGGTGCCATTCCGATGCTACTATGATAATGATCGTTATAAGCAAATCCAATCAGAGCTAGATATTGATCCAATGCTCCTTTAAACTACAATACACAAGCTCGAAGCATATCCTCAACGGTCTTAATTGTCCTCTCACTCTGCCCATCTGTCTGAGGATGAAATGATGTACTGAAATTCAACTTGGTACCCATAGCAAACTGCAAACTCTTCCAAAGCCTCGAAGTAAATCTGGGATCCCTGTTTCATACTATCGACACTGGAACCCCATACAGTCTCACTACCTCATTCACATACTTCTAGGCCAACTGATCGAGTGAATTATTCTCCCTCACTGGCAAGAAAAGGGCCGATTTAGTTAACCGGTCCACTATGACCCAGAGAGCATCATGTTGCCTCGGAGTCTTAGGCAACCCCATGATAAAGTCCATAGTGATTCGTTCCCATTTTAACTCGGGAATAGGCAACGAATGGAGTTTCCCTACTAGATCCTGGTGCTCAGCCTTAACTTACTGGCACGTTATACACCTGGATACATACTCTGCTACCTGCTTCTTCATGCTAGGCCACCAGAAATGTTGCTTTAGAGTGTTATACATCTTGGTAGTACCAGGATGCATAACATAGGTGGCCATATGAGCTTCCTCCAAAATCTCCCTCCTTAGATCATCCACATCAGGCACACATAGCCCTGGTGCCAACCATAAAGTCTCATCCCTCAATTCAAACTCAGAACCCGAATTTGCCTTCACTTTCTTAATAAGCTTCATCATATCAGGATCCTTGCCCTGAACTCTCCTGATCCTTTCATGTAGCATCGATCTGAGCTTCAGTGTAGCAATCAAAGCCCTATCCTGCTCCAGATTCAACTCTACATTTAAGTCCCTCAACTGTATCAAATTCGGTAACCTCAATACCTGAATCTGAGTTGTACTACTATGAGACTTCCTGCTCAAGGCATCTGCCACCACATTAGCCTTCCCTGGGTGGTACTCAACGGTACAATCATAATCCTTCAGTAGCTCAATCCATCTCCTCTGCCTCAAGTTCAACTCCCTCTGCTCAACAAGTATCTCAAACTCTTATTATCAGTAAAGATCTGAAAGGTTTCACCATACAAATAGTGTCTCCAAATTTTCAGAGCAAATACAACTACAACTAACTCTAAATCATATACTGGATAATTTACTTTGTGAGACCTCATCTGTCTCGAGGCATAAACAATCACCCTACCATGTTGCATCAAAACACACCACAATCCCTGATGCGATGCATCACTATACACCTCATAACGTCCAATCCCTGATGGAATGACCAACACCGGTGCAGTAGTCAACTGATGTTTCAGCTCTTCAAAGCTCTTCTGGCACTCCTTAGTCCATCTGAATGCTACATTCTTCCTTAGAAGTTTTGGCAGAGGGGTTGAGATCAGTGAAAACCCCTCGACAAACCTCAGGTAATACCCGACCAATCCTAAGAAGCTCCGAATCTCCGACACATTCCTTGGAGCTTCCCACTTCATCACTGCCTCAATCTTCTACGGATCGACCTGTACACCATCTCTGGTCACTATATGGCCCAAAAAAACTACCTCGTCCAGCCAAAATTCACACTTACTAAATTTGACATACAGTTGCTTCTCCCTCATAATCTGCAAAACAATCCTCAAATGCTCAGCATGCTCCTGTTTGCTCCTCGAATACACCAAAATGTCATCAATAAAAACAATCACAAACTGATCAAGGTAGGGATGAAAGACCTTATTCATCAAGGCCTTGAAAGCTGTCGGGGCATTAGTCAACCCAAACGGCATCACTAGAAACTCAAAATGCCCATACCTGCTCCGGAATGCACTCTTAGGCACATCAGCCTCTGCTATCTTCAACTGATAATACCTTGACCTCAAATCCAGCTTAGTAAACACCTGAGCTCGCTACAACTGATCAAATAAATCATTGATCCTAGGCAGTGGATACTTATTCTTCACTGTCACCCGATTCAGCTGCCTGTAATCGATGCACAATCTCAAAGTCCCATCCTTCTTCTTCACAAACAAAACAGGAGCTTCCCAAGGTGAAACACTGGGCCTAATAAAACCCTTCTCTAGTAACTCCTACAGTTGAGTCTTCAGCTCCTTCAGTTCCACAGGTGCCATCCTATATGGAGGAATAGATATAGGAGCAGCTCCTAGAACTAGATCAATGGTGAATTCTATTTCCCGATCTGGTGGTAAACCCGGTAATTCATCAGGAAACACATCTGGAAATTCCCTAACCACGGGAATGTCCTGAAGCCTTTGCTCAACTCTAGTGTCAATGACGTGGGCCAGATAAGCCTCACATCCTCCCTGCATAAACCTCAGTGCACTTAGGAATGAGATCATCCGAGCTGGCACGGCCTGACTAACTCCTCTGAACACTGCTCTAGACTGACCAGGAGATTCTAATACGACCTCCTTGGTGTAGCAGTTCATGATGGCCCTATGGGCAGTGAGCCAGTCCATACCTAAAATCACATCAATCTCTCTCAACTGTAAGACTATCAGGTCTGCCTTCAACTCTACTTGATCAATCTGGAACGAGCACCCCTTGCAAACCTCTCCTAAGGCAGTAGTACTCCCTAGAGGTGTACTCACCTCTAGCCTATAATGTAATAACTCTCTAGCACAATGCAGTCTACATGCCAAATGCGGTGCGATAAAGGAGTGAGTGGATCCTGGATCTAGCAGTGCAAATGCTTCACAAGCAAAGATAAGAAGCACACTTGCTATCTAATCTAGGGAATCTTGGGCCTCCTGCCTAGTTATGGCATAGACCTTGGCCTGAGACTGCGGTCAGCTGCCCCATCCCTCAGTCCTCACAAAAGAACCCTCAGCTTTACCTCGGCCTCTGTCTCGGCTCCTCTGCCTGGATCCACCACCTCGACTCTGTTGCACTGTGGTATTACTCCTAGATCGCCCACTGACAGCAGATTGAGCTCCCAAAGTAGCAAGGCAATCCCTAATCTGGTGGTCCATAGAGCCGCATTTAAGGCAAGCTCCATTCAGGCACCAACACTTCCGACCGTGCCTCTTCTCGCAGTTCTCACAAACTGAAGGCTGGGTATATCCTCAACCTCTTCCACTGCCACTACCAGTTTGTGCAAACCTCCATCTCTGCCCAAATCCAGATTGCCTAGATCCACCTGCTGATCTGAAGGCTCTGTTCTGGCATTTATTGAAACTTCTGCCAGAACCGCCCTGACTGTCACCTGGTCTCTTTCCTCTAGATCCCTGTTTAGACTCAGCCTGAGTCACCCTCATCAGCTTTTCAATCCGCACTGCAGTAGCTCTTAGCTCAATAAAAGTGCCCATATCTGATCGGGTCAACCTAGTACGGATCTCCATATTCAGGCCATTCTCGAACCTCCGGCACTTATCTACCTCAATAGGAATCAAAACAGTAGCATAAACCATCAGCTCTTTAAAACTCACCTCATACTCAGCCACAGACATCCTGTCCTGTTTCAACTCCAGAAATTCCTGCATCTTCATATCGAGATAAATCTTAGGCATATAATTATCCTTGAAAGCCCTAAGAAAATCCTCCCACTTCAATAGGCATGGTCTGGTGGTACTGCCCGGGACAGTCTTTCACCACTGATAAACTGAGCCCTGCAGGAGAGATACTGCATAATCAAACCTCTCATCAGGCTCGCAATCCATCTGATTGAAGACTCTCTTAGTCCTCTCAAGCCATCCCTCAGCCTCAGTAGCGTCTGTGCTACCATAGAAATCTACAGCCCCCTGCTTGCGTAGCCTATCATACCTCCTCTCCCGTGTCTCGGGAACTCTAGGAGGCAACTCCTCAAATCGAGGCAAAGAGGACTCCCTACTAGCTCTGACTGATCTTTGGTCAACTGGTTGATCAACTTGATCACCTAAGACGGATGACCTATAACAAACAAGAATTTCGGTCAATTTCCTCATTTCTCAAAAATAATTCATACCTAAACAGTCTACTAATCCCAACAGATGCCAAAACATGCTCTGATACCACCTAAATGTAGCGCCCCCTTACCATAGAGCACACACTAGGACGCCTGCAGATCATTCCGGTACATATCCTCCGATAAGGGTGCGCGACGAATAAACACTACAAACACTCCACTTGGCATCAAAATAAAACATTAATATAAAAATCGCAAACTTTTTTAAACCAATTTTTTTCCTCATTTCATTTCATAGAAACCAAAAGTTTACACATCTGTCAGTTTTCAATGTCTGTACAACACTCCAAAATCCTAGTACAATATGCTACATGAAAGAGGAGAAATAATGTAGATCTATCTAAGTCATCCCAAAAGTCTCAGCTGACCGACCTGTGAGCTATGACTTCTCACACCAAAATGATCTACACGACTCGAAAAGTCCCTCTGGAGCTAGGAGTCTACTCTCGGTCCTGAAAAATATGTTGCCATTTTGGGTGAGTTTGCAAACTCAATGAGGTAACCATCATCGATGGTTCACTCAATTCATGCAACAATCAGGCATATCACAATTATTTCATAATTTCACATACATTAGAAGTACCGCATGATCACATCAGTAACACATTTATTTTCACATAAACATAAGGCATTTTACCTTTCACTCAATCAAATATATGTAAGCAAATGCATATGAAATGCTTAGGTGACCCTTTTTTCAATTTATTACGATGTTGTGACCGAACGCCTTGACTGTCCCAATATAGGCATATTAATCGTTGAACCTGAGGTTCTAAATCACTGTGAGGCTCGAGGCCCAAATACAATCGTTCAGCTTTTAGCTCTCGGTGGCTGCTCCGGTCACAACTGTCATTATCTGAGTATGCATTCATGTATGAAATGCATATGTGACAATTAAGCAGTATATACATCACAATCAACACATGTGTCACAATTTATCACATCACAAGCAAGTAGTTCTCAAATTCACATGCAAGTAGCACTTCTATATCATAGTTCCCCAGTACATCGGACCTTCTGTCTGGAATCCACAATCACAATCAATCTGAAACCCACCATTATTCACCAAAAAGTTATAAGCAATCAATAATTGAGAGAACCGTCTAGGTCACTCAACAATAGCTTCCGAAGCTAATGCCTGGAAGTCTAAGCAACGTCGTGGGTCATGTTCCAAATGCGCCTCTATAAAGCTTAAAATACACAAATATTACCAAGTGTACAATCAGAAATGTTTAATAATGCACATGGAGAAATTAAAATGTGTACAATGAATGTTCGTGACATTTCTGGCATTGTTCCAAAAATTCTCATCACAAAATTTTCCTCTAAATTTTAGAAATTCATAGACACCAAAATCACTCAATTCGGACCTCTATAGGTCCAATTATTGTTAAAACACGGATCAAAAAAATAATTACTCGGTCCCCTCACTTTGCCCTAATCAATCCACATCAATTTCATCTTTAAAAATTCACAATTTCACATAGAAATGAAATTAAATGGCTTACGACTCTGATGTCTGAAAAATCGGGTCAATCGGAGGTCGAATGAAAAAGTTATTCACAAAAAATGAGAAAGGGACAAAATAAATAAAAAATAAAAAATAATAATTAAATTAAAAAAAAGGCTGAGTGCGACAGGGCGAGGGCTCCTCACCCTCATTGCCCTTGCGAGGAGCGAGCTTCTGCCAAATTTCTTTTTTTTTTCAATTCCGCTTATTTCTTTCTCTCCTTTCACAAAAACATTCTTTTCACACAAGTAACCAAAAATGACAAATAAGGTCTCATTAGAAAGATCACAAAAAACCCTACAAGTTCCATAAAGGACTCACAAACCAATTTCACCCCTAAGGGTGTCAAAAATGTAATCAAAGTTTCTGCCCAATCACAAATTTTCCAAAACAGTGCAATATTCTTCTAAAAATCATACCTTCCCATTCGCTTTGCCAAAAATTCCAAGCTTTATATCAATCGAAAGACTAGAATATATTCTACAACTTTCATGAATAACTTGGAAGCAAATTCAACCTCTAAATAAGTCAATTTCTCAACCAAAGTTTCTACCCCCATAATTTCATCCTAAACCATAACTACACTTTAAAAATTCATAACTTACCATCCGTACATCCAAACTTAGCATATTATACCTCATTACAAAGCTAAGACATTCCTCTATAACTTTCCATAAGATCACTTGAGCCAATTTCAACCATAACAGTCCAGAATTAGCCTCAAAGTACAGTAACCACAAAACCTATACTTAGAGACATTTTCACACACAAAAACACATTAAAACTTTGGAATACCATCTGAAAGTTAACAATTCATAACTTCCAACCTCAAAAATCTAAAAATGTCATACTTTAGTGGCGATAGAAAGCTAAAAAGAAAATCTTCAACCTGCATGAAAACCAATTTAGGAAAATCTGTCTCAATCATCCTAGAAAATTTCCTAAAGTTTCAGATCATAATTTTCCATGTTAGTGTCACAAAATAGCACTATGCATCCTATACATACACTACCACCTTCAAATCAAAATTAAGAACCCTTCAAGCCAAAATTAGACAGCACCTCCTTCACAAGAATTCTAACCAAACTCTTCAAGTTTAATTCAAGCCAAACCTTATCTTAATTGCATAGCCATATAAAAAGTTATGATCAAATCTTTGAAACATATACAAATCCAATTTTCCAAATTCTCAACCTAACTCAATTTCTACCTCTTCCATACCATTTCTAAACCAATTCTCACTCAATTCACTTCATATATCCACCATAGCTAACTCACAACCTATCCTTGAACTTTAGTCCACAAAATTGCAACACACACACTCAATCATCTTCCTTTAATATCCTCTTATCTTTATTCACTAAAATCAATCCAAAACAACTCAATTTACCTATACCATATTCAACATCATTCATTACCTTCTACCTCATCAATCATCAATCAACCAAGGAAATAACATACCCATATACACCAAACACAATTTCATGCAATTAATGCACAAGACATCACAATTAATGCATTTAACTACCAATTTATACATAAAGCACAATTCTTACCTATTTAAGCTTCCACTTCTTCAATTCCTCAACAATCCACCAAATCCTCTACCTCCCAAAACATACACGGTCATCAACTCTCAAGGCTTAAGTTAGGATTTTGTTTGTGAATAAAGGAAGAGAAAGCAAATAACATAGAAGGGTTTCTTGTGTGGGTGGAGATCCAACGAAGGAGGAATACAAGAAGGCTACGGATATGAAAAAACTTTCATCTAAAATCACCTTTAACCCTTCCTAAGAATAATCATCGTAAGTGACTTGGTTTTTAATAACCTAAGGGCATAAGGTGACATGTTAGGCAAGTGACACATGTCACTTGTCACATGTCAACCTCTCAGTTTCTCACTTAATTTCCTTCCAATTCACTTCCAATTTCTAGTCCAATTTTGCCCCAAACTTTCAATGGATCAAAATTAATAAATCCTAAAATCATGTGTCTAATTTCCAGTGCCATTGGACAGTACTTTTTACTACCAGTAACTAGTCAGTCTGCCACTTGGCATTTTTTCTAGTCCAGAAAGTACCCCGAAATTTCCAGAAAAATTTCTAAAATTCTCTAAAAATTCAAAACTCACAAAGACCCACTCCAATTCAATTTTCAAGCACAAAAATCATATTTTTCACAATAAACACATTAGAGACACATATACCGAGAAATGCCATTAATGCATGTACAATCATTACATGTGCAAAATTTACTATTCACGTGTATATATGAATGCATGAACATAGCAAAACAATGTTAAACACTCCTAACCCGTTCCAAATTACTATTTTACCCTTTACATCGGTGATGGGATGTTACAACTCTCCCCTCCTAATAAAAATTTTGTCCTCGAAATTCTTACCTGTTTGTTCGAACAGGTGAGGATACTGTCTCCTCATATGCTCCTTGGTCTCCCAAGTTGCTTCCTCAGTTGAGTGGTTCCTTCATAGGACTTTCACCAATGGAATAACCTGTTCCTCAACTGCTTAATCCGTGATCGCACAATCTGGACCGGCTCCTCAACATAGCCCAAATTGCTGGCAACCTTAATCTCCTGAGCTGGTATCACATATGTCGGATCTGATCAGTATCGTCGGAGTATACTCACATGAAAGACATTATGCAACTGAGACATCTCATTTGGTAAAGCCAGCTTATAAGCCAAAGGTCCTATCCTCTCCATGATCTCATAAGGACCAATGTACCTAGGGCTCAATTTGCAATTTTTACCAAATCTTAACACTCCTCTCCACGGTGACACTCGTAGGAAAACTCTGTCTCTTACATTGTACTCCATCTCCCTCCTATGCTGATCCACATAACTCTTCTGTCTGTCTTGAGCCACTTTAATTCGACTCCGAATCAATTTCACCTTATCTACTGTATCCAAAATCAACTCCGGGCCCTCAACCATTTTCAAACCCTCTTCATCCCAATACAAAGGTGATCGACACTTTCTTCCATATAAGGCCTCATATGGTGCCATTCCGATGCTACTGTGATAATGATCGTTATAAGCAAATCCAATCAGAGCTAGATATTGATCCCATGCTCCTCTAAACTACAATACACAAGCTCGAAGCATATCCTCAATGGTCTTAATTGTCCTCTCACTCTGCCCATCTGTCTGAGGATGAAATGATGTACTGAAATTCAACTTGGTACCCATAGCAAACTGCAAACTCTTCCAAAACCTCGAAGTAAATCTGGGATCCCTGTTTCATACTATCGACACTGGAACCCCATGCAGTCTCACTACCTCTTTCACATACTTCTGGGCCAACTGATCGAGTGAATTATTCTCCCTCACTGGCAAGAAAAGGGTCGATTTAGTTAACCGGTCCACTATGACCCAGAGAGCATCATGTTGCCTCGGAGTCTTAGGCAACCCCATGATAAAGTCCATAGTGATTCGTTCGCATTTTAACTCGGGAATAGACAACGAATGGAGTTTTCCTACTGGATCCTGGTGCTCAGCCTTAACTTGCTGGCACGTCATACACCTGCATATATACTCTGCTACCTGCTTCTTCATGCCAGGCCACCAGAAATGCTGCTTTAGAGTGTTATACATCTTGGTAGTACCAGGATGCATAACATAGGTGGCCATATGAGCTTCCTCCAAAATCTCCCTCCTTAGATCATCCACATCAGGCACACATAGCCCCGGTGCCAACCATAAAGTCTCATCCCTCAATTCAAACTCAGAACCCGAATTTGCCTTCACTTTCTTAATAAGCTTCATCATATCAGGATCCTTGCGCTGAACTCTCCTGATCCTGTCATATAGCATCGATCTGAACTTTAGTGTAGCAATCAAAGCCCCATCCTGCTCCAGATTCAACTCTACATTTAAGGCCCTCAACTGTATCAAATTCGGTAACCTCAATACCTGAATTTGAGCTGTACTACTATGAGACTTCCTGCTCAAGGCATCTGCCACCACATTAGCCTTCCCTGGGTGGTACTCAATGGTACAATCATAATCCTTTAGTAGCTCAATCCATCTCCTCTGCCTCAAGTTCAACTCCCTCTGACTCAGCAAGTATCTCAAACTCTTATTATCAGTAAAGATCTGAAAGGTTTCACCATACAAATAGTGTCTCCAAATTTTCAGAGCAAATACAACTGCAGCTAGCTCTAAATCATATACTGGATAATTTACTTCGTGAGACCTCATCTGTCTCGAGGCATAAACAATCACCCTACCATGTTGCATCAAAACACACCACAATCCCTGATGCGATGCATCACTATACACCTCATAACGTCCAATCCCTGATGGAATGACCAACACCGGTGCAGTAGTCGACTGATGCTTCAGTTCCTCAAAGCTCTTCTGGCACTCCTTAGTCCATCTGAATGCTACATTCTTCCTTAGAAGTTTTGGCAGAGGGGCTGAGATCAGTGAAAACCCCTCCACAAACCTCCGGTAATACCCGGCCAATCCTAGGAAGCTCCGAATCTCCGACACATTCCTTGGAGCTTCCCACTTCATCACTGCCTCAATCTTCTACGGATCGACCTGTATACCCTCTCTAGTCACTATATGGCCCAAAAACACTACCTCGTCCAGCCAAAATTCACACTTACTAAATTTGGCATACAGTTGATTCTCCCTCATAATCTACAAAACAATCCTCAAATGCTCAGCATGCTCCTGTTTGCTCCTCGAATACACCAAAATGTCATCAATAAATACAATCACAAACTGATCAAGGTAGGGTTGAAAGACCTTATTCATCAAGGCCTTAAAAGCTGTCGGGGCATTAGTCAACCCAAACGGCATCACTAGAAACTCAAAATGCCCATACCTACTCCAGAATGCACTCTTAGCCACATCAACCTCTGCTATCTTCAACTGATAATACCTTGACCTCAAATCCAGCTTAGTAAACACCTGAGCTCGCTACAACTGATCAAATAAATCATTGATCCTAGGCAGTGGATACTTATTCTTCACTGTCACCCGATTCAGCTGCCTGTAATCGATGCACAATCTCAAAGTCCCATCCTTCTTCTTCACAAACAAAACAGGAGCTTCCCAAAGTGAAACACTAGGCCTAATAAAACCCTTCTGTAGTAACTCCTTCAGTTCCACTGGTGCCATCCTATATGGAGGAATAGATATAGGAGCAGCTCCTGGAACTAGATCAATGGTGAATTCTATTTCCCGATCCGGTGGTAAACCCGGTAACTCATCAGGAAACACATCTGGAAATTCCTAAACCACGGGAATGTCCTGAAGCCTCTGCTCAACTCTAGTGTCAATGACGTGGGCCAGATAAGCCTCACATCCTCCCTGCATAAACCTCAGTGCACTTAGGAATGAGATCATCCGAGCTCGCACTGCCTGACTAACTCCTCTGAACACTTCTCTAGACTAACCAGGAGATTCTAATACGATCTCCTTGGTGTAGCAGTTCATGATGGCCCTATGGGCAGTGAGCCAGTCCAAACCTAAAATCACGTCAATCTCTCTCAACTGTAAGACTATCAGGTCTGCATTCAACTCTACTTGATTAATCTGGATCGAGCACCCCTTACAAACCTCTCCTAAGGCAGTAGTACTCCCTAGAGGTGTACTCACCTCTAGCCTATAATGTAATAACTCTCTAGCACAATGCAGTCTACATGCCAAATGCGGTGCGATAAAGGAGTGAGTGGATCCTGGATCTAGCAGTGCAAATGTTTCACAACTAAAGATAAGAAGCACACCTGCTATCACATCTAGGGAATCTTGGGCCTCCTGCCTAGTCATGGCATAGACCCTGGCCTGGGACTGCGGTCAGCTGCCCCATCCCTCAGTCCTCACAAAAGAACCCTCAGTTTTACCTCGGCCTCTGCCTCGGCTCCTCTGCCCGGATCCACCACCTCGACTCTGTTGCACTGTGCTATTACTCCCAGATCGCCCACTGACAGCAGATTGAGCTCCTAAAGTAGCAAGGCAATCCCTAATCTGGTGATCCATGGAGCCGCATTTAAGGCAAGCTCCATTCAGGCACCAACACTTCCGACCGTGCCTCTTCTCGCAGTGCTCACAAACTAGAGGCTGGGTATATCCTGAACCTCTTCCACTGCCACTACCAGTTTGTGCAAACCTCCGTCTCTGCCCAAATCCAGATTGCCTAGATCCACCTGCTGATCTGAAGGCTCTGTTCTGGCATTTACTGAAACTTCTGCCAGAACCGCCCTGACTGTCACCTGGTCTCTTTCCTCTAGATCCCTGTCTAGACTCAGCCTGAGTCACCCTCATCAACTTTTCAATCCGCACTGCAACAGCTCTTAGCTCAATAAAAGTGCCTATATCTGATCTGGCCAACCTAGTACGGATCTCCATATTCAGGCCATTCTCGAACCTCCGGCACTTATCTGCCTCAGTAGGAATCAAAACAGTAGCATAACCCATCAGCTCTTTAAATCTCACCTCAAACTCAGCCACAGACATCCTGTCCTGTTTAAACTCTAGAAATTCCTGCATCTTCATATCGAGATAAATATTGGGCATATAATTATCCTTGAAAGCCCTCAAAAAATCCTCCCACTTCAATAGGCAAGGTTTGGTGGTACTGCCCAGGACAGTCTTTCACCACTGATAAGCTTAGCCCTGCAGGAGAGATACTGCATAATCAAACCTCTCATCAGGCTCGCAATCCATCTGATTGAAGACTCTCTCAGTCCTCTTAAGCCATCCGTCAGCCTCAGCAGGGTCTATGCTACCATAGAAATCTACAGCCCCCTCCTTGCGCAGTCTATGATACCTCCTCTCCCGTGTCTCGGGAACTCTAGGAGGCAACTCCTCAAATCGAGGCAACGAGGACTCCCTACTGGCTCCGAATGATCTTTGGTCAACTGGTTGATCAACTTGATCACCTAAGACGGATGACCTATAACAAACAAGAATTTCAATCAATTTCCTCATTTCTAAAAAATAATTCATACCTAAACAGTCTACTAATCCCAACAGATGCCAAAACATGCTCTGATACCACCTAAATGTAACGCCCCTTACTATAGGGCACACACCAGGACGCCTGCAGATCATTCCGGTACATATCCTCCGATAAGGGTGAGCTATGAATAAACACTACAAACACTCCACTTGGCATCAAAATAAAACATTAATATAAAAATCGCAAACTTTTTTAAACCAATTTTTTTCCTCATTTCATTTCATAAAAACCAAAAGTTTACACATCTGTCAGTTTTCACTGTCTGTACAACACTCCAAAACCCTAGTACAATATGCTACATGAAAGAGGAGAAATATTGTACATCTATCTAGCTCATCCCAAGAGTCTCAGCTGACCGACCTGTGAGCTATGACTTCTCACACCAAAATGATCTACACGACTTGAAAAGTCCCTCTGGAGCTAGGAGTCTACTCTCGATCCTGAAAAATATATTGTCATTTTGAGTGAGTTTGCAAACTCAATGAGGTAACCATCATCTATGGTTCACTCAATTCATGCAACAATCAGGCATATAACAATTATTGCATAATTTCACATACATTAGAAGTACCACATGATCACATCAGTAACACATTTTATTTTCACATAAACATAAGGCATTTTACCTTTCACTCAATCAAATATATGTAAGCAAATGCATATGAAATGCTTAGGTGACCCTTTTTTCAATTTATTACGATGTTGTGACCGAGCGCCTGGACTGTCCCAATATAGGCATATTAATCGTTGAGCCTGAGGCTCTAAATCACTGTAGAGCTCGAGGCCCAAATACAATCGTTGAGCTTTTAGCTCTCGGTGGCTGCTCCGGTCACAACTGTCATTATCTGAGTATGCATTCATGTATGAAATGCATATGTGACAATTAAGCAGTATATACATCACAATCAACACATGTGTCACAATTTATCACATCACAAGCAAGTAGTTCTCAATTTCACATACAAGTAGCACTTCTATATCATAGCTCCCCAGTACATCGGACCTTCTGTCTGGAATCCACAATCACAATCAATCTGAAACCCACCTTTATTCACCAAAAAGTTATAAGCAATCAATAATTGAGAGAACCATCTAGTTCACTCACCAATAGCTTCCAAAGCCAATGCCTGGAAGTCTCGGCAACGTCTGTGGGTTGACGTTCCAAATGCGCCTCTATAACAGTTAAAATACACAAATATTACCAAGTGTACAATCAGAAATGTTTAATAATGCACATGGAGAAATTAAAATGTGTACAATGCATGTTCGTGACATTTCTGGCATTATTCCAAAAATTCTCATCACAAAATTTTCCTCTAAATTTTAGAAATTCATAGACACCAAAATCACTCAATTTCGGACCTCTATAGGTCCAATTATTGTTAAAACACGGACCAGAAAAATAATTACTCGGTCCCCTCACTTTGACCCAATCAATCCACATCAATTTCATCTTTAAAAATTCACAATTTCACATAGAAATGAAATTAAATGGCTTACGACTCTGATGTCTGAAAAATCGGGTCAATCGGAGGTCGAATGAAAAAGTTATTCACAAAAAAATGAGAAAGGGACAAAATAAATACAAAAATAAAAAATAAAAAATAATAATTAAATTAAAAAAAAGGTAGGGCTCCTCACCCTCATTGCCCTTGCGAGGAGCGAGCTTCTGCCAAATTTTTTTTTTTCAATTCCGCTTATTTCTTTCTCTCCTTTCACAAAAACATTCTTTTCACACAAGTAACCAAAAATGACAAATATGGTCTCATTAGAAAGATCACAAAAAACCCTACAAGTTCCATGAAGGACTCACAAACCAATTTCACCCCTAAGGGTGTCAAAAATGTAATCAAAGTTTCTGCCCAATCACAAATTTTCCAAAACAGTGCAATATTCTTCTAAAAATCATACCTTCCCATTCGCTTTGCCAAAAATTCTAAGCTTTATATCAATCGAAAGACTAGAATATATTCTACAACTTTCATGAATAACTTAGAAGCAAATTCAACCTCTAAATAAGTCAATTTCTCAACCAAAGTTTCTACCCCCATAATTTCATCCTAAACCATAACTACACATTAAAAATTCATAACTTACCAATTCTACATCCAAACTTAGCATATTATACCTCATTACAAAGCTAAGACATTCCTCTGTAACTTTCCATAAGATAACTTGAGCCAACTTCAACCATCACAGTCCAGAATTAGCCTCAAAGTACAGTAACCACAAAACCTATACTTAGAGACATTTTCACACACAAAAACACATTAAAACTTTGGAATACCATCTGAAAGTTAACAATTCATAACTTCCAACCTCAAAATGTAAAAATGTCATACTTAGCGGTGATAGAAAGCTAGCAAGAAAATCTTCAACTTGCATGAAGACCAATGTAGCAAAATCTCTCTCAATCATCCTAGAAAAATTCCTAAAGTTTCATATCATAATTTTCCATGTTAGTGTCACAAAATAGCACTATTCATCCTGTACATACACTACTGCCTTCAAATCAAAATTAACAACCCTTCAAGCCAAGTTTGAACAGCACCTCCTTCACAAGAATTCTAGCCAAACTCTTCAAGTTTAATTCAAGCCAAACCTTATCTCAATTGCATAGCCATATAAAAAGTTATGATCAAATCTTTGAAACATATACAAATCCAATTTTCCAGATTGTCAGCCTAACTCAATTTCTACCTCTTCCATACCATTTCTAAACCAATTCTCACTCAATTCATTTCATATATCCACCATAACTAACTCATAATCTATCCTTGAACTTTAGTCCACAAAATTGCAGCGCACACACTCAATCATCTTCCTTTAATATCCTCTTATCTTTATTCACTAAAATCAATCCAAAACAACTCAATTTACCTATACCATATTGATCGCGGCTTTGTCGATTCGACCTTACGATCGATCCTTGGAAACCGGTCAAATAAAATAAATTCCAAGACTGCAGTATAGGATGCAACCTCAGGTCGTCTCACTTAATTGGAACCAATATAAAAATGGTCTAATCTAGCCTAATTGTCAAAAATTGAAATGAAGTTGATAAAATGGGGGTTTGGTCTTTTGGTCTAAACCGGTAAAACAATCAAAATTAAACAAAAAGTGTAAAGAATGTTTTTGGTATTTTTCAAATAATGCAATAAACACACAATCAGATAAAATCAAATTGATAAAATCCTCTTGAAAATGAGGCTCAGGCTATCACAGTTAAAATTTGATTTTCAGGGATACAATCCACTAAGTTTTAGAAGAATAACCCTAAAGGACTCTTTAGGTCCAAAGATTTAATCAATGAACTCCATTGTTTAAATCTTTGTTAAAAACCTTATTGTGAAAATTAGACAAGCAAATGCAATTGGTCGATTGAATAAAACACAACAATCTCAATCAAACACAACTAGGCAGATTAAAACCGTAGATGCAAAATCCAATGACATATATGAAACTTCATATATTAAGCACAAAAGTTCTACAGAATACTTGTCCAAATTTCAAAATAGTGTTTAACACATGATTAAACTATAACCATGCTAATCTAGCTACACCGATGCAATCTCTAACTCAGACATTACACATATATAACTAAACTTTCAACACCAAATGATTACTCCCCTTCGAAGCTCTGTAAACTCAAGCCATTGTTACATCTTCAAGAGGACGGACGGTTTAGCTAAACATGTCTCCGGTCGATCCCTCGGATGCTGGAGAATGAACGAGACTCATGTTGCAGAAGATGCTGACGGTGATGATGATGACTGTGGTGATAGTGATGGACGACGATGAGAATGTGAAGGTCTTCTGCTCCAGAGTCTGCGTTCCAAGCCGTCTCTCTCGTTCAGTATCTTTTCGTCCGTATTGTCTCTCCGTGTTCGTCTCTCTTCGCTTCGCCTGTAACCTAAAAATGGAAGCTCTTATATGATGGGTCACAGTGCTCGGGTTGTAATAAAGAGAGATGACTTTCCATAAGCAGGTCGGTATCCGCTTGACGTCATGATTTAATAAGATAAATGAATTAAATTAAATGACGCGTGTGCACTGCTCGTCGTTGTCGCGTCGTCTGATCGTCATGCGCCGCGACGTGGAAGTGTGTTATCAGTGACGTGTGAGACGCCACGTCGCATGACGCTTGAAGGATGACCTTCGATCGTTGACTTCGACGTTGACTCCTTTGTTCCCAAATTAAATAACAACAAAAACAACAATTTGCAGATCAATTGTCCCAATAAAATTATGAAAAATAAGTATCAAATCATGACAATTTATCGACAAATTGGGAGTTGAAAGAACTCAAAGATGAGTGAAGTGAATCACAAGTTAATACAACACTTATAAAATGATAATAGAATGCACGAGAAGGGGGTTGAATTGTATTCCCTTTTGAATATCTTTTTGAATTACTTGTTAGAAATAAAATTTTTACGTAATTCTTATTAATCCGATTGATCAAAACTTTTCAATGCTAAGTATATGAATAGTAAATAAAGATCAACTTTGAAACTAAAAGTGAGATAGAGAGTGAGAGTAGTAGAACGCAGATTTATCCTGGTTCACCCCAAACCGTGGCTACGCCCGATCCTCGAGTTTCTTACGAGATTTCACTATCTCTTTAAACTTTACAAGTATTCTTTCACGAGCCTCTTCAGTCTCTACACCAAGATTCTTTCACACTTAGCCTCTGCGCAGTTATCTGCATAACTCTTTCTTTTCGTAAAAGTATTTGAATAGTTTGTTACAAGAAGATAGCGCTCACTAATTCAACTTAATCGCTTTTCACTTTGTGTAATTTTTCTCAAAAGCATTTAACTCGCAGTCTTTGACTTGACTTGTATTTATAGCCTTCGCTCAGAATCGCTTCTTGATTCTGAATCTTGAATCTTTAATCTTTAAAGAAGCGGTTAATCGGTTGAGTTACAGAACTAACTCGAATCGACTCTTGCATCTGTTTCTTTTTCTGCTCGCGCTGCGCAAGGCTCTGCGTCTGCGCTGCGCTGCGTCTGCGCCTCTGCGTCTCGCTTTGTTTTTGCGTCTGCGTTTGCGGCTGCGCTGCTTTGCTTTTTGGTTCTGCTCTGTTTTGCTTTTTATGCCTGCGTGCGTAGGTTCAAGGCTCGCTTTGCTTTGTCTCTGCGTCGCTTTGCTTTACAAACTTCGCCTCATGTTTGACTTGTATCAACTTCGCTCATGTTTGATCGACGCCTGCAACTTCGCCTCATCTCCTTGTCTGCTTATTCAAACTTCGCTCATCTTGGACTTCCTCAGGATCGCTTTTGTTTTTCTTGTTTTTGATCTTACTATATTTGTTATACATCAAAATCATTTCTATGTAAAGTCATTCTGACTTAACAATCTCCCCCTTTTTGAATATAACATTACATACAAGAAAAGAAAACAAAACACAACAAAATTTACAGATGTTGCAAAATAAGAAAAAAAAACTTATCTTCTTCCTGTCTTCGTCTGTTGTGGTCACACCTTCTTCATCTAAGCATCCTCTCCTCTTCTAATTATTTTCTTCTTTTCCTGCTCTCCCCCTATTTGTTATAATCATAAATGATTATCAATTCTGGTTCTTCAGCAGTTCTGCTATCATCTTCTTTAGATCATTCACCGTCTCCTTCATGTCATTGAGTTCACCTCGTAATCTACTGACTTCATCTAACGAAGAGGCTTGATCTGCTTCTGCTGATGGAGGATCGAAAGGAATTGAAGTAGTATAGGCATCAGAAGATGGAGTATAGTCTTCATTAATCTCGAAAGTAGGTGGACGAATGAATGTTGTAGCTTCAGGAAGATTTAGATCAAAAGGCTGGCGGCAAGATCAAGAATCGCCTTCCTTGCGAGGATAAAGCTTGTGCTTCTATAGGCGATGTACTAGACAGAGGCCTAATACGAAGAACCATGCGAACAAGGAACTCAAGAATGTTCTGTTCTTATATTTCCCCTCTTGGACAGCCTTTAAAACGATTTGTATGGCTGCAGCTCGCTTGATCTGGATCTTGTGCAGAATGCATGCTTCATCAATTTTCCGACTTTTCAGAATCGATGCATGACGGATCATCATCAACATTATCTTCAGGAAATAATTTTGACTTTCCCTTTGAAGATCTTTTGTACGCCTTGGCTGAATGTCTAGAACAACCTTTATCTCTGTGTTCTCTGTGATTGGGAACATAGTACACGAAGCAAGGTGGACGTCTTGAGGGATATGGCAAATGATCAGTAAGCCTCAAGGTATCGTAAAAAGACTTTTCTTTTTCATTTATTAACTGCCACGTGATATCATTAATCACCATAGGTTGCACCAGAGTTACTATTTTCTTCATTGGTTCAACACCAATTATAATAGCATTGCTCAGATTGGTAATAACTTCTACTAATTTGATTTCCAGCCTATATTTCCTCAAGAGCTTCTGGTAGTTATATACCTTCAGTCTTGGTTCATCATCACCAAACTGCACAAGAGTTGCTTCTTGTTGTGTTCCCTTAGAAGTTTCTTGAACCGGCCATTCTTCTGCTAGTTCCTCCTTTATAATGCCAGGTGTCTCATGAACCGTGCTTTTATTCACTGGTTCTTCTTGTTGGACCACAGGAGTATCCTGAACTGTAAAATGCTCAGTTTCTGTTTCAACTTGAACAGTATCAGCAGTCTCTTTTTGTAGAATAACATCCTCAGCAGTTGAGATGCTCTTCTTTTGACTAACCTTCTTAGTCTTTTTCTCTGCTTCAGTTAGTTTTGCTGATTTCTTCACAGGAAATTTTCCTTTGACAGTTGTTGCTTTTCTCTTCCTCTCAGTCTCTTTAGATCTTCTGGCCGTATCCTCTTCCAGAATTGAGACTAAGGATCTTGTGGCTTTGGCTGCACAAGATTTAGAAGTTTCTTCTCGCCTTTGTTCTCTGGAAATCTTTTCTTCCTGTTGCCTCAGAGTCCTGATCCTTGGAGATCGCTTGGTTTTCTTCACAACTTCGCTCAAGAGACTTTCTCCTTGTCTCTTTGGTGCAGTTTGCTTTGCCCTTTGAGATTGATTTTCTTCGAAAAGAGGACTCGCCAATTTCATAAGAGGTCTTCCTAGGACTCTCCTTAATTCGGCAGTAGGCGATTTGATACTTACAGGCGATTGAGAACTTGAGACAGGAGTCTTCTTCAATATACGCTCCCCCTCAGTTCTTAGTTTCTTTGAAGAACCGACGTGATCTTTGTCTACTGTGCTAAGAGCCATTCGCCGAATCGTGTGAGCATCAATCTTACTTTTCACTGCAACAATTTGTCTTATACCTTGGTGCAGACGAATACTGGATTCTATAAAAATCCTTGTCAAAATCATACCATAAGGATAAATGGAAGTTTCCTTTAACCCCTTAACCATATAGTGAAAGATTAAGAAGGGTAGATCTACAGGATTTCGATTGAGAAGAAAGAACAGACATTATTCTTCTAGAGTGGTCACCAAATGCCTCAACCAACTCGGGAAGAATGCGATTGAATAGGATTGCATGAAGAACTCTAGCCTTCTAATCGATTTGATGTCTTCTCTCTCTCGGAATCATTTGTGCCATAGAGCGCCTCTTGACATCTTCTTCTTTCATTCCAATCGAGGACATCCATCCGCCTTGGTAGACGCTTTCTCCACCGATGGGCAACGATTACCTTCCTTATCAAATCTTTTGTAACAATAATCATTATTCTATCCACAGAGGATAGAATAGTGTCTTCTACCTGCACGGCGTTTTCCGTAACTCATAAACCTCGTCAGTAGATGCATTCTCGAATCAAAGAAGTTCTTCCAACCAGCTCTTGTGATCTCGGTTCTACATCCATGCCGTCTCTCCTCGGTGACTCAAAATCCACAAGTCTTCCATAAACCATGGTCGCTTCCATTGTATAGAGTGAAAGATTATCTTCGAAAAACTTTTGAGTGAGAAGATTTTGAGAGGATTGGTAAAGTAGAAATGAACCGTCGGGAGATGATGAAAAGATCGCTATAAACTCATCTCACCTACTTATAGGTTATAGATCGATGGGTTCTCGAATCATTAAGAACCTAGAGTTTATAAGATATTTCCTCCAAAATCTTCCTTGTGAGAGAAGTTACCAACAGACTCTCTTTGTGTATAACGTCGTTAGTTTCTCACGTTATCCTAATCGCCATTTAGCATCACCATATTGAGATTGCGTCTTATCTTTCAAAACGTTCTTCACTCGGTGGTTTAGTGAAGATGTCCGCCCATCAAGCTCTGTTTCAACGAACTTTAGAAGCACCACTTTTTCTCGAACGTAGTCTCTCGTGAAATGATATCGACTTCTATATGCTTTACTCGAATGTGAATTGGATTCTTTGATGATGACAGACCGGTGTCGCCGCAATAAATTGGAATCTCCTCCTCCTTAATGAATAGTCTTCAAGTCGACACTTGATCCACGGCGTCGTCAACAAGAACTGCGGCGTATATGTATTACGCTTCACGGTTGATAGAGCAATTGAGCTTTGTCTCTTGCTTGACCAGGAGACTAGATTTCCTTCAAGAAAGTGACATCCTCCACTTGTGCACTTTCTTTCGATTCTATCTCCGGTATAGTCCGCATCACAATATCCGACTAACCTGAAATCTTTACCTTTCTCAAACATTAAGCAAAGATCAGTAGTACCTGCGAGATATCTCAAAATTCTTTTAACAGCAGTAAAATGAGACTCTCTAGGATCGGCTTGAAATCTTGCACACAAGCATACATTGAACAAAATATCTGGTCTACTTGCTGTAAGATACAATAAAGAACCGATCATCCCTCTATATAGGGTTTGATCCACCTTCTTACCAAGTTTGTCTTTCGACAAAAGGTTTGAAGGATGCATCGGAGTTGCCATTGGCTTCACATTATTCATGTCAAACTTATTCAACAGCTCTTTCACATACTTCTGTTGATGAATGAAGATCTTCTCTTTGGTCTGCTTAATTTGCAACCCAAGAAAGAACTTTAATTCACCCATCATACTCATTTCAAATTCTCTTTTCATTAAACTCTCAAACTTCAAGCATAACCCTTTTGAAGTAGCACCAAATATGATATCATCAACGAATCAGCATTTAAGATAAAATCATTCTGAGAACTTTTTCTGAAGAGCGTCTTATCAACTTGAACTCTGCTGAAACCATTTTCTATTAAGAAAGTACTCAGACGATCATACCAAGCTCTGGGAGTTTGCTTCAGGCCGTATAAGGCTTTGTGAAGTCTATAGACATGATCTGGATTTTTAACATCTTCAAAGCCAGGAGGTTGTTTCACATAGACTTCTTCGTCTATAAAGCCATTCAGAAATGCACTCTTAACATCCATCTGAAACAACTTTATTTCGTGACAAATTGCATATGCCAACAAAATCCTTATAGCTTCAAGTCTCGCTACTGGAGCATATGTTTCGTTGTAGTCTATAACTTCTTGCTGATTGTAGCCTTGTGCTACTAATCTGGCCTTGTTACGACTCACTCTTCCTGATTCGTCTAGCTTATTCTTGAAAACCCATATGGTTCCAATAATGGATTTCTTAGGAGGTTTTGGAACTAAGGACCAGACGTTATTCCTTATGAATTGGTTCAGCTCTTCTTGCATGGCTAACACCCAAGCTTCGTCTTCGAGAGCTTCCTCAACCTTCTTAGGTTCTACTTCGAGATAAAAGCTACATTAGCTTCTCGTCGAATCGACCTTGTCCTAACTCCTTCGAGGTCTCACCGATAATTAACTCTTCCGGATGAGAACTTTTATACTTCCAATCTCGCCTTAGTTCTATAGTTTCGAATATCTTCAATCTTATCCTCATGAGTGTCTAACGAGGAGTTTCTAAGGCATCATCTAGGTTCTTTGAAGGACCTTCAATCTCCATGTCATCCTCCTTATGGGATTGAGAACTATCATCAAACTTGACATGAATTGTCTCTTCAAGATCTTTGAAATCAAGTTGTAAACTCGAAAAGCCTTAGACGATGATGAGTAGCCTAGAAAGATTCTGGATAGTCTTGAGTCGAATTTATCCAATGATCTTTCAGATTCGTAATGGAACATTTGCACCCAAATGGATGAAAGTATGAAATGCTTGGTCTTCTTCCATTCCATAAGCGGTAAGGAGTTTTCTTCAACATAGGTCGCAACAAGATCCTGCTCGAATATAGCATCTTTGTGTTCACGACTTACGCCTGTAAATACTTAGGAAGATTCGTCTCACATAGCATGGTCCTTGCCATCTCTTGAATCGCCCTATTCTTTCTCTCAACAACTCCATTCATTGTGGAGTTCTAGGGCGAGAAGTTGTGGAAAATTCCATTCTCTTCACAGAAAACTCTAAACTTCTCATTTTCAAACTCTCCACCATGATCACTCCTGATACTAGCAATGGACATTCCTTTTTTGTTCTGTAACTTTTTGGATAGAGTTCTAAAGCACTTAAAGGACTCATCTTTGTGTGATAAAAATAATATCCAACAAAATCGAGTAAAGTTATCAACAATGACAAACCCATATTTCTTTCTGCCAAGACTTAATGTCCTTGTAGGACCAAATAAATCCATATGTAATAGTTCTAAAGGTCTTGAAGACGTTACAAAACTTTTAGAAAAGAAAGAGGTTTTAACTTGTTTTCCTTTCAAACAATTTTCACAGAAAAATTCTTTGTCAAAACTTATTTTTGGTAAACCTCTTACCAAATCATGTTTTACTAATTTTGAAATATGTTTCAAAGAAACATGACCTAGCTTTTTATGCCAGATTAGTCTTTCTTCTTCAGAAGATAGAAAACATGAAATATTTTGACTTTGAAAATCTTCTAAATTGATTTTGTAAAGGTTGTTTCTTCTCTTGGCAGAGAAAAGTATAGACCCATCTTTGTTTCTGACTTCACAAAGATTTTGATTGAATGTAACTGTGAAACCAAAATCACACAACTGACTCACACTAATCAAGTTATGCTTTAGACCATCAACAAGCAGTACATTATTTATGTATGCAAAGGAATCTTTACCTATTTTCCCGATTCCAATGATTTTGCCTATTTGGTTGTCTCCGAAAGTTACCGATCCTCCTTTCTTATCTTGAAGGTCTAGGAACATAGACCTTCTTCCGTCATGTGTCGCGAGCATCCACCGCCTAAATACTAATGGTGCTTGCCGTATCTTCCAAGGAAGGATATCTGCAGAGAAACTATTTTATTTCTTGGTACCCAAATTTTCTTGGGTCCTTTATGGTTAGTAGTATGCACATGATGTAATCTATAATGCATATTACTTGGACGTTGATTAAAATGTGTTGTCCTATTTCTTCCTTTTGAGAGACAAATTTATTACGAGACCGAGTATTGTTTCCGTAAAACCCTAAACAAGTCTTATCACTAGGATGTCTACATTTTCCTAGCATATCATTCATTTTCTTTGTACTCTCGGTAAAAGTAGCTAGATCACCGATAGATTCTTCGATCCTTAGCTTGTCGATTAATCTCATCCGATCCGCTCACAAGTTTCCTTTTAACTTCTAATTCCTTTTTAAGCAAATATTTTCTCTCTATTTTCTCAAGATGTTTAATATTCTCTCGATACTTTTTCTTCAACAACTTGTCTTTGCTTGAGAATAGCATGAGAATCTTCTAACAATTCTGAATATGCATCATGCAAGTTATCATAATCGGATTTTACCTCCTCATCACTATCTTCTTCAGCCATTAGGCAAATGTTTGCATGTTCTGATGACTCGGAGCTTGTATCTGATTCAGATGAATCTAGATCCTCCCATGTTGCCATCATACTTTTCTTGCCTTCTTTACTCTTCTTAGGTTTCTTCTTGAGAGTAGGGCATTCTGACTTGTAGTGTCCAGGTGATTGCACTCAGAGCAAATGATAGAAGACTTTTCTGGCTTGGCTTCATCTTTTCCATTCTTTCTGAATGTCTGATTACTTCTGGGCTTCTTTTTCCACATACGTCTTATCTTTCTGGAAATGAAAGATAATTCGTCATCTTCATCACTTGACTCTGATTCAGATTGGCTGGAGTTATCATCCTTTGATTCTTCAATCTTCAATGCCTTTGATGACTTCCTCCATCTTTGAGTCTTATGATTCTTCCGTCCGGCCTTGATCTATTGACTTGTCTCGCTTGGGCTTGTCTTGAGATTGAGTTCTACTTCATGAATCTTCAGGATCCCAAAGAACTCATCTAGCTTCAAAGACGCCAAGTCTTTTGCTTCAGACCGTAGCTACTTTAGGTCTCCATCTCTTAGAAGACTTCTTAGGATCTTTCGAACATGATCTTGGTTATTGTAAGTCCTTCCAAGAGTTTTTAATCCATTGACAATTATTTGAAATCTTCCAAACATTTGATCAATAGATTCTTCATCTTCCATCCTGAAAAGTTCATATTGATGTACAAGAATACTTATCTTGGATTCTTTAACTTGACTAGTGCCTTCATGAGCAATGGACAATGTGTCCCACATCTTTTTTGCAGTGTCGCAACCATGCACTTTGTCGTATTCGCTTCTGCTTAGGGCACATGTTAAGAAGAATTTTGCCTTTGAATTCAGTTGTATTCTTGCTTTCTAATCAGCCGTCCATCTGCTTCGTGGAATAGAACTACCTTCGTCATCTACAGGTATATAGGGTCCGTTCTCTATTACGTCCCAAAGGTCTACATGTGTAGATTCGATGAATAACCGCATTCTATCTTTCCAAGAATGGTAGTCTTCTCCATTGAATGCCGGAGGTCTAGGATCGAGGCTCCTTCAATGATGTATACATGTGACTCACCATTATCTTTAATCCACACTTCGCCAAAGTGATTCTTGGATACCAAGCTCGATACCAATTCAAGTGAATCACAAGTTAATACAACACTTATAAAATGATAATAGAATGCACGAGAAGGGGGTTGAATTGTATTCCCTTTTGAATATCTTTTGAATTACTTGTTAGAAATAAAAATTCTTACTGTAATTTTATTAATCCCGATTGATCAAAACTTTTCAATGCTAAGTATATGAATAGTAAATAACGATCAACTTTGAAACTAAAAGTGAGATAGAGAGTGAGAGTAGTAGACACGCAGATTTATCCTGGTTCACCCTAAACGTGGCTACGCCCATCCTCGAGTTTCTTCCGAGATTTCACTATCTCTTCAAACTTTACAAGTATTCTTTCACGAGCCTCTTTAGGTCTCTACACCAAGATTCTTTCACACTTAGCCTCTGCAGCTATCTGCACAACTCTTTCTTTTCGAAAAGTATTTGAACACTTTGTTACAAAGAAGATAGCGCTCAGCTAATTCGCACTTAATCGCTTTTTCACTTTATGTAATTTTTCTTAAAAAATGTTTAACTCGCATCTTCGACTTCGACTTGTATTTATAGCCTTCGCTCAGAATCGCTTCTTGATTCTTGAATCTTTAATCTTTAATCTTTAAAGAAACGGTTAATCAGTTGAGTTACAGAATTCAACTCGAATCGACTCTTGCGTCTGCTTTTTTCTTCGTCTGATTCGCTTCGCTTAAGGCTCAGATCTGTTTTCGCTTTGCGTCTGCATCTGCGTCTGCTTTGCTTTGCTTTGCGTCTGCGTCTGCGTCTTCTTTGCTTTGTGTCTGCGTCTGCTTTGCTTTGCGTCTGCGTCTGCTTTGCTTTGCGTCTGCGTCTGCGTCTGCGTCTGCTTTGCTTTGCGTCTGCGTCTGCGTCTGCGTCTGCTTTGCTTTGTTTCTGCGTCTGCTTTGCTTTGCGTCTGCGTCTGCGTCTGCTTTGCTTTGTGTCTGCGTCTGCTTTGCTTTGCGTCTGCGTCTGCGTCTGCTTTGCTTTGTGTCTATGCGTTCATGCACTTTACAAACTTCTGCATGTTTGACTTGTATCAACTTCGCTCATGTTTGATCGACGTCTTGCAACTTTCGCTCATCTCCTTGTCTGTTTATTCAAACTTCGTCTGTCTTCGGACTTCATCTGTGACTGTTTTGTTTTTCTTATTTTTGATCTTACTATATTTGTTATACATCAAAATCATTTCTATGTAAAGTCATTCTGACTTAACAATGAGGAACCAATTTAAGCACAAAAATCATCAATAAAGAGTCCACACATGCATAAGTAGCTATGAAAATGCAGCCAATTTATAATATAAACTTGGCTCAATCAAATTCCCCCACACTTAGACCTTTGTACTCCTGGACAAAGTTTACAAGAGTCAAAAAGAATACAAGAGGAAAAGAAAATAGCACCCATACTCAAAACAATAAAATGAAATTGACTCAAGTTACTTCCTCTAATTCAACCACAAAGAAATAAGAAGAAAGCTAATGAATAAACACCAAAAGAATTCAAGTACAAGAGATTGAATAAGAGAAACTCTCAAGATATAGTGTTTACACTCACTCACTTGTGTCTAGGGTATTTTTTTCTCTCGATCTACTTAAGTCACCTCCTACCATAGGCTTGTGTCAATTCTATTTCTCCACCACAAAAACTATCATTTTGAAGATCAAGAGGACTTTGAGGGTTGTAATGTATGGAAGGTTAAATGAATGGATGAAGTAGAAGAAAGAAAATATATGAGCATATGCACTAAATGCCAACTAATGTCATTAGTAGAATTCAAACTAAACAATTGCATAAACATAATGCAACATTATTCATTTCTTTCTTTCTCTTTTCTTCATTGCTTTTTTTTATTTATTTATTGACATTTTAGAGACATTGTCTCTTTCTCGAAACACAAAATTGCATCTTTTTTAAGTATTATTTTGAAATAAGCAACATAACCAATGACACCATAAGGATATAAATGCAAATGCTCATAACAGGAAAGCTCAAGGAGCTAGCAATGGATAAGTGTGTAAGGGACAGTGTTTGGGAAAGGTGGTTAAAAGAAAGAACGCCTCTATCACATCAACCAAAATCCAGTCCATCAAGCTTCAAGTAAGAATTAAAACAAGTTCTGGAGAAAAATGAAATAAGAAAATGCACACAAAGATAGAATGAAAATGTTGGGCTCAAATATCCTTCCACAAGGGTATGATCTCTATGAACAATCTCAAGTCTTAAAAACTTAAAATGCCACTTTATTAGCATGCTTCCATCCACTTTGTATTGAAAACATTGAAAGTAAGATTTCGTCAAGTCAAGTTATCATTGAAAGGATGGGAGATGTTTTCAATAACTCAAGTATCGTTTTGAAACTAGTAAAGACTTTGAAAACAAAAGTCACAAAAGTCCAGTGCAAGAAAAATTTGAAATGAGTGGAAGAATTAAGCACAGAATCATTCATGCATGAGTGTCATTGTCGCGACGTATAAAGGGTAACGTCGCAACGTATGGTCGAATTGAAGAACGCTTCGCCGTGACGTATGGACACTCGTCGCGGCGAAGGAATGCAGAATGACAGAAAATGCACCAAGTTATCAATAGAACGCACCAATTGCCACAATGCATATGTCCTCAATGAAACACAATAGCAACAGGCATGCAATGTGAAAAATAATAGGGAGACAACTCCCCCACACTTGAATCACACATTGTCCTCAATGAAGATGGAAAAGAAGCATAAATTCCCAGAAGCTCACGAAGGGGCATAAAGGGTGATAGGAAAAAAGAAAAGAAAACAAAGAAGCTATCTATCTAAGAGCTACACGAAGTAAGTGCAAAACACAAAAAGTAAAGAAACAAGCAAAGGAGACGGGAAAACCTGATATTCATGGTGATTTTTGGTTCTCATAGTAGAACTTCAAAAGATGACCGTTGACCTTGAGTCGGGTTCCAGTTGCCTCATGTAAAAGCTCTACCATACTAAAGTTGTGCACCTTTGTGACCAAGTACGGTCCCTCCCAACGAGTATTAAAAGTCCCATGTTTGAAAGTGAAACGAGCTTTGAATAATAGGACTTTATCTCCCTCTTTGAAACTCTTCCTCCGAATGATCTTGTCATGCATCAATTTGGATTTTTCTTTGTAGAGTCGTGCATGCTCATATGCCTCTAACCTTAACTCCTCAAGCTCTTGAAGTTGTAACTTCCTCTCCATGCCGGAAGATTCCAAATCCATATTGCATTGTTTGATTGCCCAATATGCTTTGTGCTCCAACTCTTCGGTAAATGACAAGCTTTTCCATAAATCAAACGGTGAGGGACATACCTATTGAGATTTATATGCAGTCCGATATGCCCAAAGTGCTTCCTCGAGGCGAAGGCTCCAATCCTTCTTGGATGGCTTTACTATTTTCTCCAAATGTGCTTCACCTCTCTGTTGGAAACTTGACTTGTCCATTGGTTTGCGGGTGATAGGCAGTGGAGATTTTGTGAGTGACCCCAAATTTCGAAAATAAGTTGTCAATGACTCTATTACAAAAATGGGTTCCCCTATCACTCACTACAGCTCTAGGTATACCAAACCGACAAAAGATGTTGGACTTAAGAAACTTAGACACGGCTTGAGCATCATCTTTTCTAGTGGGGATGGCCTCTATCCATTTTGACACATAATCCACAGCCAAAAGAATATACACAAATCCAAAAGAAGGGAGAAATGGACCCATGAAATCAATTCCACAAATATCAAAGATTTCACAAAATAAGAGAGGTTGTTGTGGCATTTCATGTCTTTTTCCTAATCCTCCAAAACGTTGGCATTTATCACATGACCGACAAAAATTAAATGAATCCTTAAAAAGGGTAGGCCAATAGAAACCAGACTCGAGGACCTTCCTAGATGTTTTTCTTGCACTGAAATGCCCACCACAAACCATTGAATGACAAGCCAAGAGTACATCATCATGTTCTTCATGAGGAACATATCTTCTGATCACTTAGTCACTGCACATCCTCCACATAAAAGGGGCATCCCAAATGTAATGTCGAGCTTCACTTTTAAGCTTCGAGCAGGCTCGAGACATAAAAGGAGGAGTCAGTCCAGATATTAGGTAGTTAACAATATGAGCATACCAAGGTTCTTTAACAATTGAAGCACATAGGACTGAATCAGGAAATGAATCATAGGTAAGGTCAGACAAATCCAATCCCTATGTGTCATTGGGTAGCCTGCTCAAATGATCAGCCACGTGGTTTGCTGCTCCCGCACGATCCTTAATCTCGATATCAAATTCTTGAAGCAACAATGCCCACCGTATCAGTCTAGGCTTGGATTGTGGTTTTTTGAGGAGGTACCGAACAACTGCATGATCAGTAAAAATAGTAACATGTGAGTTCAACAGATATTGCCTAAATTTTTTTAAAGCAAAAACTACTGCAAACAGCTTTTTTTCAGTGGTTGTATAATTGATCTGAGCTAGATCCAGTGTCTTCGAGGCGTATGCAATAACCCTTGGTAACCTCTCCTCTCGTTGTCCCAGCATTGCTCCTACAGAACAATTATATGCATCACATGAAAGCTCAAAAGGTAAATTCCAATCAAGAGCAACTAAAATAGGTGGAGAAATGAGCTTCGATTTCAGCATATTGAAAGCACTCTTGCAAGAATCATCAAAGTCAAACTTTTCATCTTTTTGTAAAAGCTTGGAAAGAGGTAACGCAATTTTGCTGAAATCCTTAATGAAGTTACCAGAAATCCTGCATGACCCAAAAATGAACGTATGTCACAAATACAAGTAGGGTAAGGCAAAGAAGATATAACCTCAATCTTAGCTTTATCCACCTCAATCCCCTTGCTAGAAATTAAATGGCCAAGCACAATACCTTCACTTACCATGAAATGACATTTCTCAAAGTTCAAAATCAAATTCTTTTCAATGCATCTTCGTAAAACTTTTTCAAGGCTAGACAAACAAGCATCAAAAGAATCACCATAAACAGTAAAATCATCCATAAACACGTCCATACATTCCTCCAAAAATTCACAGAAAACAGCCATCACACAACGTTGGAAAGTTCCTGGAGCATTACATAAACCAAAAGGCATCCTTCGATATGCAAAGGTGCCAAAAGGACATGTAAATGTAGTCTTGTCCTGGTCCTCCGGTGTAATGGGTACCTGAAAGTATCCAGAGAAACCATCCAAGAAACAGTAATGTGACTTACCTGCAAGCCGCTCAAGCATTTGATCAATAAATGGAAGAGGAAAATGGTCTTTTCTGGTGGCATCATTTAATCGTCTGTAATCTATGCACACACGCCATTTAATTTTGCACCTCGGTAGGGATAAGCTCATTCCTATCATTTTGACCACCGTTATTCCACTCTTTTTAAGACTACATGAATCGGACTAACCCACTCACTATCGAAATGGGATATATTATCCTCGCACTCAACAACTTCGTTATTTCTTTCTTCACAACATCTAAGATAAGTGGGTTAAGTCTTCTTTGAGGTTGCCTCACCGATTTTGACCCTTCACTCAAGAAGATTCTATGCGTGCAAATGGTCGGGCTAATACCGGTATATCCGCTAAAGTCCACCCTATAGCTCTCTTGTGTTTCCTCAAAACATTCATGAGTCTCTTCATCGTGTCGGACAAGTTACTAGCAATTATTACAGTAATTTCTCACTAGACTCAAGAAAAGCATACTTTAAGGTTGGAGGGAGAGGTTTGAGCTCAAGCTCAGAGGGCTTTACAACAGAAGGAGTTAATTGATGAAGTTCAAGGGAAAAGAGATCACACCCTCTTTCTTCTGGCATTGAGTTCGATTCCTTGTAAGTGGTCGTGGCTAATCCCTCCCGCTACACCAAACATGAATGTAAGGCCTTTTTCCAAGATCAGGTGAATGTAATCCAGAATTCAAAGAATCTTTTTGTGACTCATATTTTTGGCAAGCATTTTTCCTCAACTAAGTCAATCATGTTCACACCCAAAAGGGAATAATCCTCATTTGGGTGTTTCATGGCCTCATACATATTAAAGTTCACCTGTTGGTCACCCACCTCCATGGTGATCTTTCCTTCTATCATACTAATCATTGTGCTCTTGCCTTGCAAAAAGTGGTCGCCAAGTATCAAGGAAGTATCCTGCACAACTTCAGAAGACATATCAAGTACATAAAAATCAGCAGGAAATACTAACCCTTTAACCTGGACCAAGATATCCTCAATTATCCTCACTGGATGCCTAAAAGACCTATCACCAATTGTAACCCTACTGATGTAGGTTTTATGCTTTTCACCCTAGGTTCTCATAGACCGATTTAGGCATCACATTGATAGCCGCCCCAAATCTAATAAAGCTCTCCTATGGTCACCTTCCCTAAGGTGCAAGGGGTGAGTAAAAGATCCAGGGGTCCCGCACTTTACAGTATCTCATGGCTTAAACAAGGCCGATACATTTGAGCTCACTGGACTCTCTCATTTGGCCTAAACTTTCTCTTATTCGTGCACAAATCCTTCAAATACTTAGCATAGGCCGGAACTCTCTTCACTAGATCAAGCAGAGGCACATTCACTTCCACTTTCCCAAACAAGTCAATGATTTCTTTTTTGTGTTGTTTTTCATTCAAGCGCTTGCTCATTAAATAAAAGTTTGGAAAAGGAAGGTCTTGGATACTTACCTCTTTACCTTTGCTGGATTGCTTACTCGATTCTCCATCTTCAGCTTTATCTTTGCAACTCTCTGAAGTAGTTCCCTTGTTCCTTGAAGCTTGCTTTTTCTCTCTCAAAAGCTCTTCTTCCCTCACACTCTCTGATCTCTTGATCTTTTCCTGCAATGGAGGTACTGGCTCACTCTCAATCTCATCCTCACATGGCTCTTCATCATCTTGAGGCTTAAACCTCACTTGCTTCCCACTCCTGAGGGCAATGGCATTTAAACTCTTTAGGTTCATCACAGTGTTAGAAGGAATGGCTCCACTGCTTTTCGCCTGATTCTCACTCATGTTGTTGGACAACTGAGTGACATAAGAATTAATGTTCTCCGCCTTGGTCTCCCATTGCTCCATCCTCTTCTCCAAGGCATTGAATCTGGCAGTAGTCTTTGAGGAATCCTGCTGAATAAGAGAAGCAATAGCATTAAACTGGTTAGCAGTAGAATCCTTCTCTTCCTTCATCAATGTCATCATACTGTGAAGGAGTTGATTGGTGTCTTCCTTTGGTGGGACTACCAGGGCTTGCTGTTGATTGGGGAACTGGCTAGTGGAAGTGTCGGCTCCTCCTTGTGAAAATCTGCCCTGACCTCTGTTCTCCTCATTCCTCCAACTAAATCTAGGATTGTACTTCCATCCTTCATTGTAAGTGTTGGAGTATGGGTCCCATTTCCGATCCTGTCTGCCTTGATACATTGCCGAGACCTCTTTATATCGTCTTGGGCAAACGCTCGAAATATGCATTACCGACCCACAATTTTCACAACTAGGTACAGTAAGCTCTGTTGAAGAAGTAGAGCATTGTACATTCAAATTCTTCAGGTCAGCAGTGATGCAAGACAGTTGTGATGATATCCGACTCTCCAAAGAGTCCACTTTCGACTCTAGGCTCTCCATTCTTTTAGCTTGAGCCGTCAAGGCTCCCAACTCATGCTCCTCTTCGATCTCTCACATCTGCATCATTGATGGTTTAAAGCCATCTTCTTTATCAGATCCCATGCTTCCAAGGCTGTGAGGTCAATCAAAGATCCTCCAGATGCAGCATCTAACATACCCTTCTCCTGGCTCTTCAACCCATCATAAAAGTACTGCACCAATTGCTCATCAGGAATCTGGTGATGGGGGCATCTAGAAAGAAGGTCTTGGAAACGGTTCCAATAGTCATACAGTGACTCATCATAATCCTGGCGGGCTGAATAAATCTCCTTCCTCATGGAAGATGTCATGGAAGCTGGAAAGTACTTCTCTAGAAAGGCCTTCCTCAGATTGGCCCAGCTATGGTAAGCATTGGCCACATGCCTCGGAAGACTCATATACCACTCTCTCGCTTTCCCTTCCAAAGACAAATGGAACACCTTCCACAACACTTGATCCAAAGTAGCTCCCACTGGCTTCATACTCTGGCAGATCATTGTCAAAGCCTGAAGGTGCATATATGGATCCTCTCCTGCCAAACCATGAAATTTAGGAAGTGAATTAATCAATAAACCCTTAATCTCAAAATTAACATCAAAATTAGGGCAAGCAGCTGTAAATGGATCCTAATGCACATCAGATGTAGTTGCTTCCCTAATTGTCCTACGTCGCTGATTCTCATTGTTCTCTCCCACTCTCTCATGCTCACCATTTCCTCCATTAGTTCCATTTCTAGGTTGGTGAATAGGAAAATCAGATTGGGAAAGATATTAGGATTCTCACCATGATTTCACTATCTCTCTACTACACTCCTTCTCTCTTGTTCTTTCCTCTCTTTCCTAAGTCTCCTCAAATGTCTCTCAACTTCAAAGTTGGAATTGAACAAGTCTACCTCTCCCGGCATGCACAAAATCAATCCACAAATAAAAGGAATGGTAACAAAATTGTCAGAATATCCCACCCCTCCCGGAAGGGTAAAATAGTAAAATTGGCATAGGATGGGATTGATAAGGAATAATCATTACTGTTCATGATAATAGGATTGATACATGATCAATTGTGTATATGGAATTATGGTATATGCATTCATGACATTCCGGTGAATTGGGCCTAACGGTATTTTATTGTGATTAATGTGGTTATGGGATTTGAAAAATTATTCGAGAAAGGTTGTTAGCGCTTTTGATTTTAAGAGATTTTCAGAATTTTCTGGAATTTTTGGAGAAAATTTCTGACCGCAAAATCGCGGTGGATCGGCCTAAACATATTTTGGGGTAGAAAAGGGTGATTTTCGTGATTGAAAAATTATTTAGAGTGCACTGTTACCTGTTTTATAATTTTAGGGAATTTCATTAATTCTCAGAAAAATGATTCGGGTAAATTCCCGGACCGGAAAAAAATCACCAATTGGCGAACCGGTCGATTTCTCGGTAGCAAAAATCGCTACCCACTGGTACTGTAATATTGGGTATATTATTTTGGGACTGAAATTAGGGTCATTGGAGTTAATTGGGGTAAATTTTTGATCTGAATTAGAATAATAATATTTTGACTTTTCCTATAAAAGTGGACCAATGAGAAGTTGCCACTAAAAAGTTACATTAAATGCATTTCCTCTCCATTCTCTCGGTTTTGCTTGCTTTAAAAGAAAGAAAAGATGAAATTAATACCTTTGTTCTTGTTCATCCGAAACCCAAACTTCTCCTACACAAACTCCATCAACTTTTGCTCTCTTCTCATCTTTCTCCATAGCTTCAAGCTATCTCTTATTATTCCATCAAAGCTTAAAGATGAGTTTTGTGCATGCTTGAGAAGGAAAGGTTTGGTGTGGAAGTTAGAAGTGGTTATTGAAGCTTTGAAGGAGGTTTTGTCTTAGGTAAGTTTTCATTTAAGGTTTGAGTTTTTAATGAGATTTGTATATGGATTAAATGTCATGATAGTATGGGGGTAGTTAATATAAGGATTTAAAGCATGTATAAGGTTCATGTAGACATTAAAGTGTTGATTATTATGATTAAAGTAAGGGGCATAAAGCTAAGTGATGACTGAATTGAAAGTAATGATATGGTTTGATTTTGAATTGAATAGGGATAATTATTTGAGAATATGAATTGAGGAATTTAATGCTGTAAATTTTTCAGTATAAACCCTAGTATATGTATGACTGGAGTGATATTTAATTTATATTTATTTTGATGTCTAGTGATGAGAAAAAGGTATTGGAAGTGATTGAACTAAGGTTAACCTTAAATCTGGAAAGTTAGAGTTGAGATTGATGTTACTGTTTTATTCATAACTTATTGTGTAGAAATGAAAATGAGGTAAGGTTAGTGGCCACTGAAACTTTGGACTGTTGGCTCCAATTTAGTGTGAAATGGGTGTTGTTGAATTCCAATGATAGAAGGGTGAATTTTTGAATGGGAAAGTTCCTGTTCCATTGCCTATGAACAGTAACCGCAACCATGACATCTGAGTTTTGTTGATTTTATGAATTAATTGAAATGGAATTAGGAGAATGGTCTTCATAGAAGTTGTAGCATATTTGATTATCTTTCCATTGCTACTGATATTGCTATTTTTAGAATTGTGTATTGGGAGATATGAATTGATTACTAATGACTGGTTTTGAGCATTTTTGATGAAACCTAGCTTAAGTGTGATTTTGTGAGTTTACTGATTGGAGGCAATTTTAACATTTCATGTGGACTGAATTAGTGTGAGTGAGCTTCTGAAAAGTTTTAGAGGAAAAGATTACCTTGACAATGACATATGGTTTGTAATTTTTAGAAATCAGAATTGGGAGTTATGATTTTTCAAAAGTGAACCCTACATTAGGTTATGAGTGGCTGATCATAACAGAAACTTCCATAACAGTTTTGAAATTGTTAGAGATTGAATTGGAGGTTGAGTGCTTCATGGAAATTGAATTTTGAGATGTTATCTTTTCAGGGATATAAAGTTCTGAATTTACTGACTTGTATACTGGAAGTTATGCTTCTTGTAAGATTACTGCCCAAAGTGAAGGAGTTCAGGGGCAGTAACATTAGATGAATTAATTGACTTGGTTTGCAATAGAATTTGATTTTGGGTTGTTCATGAAAGTTGTAGAGGTCATTGTAAACGTATTGACCATATTTTTGTGGTAATTTATTACTAAGGAATCAGTGATTTATGAAATTGCAAATGTACTGCCCTGTGTTGAGGGAAATTGTGAAGGCAGAAGGTTTGGTGGCTTATTTGACACCCTTAGGGTTGGAATTGATTTTTATGGTCTTCTTGAGAGTTGTAGAGCTTTTCATAAGCTTTCCAATGAGGTATAGTGGGTATTTTTCTGATTTGTGTGCTAAAAGTTAGAGTAGTTGGAAATTAGGAATTTAAATCTGGAAAAAAGAAAAGGGGCAGCAGGAAGGGCCGTCTCGCGAGGGCGACTTGTCGCCTCGCGGAGGCGAGACAGACTCGCCATCTCGCGAGGGCGACGTTTCGCCTCGCGAGGGCGAGATCGAAGGGGGCTGGTCGCGAGGCGGCGCCACGCCTCGCGATTTAAGTGAGGCGAATCGCCTCATGAGGGCGTCTCGCCCCCGCGAGGCAGACGCATGGAATGTTTTTTTTTTTATTTTATTTGGTATTAAATGGTACAATTGTTCTTTTGTCAATTTCTTTCCCGTCCGACGTCCGATTGGCCTGATTCCAGAGGCATCGGATTCGTTGAATATTTAATTTCATATTATGAGAAAACGGGAATTTTTAGACGGGAATTTGACGTAGCCCCTATTGACGGAACATGTAAACACTGTTTTATTTAATTTGGGACCTATAGAGGTCCGAATTATGCACCGTCGGCGCCTTATGGATTTCTAATTTTTCATAGAATTTTATTATGGGAAAATATTGAATTAGGACCGAATTCATGAACATGCATATTTCATCATCATGAGCACAAATTTCATATTTAGTGATTCGTATTTTTTCGATTCATATAGAGGCCCAATTGAGCGCCGATTGACCGACGTCACAGAGGCTTTTCGCATTAGCTCGAAGTAATAGGTGAGTAACCTAGTTGGTTTCTCAAATTTCTGGTTGTTTACATGCTCAACGTGAATTACGTGCAAAGGTGAATTGTATGATTTCGCATGTATAAAAGTGGATGATTGTATTGTATGATTTTACCGCATCAATGATACCGATATTGATAGATCGGGCTTTATAGCCACCATATCAACATCGCTATACCGGGCTTTATAGCCATATTGTGGATTTATCGATACTTTGGGCTTTATAGCCAAATATCGTGATATTTACTAAATCTTGCATCGCATGCATAATTGCATGATCGATAATGGACGTGCCCTAAGTTGCTATTATTATCGATAAGAGCTTCGAGCTCTCATATCAGATCGACCGCCTCGAGCCCGAGGGGAGAAATCTCGACGCGTCCCCACCGAACACCGATCGAGCACTTGGGCACAACATGAATAATCGAAAGAGTCACATATGCATTGCATTCGCATAAATGATTGTTTTGTGATAAGTACCGCTTTCATGATGGTATGTATTCTTGTGAATGGTTTATCGTTATCGGATATGGTTATTGACCGCTATTGGTAATTGATGATTATCAGATTGTCATCAGACGCCATGGGCGTAATGCATGATTTGAGTGAACCATCGATGATGGTTTTCACCGAGTTCGCAAAACTCACCCAAAATTTGCATCTATTTTTCAGGTCTCAAGAATACCCTGTTAACACGGAGTATGTCTACCGTCGTCGAGTAAAGGTTAGAGGTCGGGATCGGTTAGGTTCCGCATGAGTGTTTTAGTAGATTGTATTCGCAATCACCGATAATAAGGCTTTATATTTTACCGAGCCATTGTGGTATTAATGTTTTACCGCATCGGTGATTGTAATTATGATCGGATGACCGTAATAGCTCAAACGGGATTCTATTAAACACGGATTTTATTTACTTATCGTGTTTGCCGTGTGAACGTGGAATTAATGGCTACAAAAGGAAATAAAGAAAAAAAAAGTGTATCTTGAATTTTAAATCGATCGATGTAGTACGCCACTCGTGGGACACGGACTCGGATATCACCAACGATATCGGGTTCGGTCTTACTGGTGTGGGTGTTACATTTAGGTGGTATCGAGCCCAGAGTACGTCATGTATCCAGGCACGATTTGGAACATAGGTTTCATGCATTTGAGTCGCGTCGTTGCGGCATCGTGGTAATCGATCCCTAGTCGAGTCGCATGAGGATAAATCTAAGGGTGCATAAGTGTCAAGTGACTAAGTGAGAGAAGAGTGAGACTCGATTAGAGTGAAAATCCCTAAAAGGGGAGAATCAATTAGGAAAGGATAAAGGAAAAAAAATGGATAAGAAGGTTGATATTGTACTGGGTTAGAAACCCTCATATGTGATAACAGAATGACTGTGTTGGCCTAGACTAATTAAGAATTTCCGAATTAAATTGACAATGTTATGGTGACAGAAAAATGCAGATGTTGAGAACTTGGAAAGGTCCATTAGAGATATGGGAAGCATATTGGTTATAGTAGACCTAAGTGAGATAAAATGCCCGGAATGGTAATTACAGCTCTGACTGTATATGTCACGAAAGGGGAAATATTGGAAGTGAGTAAAATGTAGATGATCCAATCGGGCATATTTTGATTCACTGTATTTGAGTTAGAGATCAGTAGATATTATAGGCAAAAGATAATAGCGAAATGGAAAGAAGCTCAATAGAGTCTTCATAACGGTTTCATCGAGAACCTGAAAGAACCGAAAAGTAAGATGCCCAAAGGCCTATTAGAGTGAGATAAAAGTGTATGAGATAAATCAAGAATTCGGAAATGGTTATGAACTAGACCGCATAAGTTTGAGACTGAAATTGTTAGGTGATTATTGTGCTCTGAGTTTGGAAATTGTATGATAAAATCATAAAAAAAAAATGATGATGATTTCTACCGATGGTGTATCGGGAAATTTCGAATTAGGTGTATATGGACACGAAAATGGTAAATGGATAGGTATATAGATAGAGTTAAAATGGAGTGGTATCAACGATTTTGTGGGTATTGGGACCGTGAACACCGATCATAGACTGTTTGAGGAAAATAGAAGATAAGTAGCGTAAAACCGAATAAAAAAATAGGAATAATGATCATAAGTCGATAAGTTAAATTGATATGACCTTACAAGGTCAAGTTGCACGAACGGATATGGGAATGAGACATACAGTTTAATGATACGGGAGAATGAAATAAAGATCTTGAAAGAATGAAACCACAATAGTGGTATATGAAAAGCTATTGCATTTAAGTCAATTATCGTTAGGGATATCTATCTGACAAGAATGTTGATTGTGACTAATGAAATGTATGTTCTGAGATATATGGAAATCATAGAGGAAATGAGCGGTAAATGTTTAGAGTGATTGAAGTGTGAAGTTCTTAAGAGGTTAAAGTAAGACAAAGGTGGAACAGAAAAATTGTATGAGAGGAATTGAAAAGTGATTACGTATAGATTACGTAACAAGTGGTAAAGAAAGTATTTAAGGATCATCATAAGGAACCTTCGTGAAAGGAATGTTCTCGATATTTAAATTATGGCATAAGAGTGTCTTGATTGAGATTTATGCATTATAGTGAAGAAGGATTGAAACACAATTAGGAATAATCATTGGTTGATGAGACTTTTGTGGACAAAATTAAAAGTGAAATTGGGTCATAGCTCATATCATTGAGATTATCTCGCATTGTATGTACTGAAATGTAAAGAATTCCATATGAGTGAGATTTTAATTTGAGGTGATTCTATTGCAATGTGAAGTGAATCGATCTCCAGTTATGATGTAAAACTGTTGAGGAATCTAGATTTGAAACGAAGAATAAAAGAGTCCCGAACTGAGAATTGAGAGACTTAAATAAAATGGAAATTTTGGAGGTTTAAATATAGATGACAAGGTATTAACATATGTTGATAGGAATGATATGAAAACAAATGAGAAGAGAAAATGAAAAAGAGTAACTGAATAGAGACAAGAGGGTCAAAAAGGGAAATTGACAATGAGGTGATGTAGTGACACCTTCATAAAGAAATTGCAGATACACTAAGTGTGGACTCAATGAAAAGGGTAAAAGATGTATGGTAAAGTCAATAAGACCCTAATAGGGATTTATGCGAAGTAAGCAAATGGTAGTAGTTGTGATTAGAGATAGAATGTGTTTAGAGGTGTTGAACAGTGAAAAGTGAAAAGAACGATGGGACTAATTGAGGAATCTGATACTGATGATATACATACATTGGAAAGAGTGAGCAGCGAGTATTGAACTGTGACAATATGTTGAACAAGTATGAAATAAATTGAACTGACTGTGATAAATGGTATTAGTGCCATTCTCATGATTGAAAGCCTTGGAGACTGTAGATTCCTATAAGGATACAATGTGTTAATTTGAGGAAAGAGACAGGTATAAATACGATAATGCTACAATGAACAAATCAATTACAGATATTGGAGTTTTCAATGAATGTCAAGCATATCTGGGGAAATTGTGAAGTGTTTCTGGAAAATTGAAGTTGTGAAAATAGTGATAAGAAAGGTTAAGAGTGCAGAAAGTAAAGGGAGAAATCTTATGATGAGTTTGAATATACGAATGGAGTTGGAAAACTATAGTGAAAAATAGTCGAAGAAGAAATAAGTGTACCCAATAAAAAGGTATTAGAACAAGAAAGTGAACAGTTAAAGTTAGACATTCTAGTCAGCATATTTGAAAAGTGAAATTGAGTAATTGTAGGTATAGAATGAAGTGATTCTTGGCTCAAGTGTTTATAGGTTGAATGTCCAATAGGAAAAAGGTTTGATTATGATCTTGTTATAGAGTTTTGATTCACTGGAGAATATATACTGTTACACTGCACAGTGCCTACTGGGAGTTAACGACCGTAATGGGTTTGAGATTAAAATGTGTGAGAAAAAGGAAAGTGACTGAGAAAACTGCATGGTTAGCTAAAGTGGAATCGGATCGGACAAATGAGACAGAGTAAACTGTATATCCGGATAAAGTGTGTGAACACTATTGAATAGTGATTTGTCTTACGAGAATCGATTTTAAATATAAAGTGAATGACATAGGATAAATGACTGCATTAGGTACATTGTTACTGATTATAGTGAAGTGGAATTAAGTGTCACTGTATTAGTACCAAAGGAATGTAAATCGTCCCTGACGTGATTAAGGGAGGTACCAAAGAATTGGAAACGTACTCATTGGAACATAAGTTGGACCATATAACTTTGGGGAAAAAGGTAGAGGAGAGGAATAAAATGTGATAAGTGAATAGGTTCAAAATACCGAATCGAAGTTAAATATCGAAACCAAAGGTAGTGACAGTTCTAGAAATGGCAATGAGATAGTTAAGAAAATGAGATAGTCAACTAATGGTATTGTCAAACCACATCTTGTCCCTAAGTGATAAAGAGTTAGTCAAATTAGTAATCGAGATACTTGACCGAGAGTGATTACTGCGATCACTCCAAAAGTGAATCATTAAGTGGAAAAGTATATGGGATATGAAGAATCATATGATTACTGTCATAGGGAATCGTTGACTGAGAATTTCGAGGACGAAATTCTTATAAGGAGGGGAGAATTGTAACATCCCACCCCCTCCTGGAAGGGTAAAATAGTAAAATTGGCATAGGATGGGATTGATAAGGAATAATCATTACTGTTCATGCATAATAGGATTGATACACAGTATCAATTGTGTATATGGAATTATGGTATATGCATTCATGACATTCCCGGTAATTGGGCCTAACGGTATTTTATTGTGATTAATGTGGTTATGGATTTGAAAATTATTTCGAAAAGGCCGTTAAGCGTTTTTGATTTTAAGGATTTTCAGAACTTTTCGGAATTTTCCGAGAAATTTTTTGACCGCAAAATCGCCGGGATCGCCTAAACATATTTTGGGGTAGAAAAGGGTGATTTTCGTGATTGAAAAATTATTTAGAGTGCCTTGTTACTGCTTTTATAATTTTAGGAATTTCATTAATTTTAAAATGATTCGTAAATTTTGACCGAAAAAATCACCAATCGCTAACCTGTCGATTTCTCAGAGCAAAAATCGCTACCCAATCGGTATCGTAATATTGGGTATATTATTTTGGGATTGAAATTAGGGTCATTGGAGTTAATTGGGGTAAATTTTGATCCGAATTAGAATAATAATATTTTGACTTTTCCTATAAAAGTGGACCAATGAGAAGTTGCCACTAAAAGTTACATTAAATGCATTTCCTCTCCATTCTCTCGGTTTTGCTTGCTTTAAAAGAAAGAAAAGATGAAATTAATACCTTTGTTCTTGTTCATCCAAACCCAAACTTCTCCTACACAAACTCCATCAACTTTGCTCTCTTCTCATCTTTCTCCATAGCTTCAAGCTATCTCTTATTATTCCATCAAAGCTTAAAGATGAGTTTTGTGCATGCTTGAGAAGGAAAGGTTTGGTGTGGAAGTTAGAAGTGGTTATTGAAGCTTTGAAGGAGGTTTTGTCTTAGGTAAGTTTTCATTTAAGGTTTGAGTTTTAATGAGATTTGTATATGGATTAAATGTCATGATAGTATGGGGTAGTTAATATAAGGATTTAAAGCATGTATAAGGTTCATGTAGACATTAAAGTGTTGATTATTATGATTAAAGTAAGGGCATAAAGCTAAGTGATGACTGAATTGAAAGTAATGATATGGTTTGATTTTGAATTGAATAGGGATAATTATTTGAGAATATGAATTGAGGAATTTAATGCTGTAAATTTTCAGTATAAACCCTAGTATATGTATGACTGGAGTGATATTTAATTTATATTTATTTTGATGTCTAGTGATGAGAAAAGGTATTGAAGTGATTGAACTAAGGTTAACCTTAAATCTGGAAAGTTAGAGTTGAGATTGATGTTACTGTTTTATTCATAACTTATTGTGTAGAAATGAAAATGAGGTAAGGTTAGTGGCCACTGAAACTTTGGACTGTTGGCTCCAATTTAGTGTGAAATGGGTGTTGTTGAATTCCAATGATAGAAGGGTGAATTTTTGAATGGGAAAGTTCCTGTTCCATTGCCTATGAACAGTAACCGCAACCATGACATCTGAGTTTTGTTGATTTTTATGAATTAATTGAAATGGAATTAGGGAGAATGGTCTTCATATAAGTTGTAGCATATTTGATTATCTTTCCATTGCTACTGATATTGCTATTTTTAGAATTGTGTATTGGGAGATATGAATTGATTACTAATGACTGGTTTTGAGCATTTTTGATGAAACCTAGCTTAAGTGTGATTTTGTGAGTTTACTGATTGGAGGCAATTTTAACATTTCATGTGGACTGAATTGGTGTGAGTGAGCTTCTGAAAAGTTTTAGAGGAAAAGATTACCTTGACAATGACATATGGTTTGTAATTTTTAGAAATCAGAATTGGGAGTTATGATTTTTCAAAAGTGAACCCTACATTAGGTTATGAGTGGCTGATCATAACAGAAACTTCCATAACAGTTTTGAAATTGTTAGAGATTGAATTGGAGGTTGAGTGCTTCATGGAAATTGAATTTTGAGATGTTATCTTTCAGGGATATAAAGTTCTGAATTTACTGACTTGTATACTGGAAGTTATGCTTCTTGTAAGATTACTGCCCAAAGTGAAGGAGTTCAGGGGCAGTAACATTAGATGAATTAATTGACTTGGTTTGCAATAGAATTTGATTTTGGGTTGTTCATGAAAGTTGTAGAGGTCATTGTAAACGTATTGACCATATTTTTGTGGTAATTTATTACTAAGGAATCAGTGATTTATGAAATTGCAAATGTACTGCCCTGTGTTGAGGGAAATTGTGAAGGCAGAAGGTTTGGTGGCTTATTTGACACCCTTAGGGTTGGAATTGATTTTTATGGTCTTCTTGAGAGTTGTAGAGCTTTTCATAAGCTTTCCAATGAGGTATAGTGGGTATTTTTCTGATTTGTGTGCTAAAAGTTAGAGTAGTTGGAAATTAGGAATTTAAATCTGGAAAAAGAAAAGGGCAGCAGGAAGGGCCGCCTCATGAGGCGACTTGTCGCCATGGAGGCGAGACAGACTCGCCATCTCATGAGGCGACGTTCAGCCGCGAGGGCGAGATCGAAGGGGCTGGTCGCGAGGCGACGCCTCGCCCTCGCGATTTAAGTGAGGCGATTCACCATGAGGGCGGCTCTCGCCTGCAAGGCGCAACGTGGAATGTTTATTTTTTAATTTTATTTGGTATTAAATGGTACAATTGTTCTTTGTCAATTTCTTTCCGTCCGACGTCCGATTGGCCTGATTCCAGAGGCATCGGATTCGTTGAATATTTAATTTCATATTATGAGAAAACGGGAATTTTAGACGGAATTTGACGTAGCCCCTATCGATTTTAACATGTAAACACTGCTTTATTTAATTTGGGACCTATAGAGGTCCGAATTATGCACCGTCGGCGCCTATGGATTTCTAATTTTCATAGAATTTTATTATGGGAAAATATTGAATTAGGACCGAATTCATGAACATGCATATTTCATCATCATGAGCACAAATTTCATATTTAGTGATTCGTATTTTTTTCGATTCATATAGAGGCCCAATTGAGCGCCGATTGACCGACGCCACAGAGGCTTTTCGGCATTAGCTCGAAGTAATAGGTGAGTAACCTAGTTGGTTTCTCAAATTTCTGGTTGTTTACATGCTCAACGTGAATTACGTGCAAAGGTGAATTGTATGATTTCGCATGTATAAAAGTGGATGATTGTATTGTATGATTTTCTTGCATCAATGATACCGATATTGATAGATCGGGCTTTATAGCCACCATAATGAACATCGCTATCTTGGGCTTTATAGCCATATTGTGGATTTATCGATACACTGGGCTTTATAGCCAAATCGATATTTACTAACATCGCACCGCATGCATAATTGCATGATCGATAATGGACGTGCCCCAAGTTGCTATTATTATCGATAAGAGCTTCGAGCTCTCATATCAGATCGACCGCCTCGAGCCCGAGGGAGAAATCCTCGAGCCCCCACCGAACACCGATCGAGCACTTGGGCACAATATCGAATAATCGGAAAGAGTCACATATGCATTGCATTCGCATAAATGACCTGCTTTGTGATAAGTACCGCTTTCATGATGGTATGTGTTATCGTGAATGGTTTATCACATCGATATGGTTATTGACCGCTTATTGGTAATTGATGATTATCAGATTGCATCAGACGCCATGGGCGTAATGCATGATTTGAGTGAACCATCGATGATGGTTTCTCACTGAGTTCGCAAAACTCACCCAAAATTTGCATCTATTTTTCAGGTCCTGAAGAATACCCCGGTTAACACGGGAGTATGTCTACTGTCGTCGAGTAAAGGTTAGAGGTCGGGATCAGTTCGTGTCTGCATGAGTGTTTTAGTAGATTGTATTCCGCAATCACTGTATAATAAGGCTTTATATTTTTACTGAGCCATTGTGGTATTAATGTTTTACTGCATTGACTGATTGTAATTATGACTGGATGACTGTAATAACTGAAACGGGATTCTATTAAACATGGATTTTATTTACTTACTGTGTTTGCCGTGTGAACGTGGAATTAATGGCTACAAAAAGGAAAAAAAGAAAAAAAAGTGTATACTGAATTTTAAATCGACTGATGTAGTACGTCACTCTCGTGGGACACGGACTCGGATATCACCAACGATATCGGGTTCGGGTCTTACGGGTGTGGGGTGTTACATTTGCTCACAGTCACACAAAATCAGATAAAAGTGAAATACGATGAATGTGAGAGTATGGATGTATGAATGTATGTATGAGTGTGTATGTGTGAAAATTGTGTAAAGTATGAAATAGGATCAAAGTATGATGTATGCGTGTGCAAAGGGAAATCAAATCTATACTATGAACAAGTGTAAAAATCAAACTATCTAAATGCAATCAAAAACAATGATTCCTATTATCAACGACAAGTCATAAATGACAATGGCTATCCGATGGTAAACCAATTACTTGGTTCCCGACAACGGCGCCAATTTGATCATGGCTCACGATTCGACCTCACGATCGATCCTCGAAACCGTCAAATAAAATAAATTCCAAGACTGCAGATAGGATGCAACCTCGTGTCGCCTCACTTAATTGGAACCAATATAAAATGGTCTAATCTAGCCTAATTGTCAAAAATTGAAATGAAGTTGATAAAATGGGGTTTGGTCTTTTGATCTAAACCGTAAAGCAATCAAAATTAAACAAAAGTGTAAAGAATGTTTTGGTATTTTCAAATAACGCAATAAACACACAATCGATAAAATCAAATTGATAAAATCCTCTTGAAAATGAGGCTCAGCTATCACAGCTTAAAAATTGATTTTCGTGGATACAATCCACTAAGTTTCAGAAGAACAACCCTAAAGGACTCTTTAGGTCCAAAGATTTAATCAATGAACTCCATTGTTTAAATCTTTGTTAAAAACCTTAGTGTGAAAATTAGACAAGCAAATGCAATTGGTCGATTGAATAAAACACAACAATCTCAATCAAACACAACTAGGCAGATTAAAACCGTAGATGCAAAATCCAATGACATATATGAAACTTCATATATTAAGCACAAAAGTTCTACAGAATACTCGTCCAAATTTCAAAATAGTGTTTAACATATGATTAAACTATAACCATGCTAATCTAGCTACACCGATGCAATCTCTAACTCGGACATTACACAGATATAACTAAACTTTCAACACTAAATGATTACTCCCCTTCGAAGCTCTGTAAACTCAAGTCATTGCTACATCTTCAAGAGGACGGACAGTTTAGCTACGCATGTCTCCGGTCGATCCCTCGGATGATGGAGAATGAACGAGACTCATGTTGCAGAAGATGCTGACGGTGATGATGATGACTGTGGTGATAGTGATGGACAACGATGAGAATGTGAAGGTCTTCTGCTCCAGAGTCTGCGTTCCAAGCCGTCTCTCTCGTTCAGTATCTTTTCGTCTGTATTGCCTCTCTGTGTGTTCTTCTCTCTCTTCGCCTACTCGTAACCTAAAAATGGAAGCTCTTATATGATGGGTCACGGGCTCGGGTTGTAACAGTGAGACAAACTTTCCATAAACAGGTCGGGTATCCGCTTATGACGTCATGATTTAATAAGATAAATGAATTAAATTAAATCGCGACGTGCACTTTCGCTCGCTTTCGTCGCGTCATCTGCATCATCATGAGCCGCGACGTGTGGAAGTGTGTTCGCCGCGACGTGCAGAGACGCCACGCGTCATGACGTCTTGGATGGACCTCGATTGTTGACTTCGACGTTGACTCCTTTGTTCTCGAAATTAAATAACAACAAAAGCAACAATTTGCAATATCAATTGTCCCAATAAAAATTATGGAAAAATAAGTATCAAATCATGAAAATTTACTGACAAATTGGGAGTTAAAAGAACTCAGCATGAGAAACCAATTTAAGCACAAAAATCATCAATAAGGAGTCCACACATGCATAAGTAGCTATGAAAATGCAGCCAATTTATAATATAAACTTGGCTCAATCACATATTCAACATCATTCACTAACTTCTACCTCATCAATCATCAATCAACCAAGGAAATAACATACCCATATACACCAAATACAATTTCATGCAATTAACGCACAATTAATGCATTTAACTACCAATTTATACATAAAGCACAATTCTTACCTATTTAAGTTTCCACTTCTTCAATTCCTCAACAATCCACCAAATCCTCTACCTCCCAACATATACACGGTCATCAACTCTCAAGGCTTAAGTTAGGATTTTGTGTGAACAAAGGAAGAGAAAGCAAATAACATAGAAGGGTTTCTTGTATGGGTGGAGATCCAACGAAGGAGGAATACAAGAAGGCTACGGATATGAAGAAACTTTCATCTAAAATCACCTTTAACCCTTCCTAAGAATAAACATCATAAGTGACTTGGTTTTTAGTAACCTAAGGACATAAGGTGGACAGTTAGGCAAGTGACACATGTCATTTGCCACATGTCAACCGCTCAGTTACTCACTTAATTTCCTTCCAATTCACTTCTAATTTCTAGTCCAATTTCTCCCCAAAATTCCAATGGCTCAAAATTAATAAATCCTAAAATCATGTATCTAATTTCCAGTGCCATTGGACAATACTTTTTACTACCGGTAACCAGTCAGTCAGCCACTTGTCATTTTTCCTAGTCCGAAAAGTACCCCGAAATTTTCAGAAAAATTTCTAAAATTCTCCAAAAATTCAAAACTCACAAAGACCCACTCCAATTCAATTTTCAAGCACAAAAATCATATTTTTCACAATAAACAAATTAGAGACACATATACCGAAAAATGCCATTAATGCATGTACAATCATTACATGTGCAAAATTTATTATTCACGTGCATATATGAATGCATGAACATATCAAAACAATGTTAAACACTCCTAACCCGTTTCAAATTACTATTTTACCCTTCCCATCAGTGATGAAATGTTACAAGCATGCATGATAGAGCCCTCCATGTAATTAGGAGGGGAAGTTTTGTTAAATATGGGTCCCTTCACATAGAGGGACACTAATTGTTCAACAAATGTGGCACCAAAATTGAAAGAATAGAAGAAGACAGTTGCCATGCGGTGGAGTGCCTATATAAGGCACTCCCTGCTTCATACAAAACACAACATAGATAGAGGAAAACTAGAACAAAACAATACTTTGAAGTTAGGAAATATTTTCCTAAAGAATTGGTGAGTGAAAAAAATGGTGAGGTTAGAATTTTTAGGTTGGGAAATACCTTATGAGCCACTATTTTGGTTTTATCCCTGTATACCTACTATTTGTAGTAGTGGAATAATTATTCTAAATTTTGTCCGTGAACATAACACAAAATTAAAGGTGAGCCACGTTAAATATTTTATGTCCATTTTACTATTTTATTTTTCTTTTTTAAAAAATACACCAGTTACACCTAAGAGTTTCATCTTCCTTTGCTTCAACTTCCTAAGTGTCCACAATAGTTTAATTATTTGGGACTGCTTTGTTCTTGGTGGTATCCATACCAGTTGAATTATTTGGGACTGCATTATTCTTGTTCTGTTCATTTTCCACTATCAAGGTATCTCCATTCCTACCAATCTCTATTATCTTGGATTCTAGCCCCAATATCTCTTAATTCCAACCAATTTTATAAGTTCTACCCGTGGGTATCCACCTCTTTGTTGTGGTGTGATCCTTCCAAGGATAGGAAACTTTAATATCAAAATTTTCTAACTCCACTACTGCCCCAAGTTGCATAATCAGTAGTGAGTCTGGCAGATGAAAATTTCTCTGTATCTCAACACAAATCTAAGCATATCCAATTCGCTCCATGTTCGATGTTTGCGAATCCATGCACAATGGCTTGCCTAAATAATTGGTTAAGAAACGCAGCCCTTCAACCGTCCATAATTCAAGCGACAAATTATGAAATTAAACCCATATTGGAAACACTTCCACACATTTAGTATAAAAAGCTATCCCAAGTTTTCACTTCTAAAGAAACATTAGTTGCCTCTTGACATGCCAAGGTCCCAACTCCTTAATCTCACCAAATTAATTTCAAATGCAAATTTAAACAAAATGGTGCCATTTTCCATAAGTAAGGTTTTTTTCCAGAACCTTTTTACTCCATCAAGTACTAGCCCAAGCGTTTAAGAGTGGGAAGGCAGGTCTTTTACTCCAAAAGGATCCCACCAGAGAGCTTTCAACTATGCCCTTTCTCCAGTCTTCAATAATTCAAATGGGGGATAAATTACACCATGCTTCAAAACATCTTTGAAGTGTTTCATTCGCACTTTATTCGGCTGAAACTGAAGTTTATTACTCCATGCTCCCACTATCAGAGATGATTGTGGTGATTTTTGAACGTGAGCATCGCCTGCTTTGGTTGGCCAACTTAAATAAAAAAATTTTGTAGCATAACCTCCCTTATGAGCATTGGAAACTCTTCATGAGTGGGTATGGAAGGTTCACCTTCCTCCCAGGTAGCAGTCTTCACTTTGGGATGGCTCTCCAATGATGGAGAGGACCTCATCCGCAAGCTAGAAGCACTCAGCTCACTTCTAGGATTTTTTTGTAGCACATCCTCCCTCAGGACACTTCATGAGTTGGTATAGCATTGGAAATGCCCTTTATAGACAGAGAGGACCTCAACCACTAGCCTGAGAGTCGACTAGTGATAAGAGAAAGGTGGGGAAAATTTTTTTAAAATGGAAAAAACAAGGGTAAAAAGGTCCAATTAGTAGAGAGAACGTGGAGAGAAAAGGTCAGTCAAGAGAAATGTAGCGGTGAATTCTGGTTATGAATACTTTACTTTTATTAATATTGGATTTGGTTTTCATATCATATTGATATGAGTAAATATTAGTTATTATTTTAGGTAATCTAATATTTTAATATAGTTAGTTAAATTTTGTAGATTTGTAAAATATCTCTATATATTATGCTATATAATTTTTAATTTTATATAAATTTTGTTTTAAAATTATAATAATATTCATTTATTAATATTATTTTACATATTTTAAATATAAATAATAACAATAATTAATATAAAAAGATGGTTTAATTATTATATATAAGTATGGATAATGTAAAGTACTTAAAATATTATAACTTTATAACATAATAAAGAATAATTATGTTGAAACATTAAATAGAAGAATAATAAAATTTAATGACTTCATAAGTATTACAAAAGATCTTGTGTCTTTAAGTATTACAAAAGAGTTCTAAGCAAGAAGCACAATTAAGTAGAATCAAACCTTAAAACAAAAATATTTACAGTGAAAAGTTATATATTATATGCACAACTTAATATGTGATTAAATATAAATGAAACCAAAAGAATAAAAATGAAAAATCTACAATTTCATTTAATCAAATATATGGTCAAATTCCATTGGCTCTAATTCTCAGTTACTACAAAATTTTCATTATTGAAAGGAGTATTATCATCATTACTATTCAAATTCATTGTACCATGACATATCAATACTTTTCCATCCAAAATAATCTTCCTAGTCACTCTCATCTATCAATCTTAATTCTCAAAACTCAATCTACTAAAAGATCGATATGGTTAAGACAAATTGAATTTATAGAACTATTTGTTTTATTAAGAGTTTTAGTAAACAAATAAAATTAAATTATTAAAATATTACAATAAATTATATTCAACTTAATAATAATAATAATAACACAACTTTCTCAAATATTTAAATTGTATCGATCAAAGATCAAGTTGTTTAATTTTTGTATTCTAATCTATTCCTTTTCTTGGAATTATTGAATTTAAATGTACTTCAATTCTTTTCACACCCTATTGCACTTACACATTAACTTAAGATTTGAATTACCAATCTTTGTAATTCTGGAACACCACTTTGTAAGACGATAAAAGTTATTTTATAAATAAAATTAAATGATGATTAATTTCTTACAAGTAACATAAATGGAAAAATAATATATACTTGGATTAAGTTTGTTTCATTGAAGAATAACAATGGGCATCTAAAATTCATTAGAAGCATTCTTATAAACCTCAAATTGTGAGCTTAAGAGATCTTACTTCATCTCATAGGCAATACTTGTTGTAATATTTAATAACATTCTCTTATTAACTTTTAGCTTTCTTTGTAAAATTTGGTTTAAAGTAGACCTTTCTCCAATTGCAAACATCATTTAGTAAAGTTATTTTTTCATCTTTTATTAATAATTGTGAGATAAGATGTATGCAAAGAATGCCTATTTTTCAATTAGCTTTGATTGCTTCCTATACCCTTTTTACAGCATCGTAAAAAATACCAATTATTTCCTTCTCCTCTCTATTAGCTAAGCAGTTACTCTCACCAAAGACTAACAAGCCCAAATTACAAGTTGACATTGAGAACAAAATTCATAATCTTTAAGTATATTTCTAAAAGGCCCCACTCTAGCATTAAACCTAGTATACTGAGATGCACCCTACTTATCATTTGCAAACATTTGTCTTAGCTCATTCTTAATTAAACAAATACTAAAGTGATAAGAAATTAGTCATAAGCTTGTAATAGTAAGACAATATAAATTCTTACTATTGGTGAAATAATTTCTCATCAAGTTTGGGACTTATGTTAGATTATAGATGAACTTATCACTTTTTTTTCTTCTTTTTATATAGTTTCAACAAACTTTTTAACAACTTCTATATTTTCTAATGTCAAGTCAATACAATGTGTAGGACAAGGAGTCTAATAAAAAGAATTACACCTTCTTTACAATCTTTTCAAAGTTGCTTTGTAGACAAAATCATTACTAGTAATGAACTAAATGATGTTTTCTATCCTAAATTCTTTCAAAATTTCACCAGTTGTCTAAACTAGAGTATTAAAATTTCTGTCAAGATTAGAAGCATCAATAAACTTTAAAAACATTGTCCCTTTAGAAGAATAAACCAAAAAATTGATAAGAGACTCATGTCTTCTATTTGTCCAACTATCATAGAAGATTGATTATCTATAAGATGCCTACGTCATTCTTCTTTCATCCAAATAACTGTTTATTTTATAAATAAAGTTGTTTAGAAGTTTACCTATATAATCTTCAATTGATGGATCTTTATATTTTAAATCTTAAGAGGCAATAACATCCACCAGAGGATGGTAATAATAAGACTGAGCAATATTGGATGATATAATTAAATCATACCATAATCTAGCCATTGTCATGTCCACATTATGAGTCACTTTTTTAGATTATAAGGCACTACAAATTGAAGGTTAAGCTCTAGGAGCTACTTGTGGTGGGAAAAAGTTAAAGTCCTATCTTCTTCTTTTCCTCATATTAGGCGCACTATTCCTTTCTTGTTGAGTTGGAAAACTAAATTCAACATCCACGCTATGTAACATCCCATTACCGATGGGAATAGTAAAATTGTAATTTAGGACTGGTTATGAGTGTGTAAACTTGTCTCGGCAGGTGCATGCATAGTATGGCCTACACCTACACATGAATAGTAATTTTTGTATATACGCATGACTGTACATACATTCATTGTAGCATCCCACTCCTGCAAGACCCGAACCTGATATCGATGGTGATATCCGAGCCCGTGCCTCACGAGGGTGGTATGCTAGAGCAGTCAAAACCGTTCAAATACCTAGAATGACATTTTTATTTTTGAAAATAATCTCGCATGTGAAATCAAGAACTACATTGGGCCCACTTTAATACGAAAACATTTCGATCAAAACATAATTTCAGTAATCACATTACAATACGACATTTATCAATTTGGGCCCTCTACAATGACAGTACTATTCTGCAGAAATTGCAAAAATACAAATCTTATACAAAAATAGAATAACACTAATGCAGACGTGACCTGATCCCGACCTTAAACTCTGACTTGCGAGCGGTAATCATACTCCCATGCCTAACGAGGTACTCTTCGATCCCTGAAAAATATTTGCAATGTTGGGTGAGTTTGCAAACTCAGTGAGAAACCATCATCGATGGTTCACTCAACTCATGCATATACACCCAATTCACATAATATCACATTTTAGCATACTCAGAAATATTACATGCGTTCTATTTCACAATTATATGGCATTTCACCTTTCACACAATGCATACTTGATCATTCATATACGGAATGCACATGTGACACTTTTCATTTTATTACGGTGTTGTGACCGTGTGCCTGAGCTCATTAACGGTGAGCCAGTGGCTCTGAATTTCGTTGGGCTTGAAGTCCTGACACGGTGAGCCTGTGGCTCTGAATAACGTTGGGCTCGAAGCCCTAATGTGTTGAGCTTTAAGCTCTGAAATACGTTGACTGCTCCGGTCACAACTGTCATTATTTGATCATACTTTTATGCATGGATGCATATATCCCAATTTACATTTATAGTCAGTTTACATTTCATTGTCCAATTCCCATTCCTTCGGACCTTTAGTCCGGTAATTCAGTCATAATCAATTTGCACATTCACAATATATTTCATTGGAGCATTTACAACAGTTACACACAAATAGCACTTCGATATCAAGTTCTAAATATTTCAGACACCTATAGTCTGAAATCAATCAAATCAAACACATAAACCCTCCATTATCTCCACATGGCATAAGCAAGTAATAATAACACATAAAGGTTGAGGAACCAACTAGGTTACTCACCTGCACTTCCGAGCTATTGTCTGGAAGCTCCAGCAATATCCGTAGAATGACGATCCAACGGTGCCTCTATAACAATCAAATAATTTCTCATTACTAAATGCACAGTCAAAATAATTTAATGATGCACATGTCGTAATTAAAAGACGTACAATGCCTATTCATGACCTTCCCGGCGCTATTTCCCAATTTCCACTTTCCTTTTGTCTCGAAACTAATCTTTCACTCAGTTGGTCAATAATGACTTAATTCAATTTAGTAACATGTCATGAAACTCCACAAGTTCCATTTCTAACATTCAGTCACTTTACTAAGACCTCAAAGCTAAAATTATTTTTCATTTGGTCAAATTCACCCATTGAAGACCCCAAGTTATACTCCAATTATCATAATACAATCCTTAGGTTGCAATAAAAGCATATCCTCAAACTTCTTTCAATAATTATAATCTTTCTAATTGTAATTCAAACTTTCATTCTTCATATCAATTGTAGACCTCTTTCTCTAGATCATAACGAATTAAACATCACTTCATTTGGAGGTCTACACCATAAGTTATGCCCCAAAAACAAGACCAAATCAATTTAGAAATTAGCCCTCGCCGCGACCTCAGACCTCTCCCCGCGGCTTTCTAGAGTCGCTCGCCGCGGCGCACGAGAAGACTCGTTGCGGCATCCCATCGTTCTAGAGTTGCTCGCCGCGGTGTGGATTTTTCACGCTCGCCGCGACGTCTACGTTCGTCGCGGCGCACGCTCATCGTGACGTTCAATCACCCTCTCGTCGCGACGTGCGGTCATCTTCTCCGATTCTCTTTTTCATTTCTCTCTCTAAAACCAGTCCCAACTCACCTATTACTACCCCAATCGCTCATGATTAAACCCATGCATGCATTTAACAACAACAAAACAACATTAAAACCATTTTACTTACCAAAATCAAGTTTTAAATCTCCAAACTGCCGAAAATCCTCCAACTCCTTTAACACCTACAGCTCTTACACGAAAACGTCAATATCTTGATCTTCTTTAGGGTCTAATATTGGCTTTACACAAGAAGAAGGAGCAAGCCAGCAAACAACGAAAGATCACACACTAAGAGAAGAAAAGGAGAGTCAATCGAAGGAGAAATGATCGTGCCCTAGGATGGAGGAGAAATGTTATTCTTCCAAATTCAAAACCTAAAGCATTTAAAAGTTACAACCTATCAAACTTAATTACTTGACACTTGTCAATTCCTCAACACATTAAAGCTCATTTTCTTTCCAATTTCATTTCTAGTCTAAGTTACTCCAAATTTCAATGGCTCGACATTTTCATTCCGAAATTCATAAATCTAAATTTCTCATTACCATTGGACAATCATGTCAGTACTATACAGTCAATCAGTCTGTCACTCGGAGGATTTTTCGGTCTGGACTTTTTCTCCCGAATTTCCAGAAAAAAAATTCCTAAGGGTCATTATCAACTGATGGTCACTCTAAAACATTTCCAATTCAACTATTCAGACCCAATTGTTCCATAATTCTCAACCAATTCACAATCAAACAGAATTATTTCGAAAATCACAAATCATATCATATTCCCAATAAAACACTGGGAAAATGCCATGAATGCACGTACACATAAATGCATGTGCCAATTGACTCATTCCTCTAAAATTAGAGGTCAAATAAATGCTCAATCAAAGTATGCAATGCAAATTACTAGCCTGTCCCAATTGACCAACTTACCCTTCCCATCGGGGATGGGACGTTACATTTATGACATTTCCCAGTATATGTGTTTATTTGAAAAATGTGCTTGTTGTGCTTGAAAAATAAATTGGAGTGGATTTTTGTGTGTTTTACATTTTTGGAAAATTTTAGAAATTTTTCTAAAAAAAAATTGAGATACCTTTCCGGACTAGAAAAATTGTCAAGTGGTCGATTGATTGGATTTCCGGTACTGAAAATGACTGTCCAATGAAATTGAAAATTAAAGACATGATTTTAGGAATTTTTGATATGAGCCATTAGAATTTGGAGAGAAATTAGACTAGAGATTAAATTGTTATTGGAAAGGAAATCAAAGAGGGCTTAAAAACAAGACAAGTGGCAAGTGACACATGTCACTTGCCAAGGTGTGTCTTAGACTTAATGGTTATATAATTAACCTAAAGTTGGAAGAGCTTTCACGAAACTACTAAGTTGGAAAGTGAGAAAGGTGATTTTTAAAGGGCTCTCTTCCTTCTCATCCGTAGGTGCTTCCTTCTTCTTCTTTTCCGTTGGTTTTCCTTCCACCTAAACAAAAGCTTTCCTTTGTTACTTACTACTCTTCTCTTCTACCTTAGGTGCTTCCTTTGCATGTGTTCAAACCTAAGCCTTTCCCTTGTGATGGTGATGATCGTATGGTGTGAGAAGTGAAGTAGGAAAATTGGTGAGTTGGTGAAGATAGGAAGATTGGAGCTTAAATAGGTAAGTCTTGTATTTTATGTTAGTTAAAAGCATTTATTGTGATGACTTGTACATTAATGGCTTGAACTTGTGTTTAGTGTAAATGGGTAGGATATTTGCTTGGTGAATTTATGGTTGATTGAAGATGAATGATGTTGTGTATCGTATTGGTAAATTAAGTGTCTTGGATTGGTTTTTATGATGTTAGTATGATGTTAGATGAATGGTAATTAAAGAAAGAAAATTGTGTGTGTGCGCTGCCAATTTGTGGCTAAGTGTTCAAGTGAAAGTCTTAATGAAATTGTGGCTTAATTAGTGACTCAATTGGATGCTTATTGATGTAGAAATGGTGTTGGAATGAAAGGAGTAGAGTTAGGTATAAAATCTGGAAAATGGAATGGGAGTATGTTTCAATGTTTGGGTCATAACTTTTGATATGGTTATGATATTGAGATGTGGTTTAGCTTAAATTAAACTTGATAAGTTTGGCTAAAATTCTTATGAAGAAATTTTTATCCAATTGTGGTTGTAAGGGTTCTGAAATTTGCTTTGAAAGGAGGCAAAATGTGCAGGGTGAATAGTGGTGATTCTAGCATTCAATGATTTGTGACCTAAAACTTTGAGAAATTTTTCTAGGTTAAAGTGGACAGATTTTGGGAATTTGGTCTTAATGAAAGTTGAATATTTTCTTGTTAGCTTTCTATTTCCACTAAGTATGACATTTTTCAATTTTTAGGGTGAAAGTTATGACTTGTTAAGTTTCAGATGTTTTCTAAAGTTTTTATGTGGTTTGGTATGTGAAATGTCTCTAAGTATGAATATTGTGGTTACTGTGGTTTGCAGCCAAATTTTGGGCTATTATGGTCTGATTTAGCTCAAGTGGTCTTATGGAAAGTTGTAGAGAAACATCTTAGCTTTGAAATGATGTATAATATGTGAATTTTGGATGTAGGGATTGTAATTTATGAATTTGTAAAGTTTGGATATGGTTTAGGTGAAATGGTTGTTTAACAATCCTTAACAGGGCAACCACAATCATGGGAGAATTTTATCTAGTTAAAGATGGATTTTGCTTCTAAGTCCTTCATGATAATTGTAACATGTTTTCTGATCTTTTCATTGATATAGAGTATGTAATTTTTCGATAATGGGATAGGAAGTTATGCTTTTTGGAAGATTGTGTTGCTGTTGAGAATGACTTATATAGGCAGAAACTTTGATTGAGAATTTGACCTGTTTATAGGTTGAATTTGCTTCAAAGTTGTTCATGAAAGTTGTATAATATATTTTGATCTTTCTTTTGATATAAAGTTTGGAATTTTAGGCAACGGTAATGGGAAGTTATGAATTTTCAAAGTTTTTTGTTACTGTTGGTATGCTCATCATTATTAGACAGAAACTTCAAAGTGGTTTTTGATTCCCTTAAAGTGTATTCAAAATGTATTCACCCTCAATAGTCTTTTCTAACACTTATGCTTTAGTCTTCGCTATGAATGTATCTCCAATGTCAACTTTTGACTCACTATTTATTCTTTCCAAATTGGTTCCCTCATTGATCATTCTTAAATTGGATTAACCGACTTACTAACCTGATCTTAGTGATTTCTTAGTACTTTCCTGGATATTGTTTATAAATCCTTGTCAATCAACTATTTCCCATGAGTACTTATTAATCATTCTTTGTATTCCAAGAAAAAGCATATCAAGTCATATCACAACTGAGATGATCAAAACATCCTCGATAATGAGGCTCAATGAGACATTAAGCAATTTCATTTTCTATAACACCCTGGTATATACCATCCAAAATCCTTACATCTTTACTAGAGATGTATTTATGGCAAGTCTTCACTTTCTCACGTTCGCTAATGCTACTTACATTGCAATTAACTCTAGATAACATTTCTATTCCTGTTCCTACCTATGATTGGGGTTCACCATATGATCATAATAGAAACCGATTTTTGTAGACCCATATCATGCCCTGCACTTTTTCCTTACATTAACACACATATTGATAGCGATTCTACTCCAGTTTTCCAGTATTTACCTCTTCTTCTAATGCAACATCCTATCATAATCATTGAATTAGCATTTTGAGTGCATTCACTCTTCTCCCTTAATTTATCATCCTTTCCATGATCGCATGCATACATACAATCCAAACCTAGGCGCATTTCTAACTTTTTCCATACTACACATCATGTATTTCGTATCATCACTTATAAGCCATGTTTCTATTATTTCGTCGTTCATATGTATATTCTCAATCCATTTAGAATTATAGATGCAGAATCATCAAGAAATGTAATCTCATTATCATAGACATATTATTACACTAAATCATAATTTTCATCACATTTCAAATCCAAGTCTATCCTTTCACATTCATAGAAAAGTTGTTTCTTTTAACCGGGCTTGTACACTTTAATCTTATCATTTCTGCTTCTTCCTGACAATATCTTCACTTCTCTATCTCATTCGAAGGTAGAACATTACGATACAATATCGATATCATATTCCATAAGACACACCAACACAAATGTAGTGAATCTATATTTACCTTATCGAACCATGTATTTTTTTTTCTCTTTGCCAATTATCCCCATTTTATCGAACATACAAGTCAGATACCTAGTCATCCTGAACTTTTGATCTCACATAGACATATTCTTATGCTAAATCATACTCTTATATCTTTTAACCGATATTCTTCTCATGTCCAAATTTTATCTCTCCAGGTTATCGCAAATGTCGTTTACTTGATTTATACACTTTAGGTCTCATTAGTCATTGTGGTATGATACAAATTGTAGGACCTCGGGCTCTCAGGCCTCGCGTCCACAGGGCCTCTCCCACTCAGGCCTCGCGCCCACCCGCTTGCAGATATTGTTCGCTTTGGGCCTCGACCTCCAGGATCTCGCGCTCGCACGGTTTTGTTTTTCCCCTTCTGACCCATAGGGAATGGATGAAAAGTTTCCACAGGACTTCTCAGGAGGTCACCCATCCTGGTACTACTCTGGCCCTAGCACGTTTAACTTCGGAGTTCTGATAGGATCCGGTGCGTTAGGGCATAGAAAGCGTGTCTATAAGGGAGAGGTTTCCACATCCTTATAAGGTATGCTTCGTTCTCCTCTCCAGTCGATATGGGATGCGCTAATCAACCCATGCCAATACATTCGCATTCCTATCACATTCGAGGATTTCTTACCACAATATCATATCTTCTCCCATTTCTAGTTGCCCATAAACCTTCATTGGCTCACATTGTGACATATCATCATTCATTTTTTTCATTTTTTTTCGTACTTAACCACTGAACACACCTTCATGCGTATGACTCATACTCATGCGACTCAGATTAGGGATCAGTTGCCACGGTCTACTATGACAATTCTTAAATGCATGTAACTTGACCCATGTTTCAAAAAATGCCCATAGAAGCTCGTACTTCTAGGCTCTGATACCATTTAAATGTAACACCCCACTCCCGCATGACCCAAACCCGACATCGAAGGTGATATCCGAGTCCGCGCCCTGCTAGGGTGGTGTGCTACATCACTCAGTCAAAACTCAGTATAATTTTTTTTCTTTTGAAAACACAAACATACACTATGAGGAAATCGATTAACCTACACTATCATCGGTAAATACGATGACCACGGGGGCCCTTTTTATATTCAATCCGTTGAATTTACAAATTTACCTAACCATTTGTACAAAAATTTAGAAAAAACAATTTTATACAGAATTTATCAGACACTAATGCAGACGCGAACTGATGCCGACCTCTTCTCGCACTATACGCCCGTTGCATAACAAGATATTCTTCTGAGTCCTGAAAATTAATTGCAAATTCTCCAAAAATGTAAAACACAAAAAAATCCACTCCAATTTAATTTTCAAGCACAACAAGCACATTTTTCAAATAAACACATATACCGGGAAATGTCATGAATGCATGTACAGTCATGTGCATATACAAAAATTACTATTCATGTGTAGGTGTAGGTCATATTATGCATGAACCTGCCGAGGCATGTTTACACACTCATAACCCATCCCAAATTATAATTTTACTCTTCCCATCGGTAATGGGATGTTACACGCTATTATCTTAATCATATAAAAAAGGAAATTTCACTACCAATTTTGTAGTTTAGTCTTTACCTTCTACCCATCTCATGCTGATACTCTTCAAGCAAAGTTTTCATTTACCATTTCATATAATGATTTACTTTCTTGTAAGACTGCACATCACCTTTAATCCTAGCTAAATTCTTCTTTAATTTGGTGATTCCCCTAACTTTCAAATGTTTATTGCAATACAAACAAGTGATATGATTCTTTATTCCAAGGACTAATCTAGTATGAGCCTAAGCATGATCATGAAATCTTTCTGATGTAGTTGAATTATTAGGAGGATTTAAAATTTTCTCCATTTATTTGTAAAACTAAATAAAAACATATGTCAAACTTAAGTTAATAACTTCATTATCAAATATTATAAAAAGATGTGTATTACTTAACAAAATAATCATATAAAGCACCATTTTGTGATCAAAGAACCCATCCTTATACATATCTCATTCAACAAATCATAAGAAACAATATGCTACTTACTTGAGTTAGCTTTAAGATCTTCAAAATCACCATTAAACCCTAACTCTTTCATCTCCATGATCATCAACTTTCATGAAGGATTAGGTTGGGTCTTTTAGTAGCAAGGTGAAAAAGACAAAGAAAATGAAAGTAACAAGTGAAAGTAAGAGCAAGATTTAACATTGATGAAGGTGGGAGAGAGTGAGTGGTGTAGATGAGAGAAAAGAATGGACAAGGAGAAAAGGAAGAAGTATGTAACGAAAATCATGGTGAAAGACCATAAAATGGTCTTTCAATTAGCTAGAAAAATCGTGGGTGAGGTGTGTGGCAAGGCAAGTGACATATGTCACTTGCCACATGTCACCTCCCCATGGTCCCATTTGGTCCACTTTAATAACTAGTCCATTTTGTCTCCAATTTCTAATCCAGTTGACTCCCAGTTTTCAATGACACTTGTCATTAAATCCTAATGTCATATATAAAAATTTCCATTGCCATTCGACTCTTATTTATACTACTATTTACCAATTGTTTTGCCACTTAATATTTTTCCTAATCCGAAATACCCTTAAATTCTAGAAAATTTTCGAATTTTCACCAGAAATTCTAATTCACTACTTATACATTCTCACTCAATTTTTAAGACACAAAACCATAATTCGCATCATATTCATATTAAAACAATCATTGATACCCAGAAATCTCAAATGAGTGCATGAACATTTTATTTTAATTTGTGCAATAATCAATTTCACATATGTGTATGCTAACATTACGCATGAGCATAAAATGCATTTTTCTCAATCTCTCGTGATCTCACATGTACCAAATTTTAGGGTTCTAAGCCTTAGTATGGGAACAGGATGTTACAATTCTCCCCTCCTTAATAAATTTCGTCTTCAAAATTCTTATTTGATTGATCGGGAAGGCAGAGGAATTGTTTCCTTAATTACTCCTCCGTTTCTCATTTGACTTCACCACTCAAATAATTTCTTTCAATTGACTATAGTCAATGAAATCAATCAATCCCCTACTCACTTCTTCAGATACCACACTATCTCAACTATTTCCTCAATATAATTCAGATTACTCAAAGTTTTCCTCTTCCTGAGGCAATAACACTAATATCATATTATATCGATATTTCATAGCATACTCATATATCACACATTATGAATCTCAGACAATTTTCTTGGTACTACAAACTCATATGTTAATGGTCCTATGCTCTCAATAACTTCATTTGGACCAATACAATTTGAGCATAGTTTATCCTTTTTACAAATCTGAGCACACCTAACTGCGGTGATACTCTCAGAGACAATTCGTCTTTCCTTTAATAATTTACATCTCTTCAGTGTTGATACACTTAACTTTTATATCCATCTCACTATATTCATAACTTCGATGTTAATCCACCAATTTCATTTATCTTACTTGAATCACTTAATGTCTGACACATATCAATTTCACTAATCGAAAGTATCTCAAATCGATTATGGCCTTTATCTATTTCAATATAAGGGCGAACAACTCTTGTTGTCGTATAACGCCTCATATAGTATTCTAATGATATCACTATGATAATGCTTATTAAGTTTAAAATCACTTAGAACTATACATTGCTTTCATAATCTGTCACTCCAAAACATCAGTTCTAAGCATACCTCCAACATGTAGGACTGTTAGTAACTCATATATACAGTCATTTGTTTCTGCATCCTTAGCCGTGAAATGTTGTTTCGGCGTATTCCTACTAGGACATATAGCTTAGGTTGATATCTGTGCTTTCTTTAATAATCTCTTTGCTTAATCATCTTTATTGGGTACATGTACTTCTTATTTCAATCACACAATAACATTTTTCCTATTCAGACTCAAATTTTTCATTCATTTTCAATTCCTCAAGATTTACAATTTTTGCATCGCCAATTTGGGCTTTGTCAATCTTTTCACATGAAATTGATTTTAAACTTCAATGTAACTAATAATAATTCATTTTACCCCACATTCAACTTGACATTCTATGTTCTTTATTGCACTAGGTTTGTAACCTCAAATCTAAATTTGTGCTACACCACTATTGAATTTTTTTTGTTCAATACATCAGATACAATATTTGTTTTACCAGGATATTCCCATTTGTACATCAAAATCTTCCAGTAACTCTATTCATTGTCTCAGTCTCATTTTCTTTCTTTCATACTCAATAATTACTCCAAACTTTAATGATCTCTATAAAATTTGAAATGTTTATGTATAAATGATGTCCCCAAACTTTCAAGCAATCACCATTGTAGCAAGCTTCAATTTATATATCAAATAATCAACTCATGAGACTTTAATATTTACTTGTCTCCACGCATATGGAATCACTTTATTATGTTGCATTAGATTTCACTCTAATCTCTGGTATAAAACATCATTGTATACTACACAATCTCAAATCCCAAATGATATTATTATCATTGGTGTTATAATTCCTCAAAATTCTATTTACATTCATTAGCCATACGATTTACACGTTCTTCCTTAAACATTTTTGTCAAAAAGCTAAGGTCAATAAAAACCCTTAACAGTCTCGGGTAGTATCCAACATACAACTAGTTTGAAAGAACTCCAAATCTCACATATATTCTTTGTAACTTTTCACTTTATCATAACCTCTATCTTCCTTTAATCTTCCAATGTTCCATGTTCAAATACTATACCACCCATAATTTATTTGATCAGCTAAGATTCACTTTTATGAAACTTGGCATATAACTATTTCTACCTTCTTGATATGTAAGATTTCTTCAAGTATTCAAATTATTCTCTTCCATTTATCGAACACATTCGATATGTCATCTATGATCATAGTCACTAATTGATATAATTTTTTTCTGATCACTTTAATCTTCAATACCATAATACTGTCAAGGCATTGTTAACTCCAACAGACATCACCCAATTTGCTTTACATCTATAGTTGATTCTTGTAATTCCTTATGTGACTAATTCCTCAATTAAGGTAATACTATCGCATGTGTTTTTTTAGCTTCCCAATTGACTTCTTTTCTCAAATAATTTTCTCCATTCATTCAATTTCCTCTTATATCATATTAACCTATTCAAATGCCTATTCAGTCATACTAGTTTCTCCACACATTGATTTATTTACTATCTTAACTTCCTTTGATTGTAACACAACCATCATATCAAATTTGTATCTCCCGAACATATTTACACAGAATATAACACGGGCCTATATCCTCCTCACACTAACAAGGGTGTCACCTCAATTCCAAGAATCCAATCACATATATGGATACTTGACATCCAACAAAATGCACACATCCTCAGTAGCATATTCTACATCTTATGCTTGAGTCTCCGTTAGGGATATGACTTCAATATTCTCTTTTTGATTTATTATATATTCATTTCTTATTTTTTCCTTTATTGGTCATTCTTAAATTGAATCATCTGATCAACTTAACCTAAGTCAGGGAAATTCTTCTCTGAAAGAAGATTTCTTGCTACTTTCATCGATACCACTTATGGAATTCTTATCAATCAACTGTCTTCACCATTTCTTGTCAGCCATTCTTGCTACCTTAAGAAAAATCAATGTTAACTATTCATAATATCTCATTAAAATCAATTTATGTCATAACTTAAATGATCAGAACATCCTTTTCAATAAGGCTTATTGAAGTATTAAACAAATTATTTACTCTAGTACCTTGCTATATACCATCCAAAATTACATCTTATCTAGAGACATATTTAGGTCAACTCACCAATTAGTAGCTCATGCTAAGGATACCTTGATCTCATTTGGTTCTAGACAACACTTCCCTTTTGTGCCTATCCTCGATCGTAGCGATTATGCCATGATCGTGTCCCTTTTCTTTTTCCTCAAATTCATCATATATGGTAACATCATTAACAATCTCAATTCATTCCCAATTAACCACTATAAACACTTTCACGTCTTACTCTAACTCATTTTGGACTTTGAACTATAAGAACTATGACTAGCAATTATTTAATAAGTCATCGATTGCTTCCTATATCATCTCTGCACATATAATACACATATGCTTAATATTTTCACTTGTCATGGTGATCTCATTATCAGATGTGCACTCACACAGGCAAGTCAACTTAACCTTGACAACTTTTTCATCTACCGTTATCATTGTCTCACCTTTCAATTTCCATTATTTCTTCATCCCTACGTATGTTCACAATCAATTCAGAATCATAGATGTATAATCATCTTGAACTTTGATTTCAATCCCACTAACATATTCTTACACTAAGTCATAAACTCTTATCATAATAATCAAACAACCATTCCAAGTCCAATTTCAGCCTCTCTAGATCATAGAAAATTCTGTTTCCATCCAAATTTGTTTATACACTTTAAATCTTGCCATTTCTACCATATCCCTATTTTCCTCTATCAATCCATAACAATATGTTTACATTTATCCCACATTCAGGGATATATTACCACAGTACAACATTCATGTTATATTTCCATATTACTTGCACCAATACAATTGTATTAAATCTTTAACTGTTATATCTAGCCATATACAATCTCTTATTTCTAGATATCTTTCAAACTTCCTCTTCTCACATTATGAAAAAATATCATTCTTTTCAGTGCTATCTAACAGCTCAAACTCTTAACACATGCTTATGAGTGTGACTCATACGAATGCAACTCAAACTAGGGATCAGTTGCTACTGCTTGCTATGACATGACAAAAATACATGTACTTTGACACATATTTAGGAAAATGCCCATATAAGATAGTAATTCTGGGTTTTGATACCACATATGTAGCACCCCACTCCCACAAAACCCGAACCCGACATCGTGGGTGATATCTGAGTTTGTACCCCTTGAAGATGGCATGCTAAAATAGTCAACCACTTGACATTTGACACAATTTTTTTTTCAAAACAAAGCAATGCACACATATGCAGAAATCAATTGTAAAATTGGCCACTCTTTATTTCATAAATATTTGCATTAACAACATTTCAACCATTACGTAAATCATCAAATTTTCACTTTACACTTGGACCCATTTCTGAGACAAAACACTTATAATCATAATGTTAGTACACTTCATAATCAATTACAAACCATTCCACTTTGGAAAGTTATTACAATTAGAAATATTCAAATATATAGGTTATAGGAATTACGGAAGACTCAAATCGATACAAAAATAAGAAAATACAATTGCATAAGCAAACTGATCTCGACTTTTATCCTTTACTTGAATGCTGAAGGTATACTCTCATTTGCCTTACAGGGTATTCTTCTAATCCTAAAAAATATTTATAAATTTTGGGTGAGTTTTACAAACTCAATAAGTGACCATCATCAATGGCTCACTCAGTCACATAACACATAAATCACATTCACTTCACTTCACATTTCAAATTTAATACAATTTAATCATTCATAATATGCATATGCAATGTGCATGAGACCCACTTTCCATTTATTACTTTGTTGTGATCAAGTGCCTAAACTGTCATATATAAGGCTTATTGATAACTATCCCATATAGGGCTTGTTGATAACTATCCCATACAGGGCTCATTAAACGTTGAGCCTGAGGCTTTAAATCACTTTTGATCTCAAGGCTCATTTTTACTCATTGAGCTTTAAGCTCTGATCGTTGGCTACTCTAATCACAACTGTCATTATATTTCATGCATTCATGCAATGGAATGCATCAATCACATTTGTACGTCCCTATTCAATCTCATTCCCATATCATCGGACCTTAGTCCGGCACCCAACATTAAATTAAGAATCACACTTTCACTTACAAGCTAGTGCACATTCAAAACACATTTAACAATCAAATTAAGTACATTTAGTTCTTCGCATTCACATACAAGCAGCACTTCAATACCTCATCAATCATCACAATCATCGGATCTTCTGTCTGGAATCAACAATCAAGACGCATTCATATCGATATTCAGTAGTCAATTAATACAAAAATCAAACTAAACAAAACAAACAATGAAATGAGACCATCTAGGTCTACTCACAGTACACTCCAGATTAGCATTAGTTTCCATGATCCAGAAACGTTTGGATGCGGACGTTCTATCCTGTATCACCATTATGCAAAACACATATTGCACACACATTATTAATTGCACAATCACATAAACATTTAGTTTTACACACATGTACATGTGTAATATATAATGCATGCTCAATGACAATTCTCGGGTATATTTTCTAAATTCACATCTTATGCTCATTCTCAATTCATGATCCATATTGTCTACTTGAACTTAGACTTACACTTCATTTACACATGAACACTCTAAAATTCTCCATTTAATCTCTACCCTTGTATGTGTCCAACTTATTCATAAGCTTACATCTCAAGAACATTTGATTACTCGATATCATAACTCAATTTCTAGTCATCTCTTTTCTAACCTTAAATGATCTCATAATAACCCATTCTCATTCACATTTAATCACTTACTACATATTACTCAACCTCCTTGAACATAAATATAATCATATAAACATCTCCATTCCTATTATACTTATGCATTTGATACTTTGATTTCATCCATTCGTTCACTAAGTTTTAACCTTCATTTTCACTTTAAACCTATCATACTTTAGTCCCATAAACCAAGGATCATTCTAGGTTCACTTTAAGACCCATTTAAGCTTTAATTAGCGTCACTTGATCCGTGAATGTTCGTTAAACGGACCTTTACGGATCACTTACAAAAACTTGAACTTTTGACCCTCTAAACATCAAAATCTCTTCTCAAGGTCTTCATAAAAGTTGTAGCTCTTGAAGTCCTATTTCAAACCATACCTAAATGACCTCAATCTGAGTTATAAAAAAAATTATGCCTCTTGCACTAAAGTATGTTCAATTGCATTCTATGTTTTCCATATTTCTAACTCTTTACTTACAACATTCAATTCCTCATGCTTAGTCAATCATTTCTAGTTCAATACTCATCATTTATCCATTATTCTAACTTGATTTCAATTCAATATCATCCATAACTAAATTATATCCCATGATTGATCATAAACACTAATAATAGATTATACATATATATACACATTCATCTTCAACTTTCTGTACTCAGTACTCAATTTCATGTCAAATTGTAAGCTCTTAAAGATAGAATTTCAATTCGATGTCTTCATACAAAATATAGCCATATGTCTCTAATTTAATACCAATAAAAAATCACCTTATTTGGACATCTATATAATAAGTTATGGTTAAATTACATAAGCATATTTAGTAGCATTGTTACAGCTAACCTATTCCAGCTACTTTAAGCACCATTATCTTTTATTTCTAAACTTTCATCCTAGTTCTTCTCTTTTCAAGACCCTATACTTGCCTTTTCTTTAAATTCCATACCCAATCCAATCCATTCCTAAAACAACCAATGATCCATGTTTTTATCCATCAAAAACAGAACATGAAACTCCATTTATCAGTCAAATTTTCTGCACAATTTCTGAAGAATCACACATTAATACAATACTTATAAAATGATATAGAATGCACGAGAAGGAGGGTTGAATTGTGTATTCCCCTTTTTATGAATTCTTTCAAAAACTGTTTGTTAGAAATAAAATTCTTTACAGAACTTCCGACAGATTCTAATTAATCAAAACTTTTGAAAAACTTTGTTTATGAATTAAGTAATGATAAAACTTGAATCTAAAATGTAGAGATGTAGAGTGAGAGTAGTTTGACACAGAGATTTATCCTGGTTCACCCCAAACCGTGGGCTATGTCCAGTCCTCAGAGTTTCTTCTGAGATTTCACTATCTCTTCAACTTCACAAGTTTTCTTTACGAGCCTCTTCAGGTCTCTACAACCAGTATTCTTTCACACTTAGCCTCTGCAGGCTATCTGTTCTACTTTTTCTCATAAAAGTGTTAGAACACTTGTTACAGTAGAATAGCTCTCAGCTAAATCGAACAATAAGCTTGTAGTTGTAAATCTGCTAATTTTTAATTTCACTGATTTGACTAACTTTGCAATCTTTGACTTCGACTTGTATTTATAGTCTTCGTCTCCAACTGCTTCTTAATTCTTGTTTCTTGAATCTTTAAAGAAACGGTTATTCAGTTGAGTTCTGTAACTAGCTCGAACTGACTCCTTCGTCTTCTTTTTGAATTTTGCATCTTCTTTTCTTCGTCTGTATTTTTGGCGTCTGTGTCTCTGCGTCTGCGTCTGCTTTTACTCTTACTTAGCGTTTGCGTCTGCGTCTGCTTTCCTTAGCGTTTGTGTCTGCGTCTGCTTTCTTTAGCGTTTGCGTCTGTGTCTGTTTTCTTTAGCGTTTGCGTCTGCCTGACTTCGTCTATAGCGCTTCGTTTGTCTTGCTTTTCTTTTTATTGATTGTCTTTGTTATACATCAAAATCATATCTAAGTAAAGTCATTTGGACTTAACAATCTCCCCCTTTTTGATGATAACAAATTATATACAAAAGAAAAACAAAATACAATGTTTAACAAACAAAAAAAACTTATCTTCAACTTCTTCTTTGACTTCTTCCTTTCTTCGTCTACTTCAGTCACACCTTCTTTTTCTGATCATCCTCTTCTCTTCTGCTCTTCTCTTTTGCTCTTCGTTCATTCTCTTCTTTTCTGCTCTTCTCCCCCTATTTGTTATAATAAAAAATGATTAATGATGATGGCTCTTTAATAGTTCTGTCATCAGCTTCTTCAGATCATTCATTGTCTCCTTGATCTCATTGACTTCTCCGCGTAATCTACTGAGTTCATCTGATGAGTCAATCGATGAAGAGACTTGATCAACATTTGCTGAGGGAGGAGTGAACAGTATTGATGTAGTATAAACATCAGAAGTAGGAATGTAGTCTTCATTGATCTAAATTGTTGGTGGACGAATAAACGTATCAGTTTCAGGAAGATCTAAGTCAAATGGAGCAGGCAGCATCAGCAACTGTCTTCCTTACAGGAGTAATCCTTCTGCTTGAGTAGACATTGTATTAAACAGAGGTCTAATACGCAGAATTGTCTGAACAAGGAACTCAATAAACGTCCCTGTTATTATTCTTCCTCCCACTAAACAGTCTTCTCGCTTGTTAGTATAACTGCAGCTCGCTTGATCTTTATTCTGTGTAGAAGCGCATGCTTCATCAATTTTATGCACTTCTTCTGCTATTTGATCTGCGGATAGATCATCAAAATCTTCTTCAGGAAATAACTTTTACTTCCCCTTAGTCAAATCCAACGGATATCTTGGCTGGATATCTGGTGCAACCTTTATTTCGATCTTCTCTATAATCGGAAAAATAGTACACGGCTTACAGGGAACTTTTGTAGGGTATGGCTTAGTATCAGTATCCCTCAAGACATCGTAGAAATTCTTTTCATCTTCTTTCAGTAAGTCCCATGTGTTCCTATTTATTGACATAGTTGACTGCAGATTGCAATAGCAGTTCTCCTTCTGGTAACAACTTCAACCATTCTGATCTTCAACTTATGTTTTCTCAAAAACTAATGATAGTTGTATACCATCAGACAAGGTTCATCATCATCCGAGTCTGATTCTGCTGTTGCTTCTGATTGTGCTTCAATAGGATCTTTTTTAACCGAGCTTTGCTCCACTGGTTCCTCCTGTTGAGCAATGGGGGTTTCCTGAACTATGATCTGCTCATTTTCTTTTTCTGTCTGAGAAGCTTCAAAGGTTTCTTTCTTTCGACTAAGTTCCCCAGCAGTTGTGACAGATTTCTTTCGACTAATTTTCTTAGTCTTGTCTTCTGCTTCAGTCAGTCTTGAAGATTTCTGCACATGAGATTTTTCTCTCTCAGATTCTGATTTTCTTTTCTTCTCAGTCTCTTTGGCTTTTCTGGCTGTATCCTCTTCCAAAATAGAGACTAAAGATCTTGTTGCTTTATGTGCTCGAAATTGAGACGATTGTTCTTGACTCTGTTCTTTGGCAATCTTTTCTTCTTTTTGCCTTAGAGTCTGAATCCTTGGAGATCTCTTTTCCTTCTTTGGAACTTCACTTAGAAGACTTTCTCCTTGTCTTTTTGGCGCACTTGGTTATGTTCTCCGAGGCTGACTTTCTTTGGTTTTAGGACTCGCCTTTTTTATCAGTGGTCTTCCTAATGTTCTTCTTAGTTCGTCTGTAGGCGACCTCGTACTGTGTTGAGTTCGAGAACTTGATGCGGGAGTCTTGTTCAAAACATGCTCCCCCTCAGTTCTTGTTCTCCTTGAAGAGTCAACTTCTTCTTTGGTCACTATTCTTAGACCCATTCGCCGTATTGTGATTGCATCAATCTTACTCTTCGCTGTTACAATCCTTCTATTTCCTTTGTGTAGAAGGATTCCGGATTCCTGAAAAATCCTTGTCAGAAGCATGCCATAAGGATAGCTATTTGTATCCTTCATCCCCTTAATCATGTAGTGAAAGATTAAGAAGAGTAAATCAATAGGGCTGCAATTCAGCAGGTAAAACAAGCATTGTTCATCCAAGGTAGTCACCAGATGCCTTGAACCTGCTCTGGGTAGAATGCAATTAAACAGAATCGCATGAAGAACCCTTGTAACATCCCGTTACCGGTGTGACGAGTATGTCAGTAAATTGGATCGGGTTAGGATTGGTACAGGCAAATGTTGCATTGTACGTGCATTATCGTTTCCATAGACATCGGTAAATGTATTGACTGCACAAGCGTATATATATATATATGTACATACATGTATGACAATTCCCGACTTGATTGTAAAATCAGAAATTGGTTATAATTGGTCAGATGAGAATTGGCTTAATTGTGCAATTGGAAATTGATCAAAATTGTACGGATGAAAAAAATTTGGTTGTGAAATTTGGAAATCGAATAAGTGCATAAATTAGGTTTTGAATATAAAATTGGAATGAGATGGAATTCAGTGAAATGGAAATTGGAAATTGAGTATAGGAATGTGCATTTTCTAATTTTGTAAAATTATGAAAAACTTTTGAAATTTTAGAGTGATGGATCCGGACCGAAAAATTGGCTAGTAGTGATTTATTTGATTCGCGTCCAAGATTGATTGATAATTGATATGAAACAATTTGAAATATGATTTTGGGAATTTTATTTATGGTTGTTGCGAAATTGGGAGAAAATATAATAAGAATCGGATTTGTTAGACCCTAAGAATTGGACATGTGGTAGATGATCATATATATATATATAAGCTTAAGATAAGCTTAAATGTTCATTGTCATCATCGATGGTCGTGGGTGTGCTTGAACGCGGAGTTGAAATTCTTGGAGGATTTTTGAAGGTTTCTAGCTTGAATCAAGTAAGTTATTGCTTATTTATGTGTTTAATCTTTTGATTAAACAAGAAATTTAGTGAGAAATTGTTTAGAGAATTTGAAAGTTTCGGATGTTAGGGTTTTTGAGAAAATGTTGAGTTTGATTTGGGATTTTGATGAATAATAAGTTTTAGATAGTTTTGAGGTTAGAAATGAGTTCAGATATAGTGTATGAAACTAATTGGGAGTGTTTAGAATGGAATTTGGATGGAGCGAATCGAGAAATCTGAAATTTCGGGTTTTGGGCGTGTTCGTTGTTGCCATGCAAGATGAAGAACACGCCATGGCGAGCATTTCAAAAATGCCTTGACGCCGCGACGTCTTGTGGAAGGTCTTCATGGGCGAGGAAGAAAGAACACGTCGCTCGCAGACGCTGCGATGCGTCGCCTTGTGACAAGCTGCCATGGTTCACGCGACGAGTCGAGTTACGCCCCATGACGAGCGTGGCGAGAATGGGAGCTTCATGGCGAAGGATCGATGTCGCGGCGAGGAATGCTGATTTTTCCAAAATGAGATTTTGAGGTTTTAAATTATGGGGATCTAGGAATTTGATAGTTCAATTACCTATGGATTAAATTCAATATGGAGATTATGAATTTGGAGGATTAGTTTCTAATGGATTGGTATGGATCAATTGAATTTACGAGACTAGAATTTCAATCTGGGAGAATGAAATGAAGTGATTTTTAAGATGATTGTTACAAGTAATGAATTTGAGATTTGATTTCAATTGAATTATTTTCTAAGTGATTAATTGGAATTTAGAGATTAAGAATTTGAATTGATAAGATGGGATTTCGGATTTTAATTCGATGATTATGGGAATTTAGTGGCAATAAATAGTGATTGTGATTTTAATTGAAAGGTGACTGCAGAGAATTGGATATTAGTCTATTGACTTATGGTAATTGGATTTTGCTATGAATTAGAGTGAAAGTGATCGAATTGGGAAAATTTAGGGAATGTCATAACATGTACAGTATTCAGTGTATTTGCTATATTTGCATTTTTGAATATTGGAAATTGTGCAATGAGTGATATTCGATTTTTCTAATTGTTTTAAAGGCACCGATGGATCAATTCCACGGGCAGTGCTGAGACTTCCAGGCTGTAGCTCGGAAGTGCAGGTGAGTAACCTAGTTGGTTTCTCAACTTATATGTGTTACATTTTGTGTATATATGCCATGTGGAGTTAAGGACGGATTATATGTGTTTGATTTGATTGATTCCGGACCACGGGTGTTCGGGATAGCTGGACTGTGATATAGAAGTGTTGGTCGTGCATAAATTGTTCATAATTGATTTCAAATGGTGAGAATTAGGTATATGGAATTCTAATAGAATGCATGTATTGTAAAATGGACATGTGCATACATGCATATGAAGATGATCAGATAAAAGGCGATTGTGACCGGTGCGTACCCTTTGTATATGAGAGCTTTAAGCTCAACGCACAGGGCTTCGTGCCCAACGATTGTCAGAGCTATATGCTCAACATATTAGGGCTTTTGAGCCCAATGTTTCAAAGCCTATGGCTCAACGTATATGAGCTCAGGCGCACGGTCACAATAACGAAAGAAAATGAAAGAGTCACATGTACATTACATATATGAATATTTATATGCGAATTGTGTGAAAGGCGATATGCCTTATATGTGTAAATTTGGTAATGCATGGATTAATTTGGAATGTGATATTATGTGATACAATGTGAATTGAATTGTGAATGCATGAGTTGGGTGAACCATCGATGATGGTTTCTCGTTGAGTTCGCAAACTCACCCAACATTGCATCTATTTTTCAGGAACTGAAGAGTACCCCGTTAGACTAACGGGAGTATGATCGTTGCTAGCAAGGCAGAGTAGCAGGTCGGGATCAGTGTCGTCACATCTGCATGAGTACAGTGTTTTGTTTGGTGGGCCCTAGCTTAATAAATGTAATAGTGTGTTGAGATTTTGATTACTGAATTGTGTTCAGAAATGGCATAGAGCCCAGTTGGGTCATGCCTTTCTGCTTATGTACTGATTGAGCATTGTCGAATGCTAATTAATAACTGAAAGTGTTTTGTATATGAAAATGTTTTTGTGATATGTCGGGCCCAAAGTGTGTTTTGATTTCCGCGCGTTAAAACATTTTTGAAAGAAAAATTTCATAACGAGTTTTAAATTGTGATTGATCGCTTTAAGCATGCCACCCTCATGGTCACGGGCTCGGATGTCCTTTGTAGATGTCGGGTTGGTCTCATGGGAGTTAGTCTTGCATTTATGGTATCAGAGCCAGGTTGTACAATCTTGCATGGGCTTTTTGAAAAGCGTGTCAAATTGCATACATTTAAGTCATGTCATTGGCAGATAGTGACAACTAATCCCCAGTCTAGCATATGAGTCTCATACATGAGCCTGTACTAGTGTTTAAGTGATGAGAAATAGTGAGGAAAAAGATGATATGTGAGAATGTGATAAAAAAAAAAGGAAATTGGGAATGTTGTGAAATAAGAAAAAGTGTATGGTTCGATTTGACAAATGAGGATTTAGTGTATTAGTATTAGTGAATATGTTATGACGAAAACATCATGCTATATTGGAATGTATCTTGGGATGGAGAATAGATATGAATGTATAGTGGTAAATTGATAAAGGAAATAGCGACATGATAAAATTGGTAAGATTGACGATGTATAAACAAAGTGAATGGAATTAAAATGTTCTGAATTATAGAGAATACAATTGGGTTTGATTTCAGTGATAAGAGTTATGAATAGGGATTTGTGACTTAAAGTCAGAATGTGTTAAGTGAGGAAATCGAGAATAATTGCATAACTGTGATATTGATTTGAGAGTGAAAATTTATAAGTATGAATCAATAATGAAAAAGATGGAATGTACATCTGTGACATGTATTTACGTGTGATTAATCTTGTGTAAGACCAATGAATAAAAAGATTGAAATGTAAGACAATGGTAAGGGTAGATGAAAAAGGTTATCAAGGATGAGTTGAATTGCCTATGTGAATGCACACCTGATGATGGGAATACATCACGATGAAGTGAAAATATGAAGCCTATGGAATGATATCGAATTAATTGGTGAGTCGAGAGAGAACCGCCTTGATCATAGTTTTATGATTAAAGATCATTGTGAGTTAGAGTATGAAGTGAAAGTGCCCATAGTGATTTATTGAAATGAATTAAGATTGTAAACTGGATATGAATGGAGTCATAGATTGGATAGTGTAAGCGATTAATTGGTGAATTATTTTACACTTGTCTCTTGATGTTGATGTAATAATTTTAATGGTATGTACCCCAATGAACGGTATTAAAAAGGATGTTCTGATTATGTGGATTATGGCATAGATTGAACTTCACGGGATAGCGTGAATAGTCGAAATTGATTTCCTGAGGTATTGAGAAAAGATTGTGAGACAAATTGTTCCTCATTGGAGACGTATGATATATATAAAAAGTTATGCAAATAGATCATAGATGTAAGGAGTTCATTATTTTACTGAAGAGTGAAATATCTAAATTGTGTTTAAAGTGGATGATGACTATGATCATCGATGATCGACTGAATACAATTGAAAAGTGAAGAAGATAAATTGGCACAGTTGAGGAAATCGTATAGTATGCAAGTTTTATAAGAGACAATTAGATCTTGATTGAAAATTTAATGGATGAATTATTATTCGAACACGGTATCGGGAGATTAAATACAAATAGAGATGTTAAATGTGAAATTGTAAAGGGAAGGTACACAAGGAATTTGGAGTTATTTTAGGATTAATTGTATACTGGATACGTCCAAAAATTGGTAAAGGTCTTCTGACCTTAACTGATAAGGAAAGTGTTGGAGGAGAGATATGTGAAATATATGACTAATGATCGTAAAAGGAGACATTTGGAGAAATGTTCAATTCGAGTATTGATCGTATCATTTTGAATTGGAGATGTTACTATATGTAATGAATTGTAAAGATTAAAAAGTGATTGATTGAAATAGTGTAAAGAGATTCTATATGTATGGAGATCAGTATAAGCTTATGGGCTGCATTGGTATTTGATGATTTGAAAATTTATTGTATTAGACATTGTATTGGAAAGTGTTGTGAAAGCTTGGAAATTCTGTTCGTACAGAAATTGTTTTGGATGTATATACGTTTGTAAAGCAATAATGATTAAGTTATATGAGTGAATTGGGAAAAATGACTATGCATTTGAGTGTTTTAGAAATTTCGTTAATGGAGCAAATAATGAGGCAATAAGGTTATGATACCTAACGTAAGAATGAGTGTAAACTGTCGAGTTTGGTAAAGAGCAAAAAGAATGTATTAGCGATTGGAATTCCAACCCAAGTGTGCAGGTGTGTATTAAAAGCATGGCAAAAATATGAATTGAGAATGTTGATATAGTGGACCTTATCGAGAAAATTTGTGAATAGCTTAGCTATAAAGAAAATGAATAATGTGACTGACTAGACTAAGAAATATGAGTAAAACTCATTAAAGGAACTGTTAGTGAAAACTCAAGGAATAATCGAAGTTATCGAGAGTGTATTAGAAGAGTAATAGAAAGTAAAATATGACATTGAGAAATGATGATTATGTTGGACCTCCATAGTTGACTGTGTGTTATCAATCCGAAACTAATATATGTTTGGAGTCCATAGGATTATGAGATTGATGTATAGGTAAGATTGATTGTGTTACATTGGAGATATCATTTGAAAAGTGTATAAAATAGGTCTTATAGCTAAAAAGGGGTTGTTCATCCCGATAGTAAAATGAACAGGACCTAATACAGTCAAAGGCCCTGAATGATTTGAGTTAAGATTGATAGGTGTTTTGAATCGGTAATAGGGGTTAAGAAATCCAAATTGACGAGAATGAGTCAAATTGATGATTATCGAGATTGTTGAAATCTTATGAGATTAGTAAATTGATATAGGAGAGATGCAATATGATAAGCGATACATGCAATGTTTCTAAATGTTCACCTCGGCCAGACTAGGCATTGATTGAGAAAAAAAAAGGTAAATGGGAAATTAAGTTCGTTATTAGTGACCTTGATGTGACCGTGGTGTGACTAGATAACAACCTAAAAGATGAATTGGATTTGGAAAGTGTCATATGGACAGAAATAGGAAATATCGATATGATCTGATGTGTATGTCATTGGTATTGGATATAAAGAATTACGAGTAATCGAAAAAAAATCGTTAAAACAGTATAAAGTTTGAGAAAGGAAAAAGAGGTAATTGATTGTATTAATTTCAGTGAATTGGCATAAATAGAATTCTATATTGATATAGAGGGAAACAGTGTTATAGTGATCGGAATAAATCTCCCGACTTCTTAATCGATCGTATGTGAAATTTCGAGGACGAAATTTTTATTAGGAGGGGAGAATTGTAACATCCCGTTACCGGTGTGACGTGTATGTCAGTAAATTGGATCGAGTTAGGATTGGTACAGGCAAATGTTGCATTGTACATGCATTATCGTTTCTATAGACATCGGTAAATGTATTGACTGCACAAGCGTATATATATATATATATATGTACATACATGTATGACAATTCCCGACTTGATTGTAAAATCAGAAATTGGTTATAATTGGTCAGATGAGAATTGGCTTAATTGTGCAATTGGAAATTGATGAAAATTGTACGGATGAAAAAAATTTGGTTGTGAAATTTGGAAATCGAATAAGTGCATAAATTAGGTTTTGAATATGAAATTGGAATGAGATGGAATTCAGTGAAATGGAAATTGGAAATTGAGTATAGGAATGTGCATTTTCTAATTTTGTAAAATTATGAAAAACTTTTCCGAAATTTTTAAAGTGATGGATCCGGACCGAAAAAATGGCTAGTGACTGATTTATTTGATTCCGCGTCCAAGATTGATTGATAATTGATATGAAACAATTTGAATTATGATTTTGGGAATTTTTATTTATGGTTGTTGCGAAATTGGGAGAAAAATATAATAAGAATCGGATTTGTTAGACCCTAAGAATTGGACATGTGGTAGATGATCATATATATATATATAAGCTTAAGATAAGCTTAAATGTTCATTGTCATCATCGATGGTCGTGGGTGTGCTTGAACGCGAAGTTGAAATTCTTGGAGGATTTTCGAAGGTTTCTAGCTTGAATCAAGTAAGTTATTGCTTATTTATGTGTTTAATCTTTTGATTAAACAAGAAATTTAGTGAGAAATTGTTTAGAGAATTTGAAAGTTTCGGATGTTAGGGTTTTTGAGAAAATGTTGAGTTTGATTTGGGATTTTGATGAATAATAAGTTTTAGATAGTTTTGAGGTAAGAAATGAGTTCAGTATAGTGTATGAAACTAATTGGGAGTGCTTAGAATGGATTTGGATGGAGTAAAATATGAAATCTGAAATTTCGGGTTTTCAGGCGTGTTCGTTGTTGCTTGCATGGCAAGATGATGAAGAACACGCCATGAGCATTTCAGAATATGCCACGCCTTGTGACATGCTGCGGAAGCGCGCCGCAATGAGGAGGCCGAAGCGATCTGAGTTACGCCCAGTGATGAGCGTGGCGAGAAATGGGAGCTTCGCCATGAAGGATCCGATCTTGGCGAGGAATGCTGATTTTCCAAAATGAGATTTTGAGGTTTTAAATTATGGGGATCTAGGAATTTGATAGTTCAATTACCTATGGATTAAATTCAATATGGAGATTATGAATTTGGAGGATTAGTTTCTAATGGATTGGCTATGGATCAATTGAATTTACGAGACTAGGAATTTCAATCAGGAGAATGAAATGAAGTGATTTTAAGATGATTATTCAAGTAATGAATTTGAGATTTGATTTCAATTGAATTATTTTCTAAGTGATTAATTGGAATTTAGAGATTAAGAATTTGAATTGATAAGATGGGATTTGGATTTTAATTCGATGATTATGGAATTTAATGGCAATAAATAGTGATTGTGATTTTAATGGGAAGGTGATTGTAGAGAATTGGATATTAGTCTATTGACTTATGGTAATTGGATTTTGCTATGAATTAGAGTGAAAGTGATCGAATTGGGAAAATTTAGGGAATGTCATAACATATACGATTTGATGTATTTGTTATATTTGCATTTTGAATATTGGAAATTGTGCGATGAGTGATATTCGATTTTTCGATTGTTTTAAAGGCATCGATGGAGCAATTCCACAGGCGATCTTTGTGACTTCAGTGTAGCTTCGGAAGTGCGGTGAAAGTAACCTAGTTGGTTTCTCAACCTATATGTGTTACATTTGTGTATATATGCCATGTGGAGTTAAGGACGGATTATATGTGTTTGATTTGATTGATTCCAGACCACGGGTGTTCAGGATAGCTGGACTGTGATATAGAAGTGTTTGTCGTGCATAAATTGTTCATAATTGATTTCAAATGGTGAGAATTAGGTATATGGAATTCTAATATAATGCATGTATTGTAAAATGGACATGTGCATACATGCATAATGATATGATCGAGATAAAAGGCGGTTGTGACGAAGTGCGACCCTTGTATATGAGAGCTTTAAGCTCAACGCACAGGGCTTCGTGCCCAACGATTGTCAGAGCTATATGCTCAACGTATTAGGGCTTTTGAGCCCAATGTTTCAGAGCCTATGGCTCAACGTATATGAGCTCAGGCGCACGGTCACAACAATGAAAGAAAATGAAAGAGTCACATGTACATTACATATATGAATATTTATATGCGAATTGTGTGAAAGGCGATACGCCTTATATGTGTAAATTTGGTAATGCATGGATTAATTTGGAATGTGATATTATGTGATACAATGTGAATTGAATTGTGAATGCTTGAGTTGGGTGAACCATCGATGATGGTTTCTCATTGAGTTCGCAAACTCACCCAACATTGCATCTATTTTTCAGGAACTGAAGAGTACCCCGTTAGACTAACGGGAGTATGATCGTTGCTAGCAAGGCAGAGTAGCAGGTAGGGATCAGTGTCGTCACATCTGCATGAGTACAGTGTTTTGTTTGGTGGGCCCTAGCTTAATAAATGTAATAGTGTGTTGAGATTTTGATTACTGAATTGTGTTCAGAAATGGCATCAAGCCCAGTTGGGTCATGCCTTTACCTTATGTCTTGATTGAGCATTGTCGAATGCTAATTAATAACTGAAAGTTTTTTGTATCTGAAAATGTTTTTGTGATATGTCGGGCCCAAAGTGTGTTTTGATTTCCGCGCGTTAAAACGTTTTTGAAAGAAAAATTTCATAACGAGTTTTAAATTGTGATTGACTGCTCTAGCATGCCACCCTCGCGGGTCACGGGCTCGGATGTCATTGTAGATGTCGGGTTCGGGTCTCGCGGGAGTTGGGGTGCTACAACCCTAGCCTTTGGAACCAAACTAGAGGTCTTCCTCTCCCATGAATCATTGACTCCATACAGTTGTCTTCTGACATCTTCTTCTTTCATTCCAACCTGGGACATCCAACCGGCCTTGGTAGACAGAGTCTCACCAACCGATGGACAATCAGTCACCTTCTTTATCAGCTCCTTAGTGACAACGACAGATATACCATCTACCGAAGATACCACAGTTTTGTCTACAAGCTGAGAATTCTTCCAGAACTCGAATACCTCATTGGTATATACTGATTCTCGTACCTAGAAGAAATTCCTCTAACCAGCTCTTTCAATCTCTGGTTCTACATCCATTCCATCATTCCTCAATGACTTGAAATCCACATGTCTTTCGAAAATCATAGCTGCTTCCATTGTTTCAGAAAGAAAAGCATTTTCGGAAAACTCTTAAATGCAGGGTAGGATAATTGGGAGAAATTTGAAAGCAAGATGAGCGGTTTAGAGATGAAAGTAACCGCAATGATTTCAACTTCAGGTTACTTGAAGGGTCTAGTCTGGTGTGTTCTAGAGTCATTAAGATCCTCGAGATTATCAAAATTTTCCCTCCAAAACTTCCTTGACAGAGAAGTTACCAGCTGTAACTTACTGTATTTGACGCCGTTAGTTTAGACGTTACTTTTAGCCTGACTGTTCGCTTAACATAACCATGTTAAGGTTGCGTCTGATCTTCTGGAACCGTTCTTCACTCAGTGGTTTGGTGAAGATGTCTGCCCACTGATGCTCTGTTTCGATGAACTGTAGACGCACCACCTTCCTCTAAACATAGTCTCTCAGGAAATGATGTCTGACTTCTATGTGCTTCACTCTAGAATGCTGAATCGGATTCTTTGAAAGATTAATTACACTGGTGTTGTCGCAGTAGATTGGAATCTCCTCCTCTCGAACTGATTAATCTTCAAGTTGATACTTGATCTATAGTGTCTGTGAATAGCAACTTGCGGCATACATATACTCTGCTTCGACGGTTGATAGAGCGATTGAGCTTTGTCTCTTGCTTGACCAGGAAACTAGGTTTGTGCCAAGAAAGTGACATCCTCCTCTTGTGCTCTTTCTTTCGATTCTATCTCCGGCATAGTCCGCATCGCAATATCCAATTAACCTGAAATCTTTACCTTTTTCAAACATTAAGCAAAGATCAGTAGTACCTGCGAGATATCTCATAATTCTTTTAACAGCAATAAAATGAGACTCTCTAGGATCGGCCTGAAACCTTGCACACAAGCATACACTGAACAAGATATCAAGTCTACTTGCTGTAAGATACAGTAAAGAACCGATCATCCCTCTATACAGGATTTGATCCACCTTCTTACCAAGTTCATCTTTCGACAAAAGGTTTGAAGGATGCATCGGAGTCGCCATAGGCTTCACATTTTGCATATCAAATTTGTTCAATAACTCTTTCACATATTTTTATTGATGAATGAAGATTTTCTCTTCGGTTTGCTTAACTTGCAACCTAAGAAAGAACTTCAACTCACCCATCATACTCATTTCAAATTCTTTCTTCATTAAACTTTCAAATTTCATGCATAATTCTTTTGAAATAGCACCAAAAATGATATCATCAACTTATCTGAACTAAAATAAATTTATTCTGAAAATTCTTCCTAAAGAACGTCTTATCGACTTGACCTCTACTGAAACCATTTTCTAAAAGAAAAGTACTCAGACTATCATACCAAGCTCTAGGAGCTTGTTTCAGGCCGTATAAGGCTTTATGAAGTCTATAGACATGGTCTGAATTCTTAACATCCTTGAATCCAGGTGGTTGCTTAACATACACTTCTTCGTCTGTAAAGCCATTCAGAAATGCATTATTTACATCCATCTGAAATAACTTTATATCATGACAAACTGCATATGCCAGTAGAATCCTAATAGCTTCAAGTCTTGCTACTGGAGCATATGTCTCATTATAGTCTATTTCTTCTTGTTGATTATAGCTTTGTGCTACTAATCTAGCCTTATTTCGACTCACTCTACCTGATTCGTCTAACTTATTCTTAAAGACCCATCTGGTTCCTATTATAGATTTCTTAGGGGGTTTCGGAACTAAGGATCAGACATTATTCCTAGTAAATTGATTCAGCTCCTCTTGCATGGCTAACACCCAAGCTTCATCTTGAAATGCTTCCTCAACCTTCTTCGGTTTTATTTCAGAGATAAAAGCCACATTAGCTTCTCTTCTGAATCTGGACCTTGTCCTAACTCCTTCTAGAGTCTCTTCGATAATCAACTCTTCTGGATGAGAACTTTTATATTTCCAGTCTCTTTTCAGTCCGATAGTTTCTGGAATATCTTCAACTTTGTCTACATGAGTTCCTGATGATGGAGTTTCTGTTCTATCATCTAAGTTCTTCGAAGGACCTTCACTCTCCATGCCATCTTCCTTATGGGGTTGAGAACTATCATCAAACTTGACATGGATGGTCTCCTCAACTGTCTTTGACGTAAGGTTGTATACCCGAAATGCCTTAGACGATAATGAGTAGCCTAAAAAGATTCCTGGATAGGTCTTTGAATCGAATTTATCCAACAACTCCTTTGTGTTCAGAATAGAATATTTGCACCCAAATGGATGAAAGTAAGATATATTTGGTCTTCTTCCATTCCATAACTTATAAGGAGTCTTCTTCAACATGGGTCGCAACAAAATTCTATTCTGAATATAGCATGCTGTATTCACAGCTTCCGCCCAGAAATACTTAGGAAGACTAATTTCATACAGCATGGTCCTTTCCATTTCTTAAATCTTCCTGTTCTTCCTTTCAACAACTTCATTCTGTTGTGGAGTTCTGGGAGATGATAAGTTGTGGGAAATTCCATTCTCCTCACAGAATAATCTAAACTTCTCATTCTCGAACTCTCCACCATGGTCACTCCTGATACTGGCTATAGACATTCCTTTTTCATTCTGTAACTTTCTGGATAAGGTCCTAAAGCACTTAAAAGATTCATCTTTTTGTGATAAAAATAATATCCAACAAAATTGAGTAAAGTCATCAACAATAACAAGTCTATATTTCTTTCTACCAAGACTTATTGTCCTAGTTGGACCAAATAAATCCATATGTAACAACTCTAAAGGTCTAGATGATGTTACAAAACTTTTAGAAGAAAAGGAGGTTTTAACTTGTTTTCCTTTTAAACAGTTTTCATAGAAAAACTCTTTGTCAAAACTTATTTTTGTCAATCCTCTTACCAAATCATGTTTTGCCAACTTTGAAATATGTTTAAAAGAGACATGACCTAGCTTTTTATGTCAGATTAGTCTTTCTTCTTCGGAAGATAGAAATCATGAAATATTTTGACTTTGAAAATCTTCTAAATCAATTCTGTAAAGATTGTTTCTTCTCTTGGCAGAGAAAAGTATAGACTCATCTTTGTTTCTGACTTCACAAAGATTTTGATTGAATGTGATTGTGAAACCAGAATCACACAATTGACTGACGCTAATCAAGTTATGCTTCAGACCATCAACAAGCAGTACATTATTTATGCATGCAAATGAATCTTTACCTATTTTACCGATTCCAATAATCTTGCCCTGCTAGTTGTCTCCGAAAGTTACTGATCCTCCCTTCTTATACTGAAGGTCTAGGAACATAGACCTTCTTCCCGTCATATGTCGCGAGCATCCACTGTCTAAATACCAATGGTACTTGCCGTATTTTCCAAGGAAGGATATCTGCAGGAGAAACTATCTTATTTTTTGGTACCCATAATTTTTTGGGTCCATTATGGTTAGTAGTATGCATATAATGAGTTTTTTTATGCATATAACTAGAACGTTGATTAAAATGAGATCTATTGTGGTTTCTCTTTTGAAAGAAGGGTTTTTTATAAGACTGAGTCTTGTTACTAGTAAACCCTATGTTGGACCCCGATCTTTGAGTGAAAATAAGAAGTTTTCAAAAGTGGATGAGTTGATTGAAATTAAGTTGAAGATCATGAAATAAAGAGAGAAAGAGTGAAAATATGAAAAAAAAAAAATTGTGAAATAGTTGACTTTTTGGGCTTTAAAAGTTGACTTTTGATTTAGGCAAAATTTGAGAAAATTGTCTTCTGAAAACTTGTAGTTTATGTCAAGAGCTTTTCGTAGACATAAAGTTTGATATTTTTCGATATCGGGAGTGAGAGTTATGATCAGTCAAAGTTGGCTTGGAAGTTTGACTTTTAGGGTAAAAAGTTGACTTTTTGATTTAGGTCAAATTCGAGAAAATGGTCAACGTGAAACTTGTAGCCTCTGTCGAGAGCTTTTCGTGGACATAAAGTTTGCTATTTTTCGATGTCGGGATTGAGAGATATGAATTTCGGAAGATATGCTTTGTTTTGAAAATGTTATTAAGTATAGATTTGCATGTGCTATACTTCGAGGCCACTCGTCGTATGGATTTAGTCTGAATTGGAATAAGTAGTCTTAATGAAAGTTGGAGCTTGTATTTCGATCTTTCCGACGCCATAAAGTATGTAATTTTTTGAGATCGGGACAAGGAGTTATGAGCGATTAAAAATTGGAAGTTGGTTAGGAAAAGCTGATTAAGACAAAATCTTTGAGTGGAAATTTGACTTCTTTGGAAGCCAATTGGATTTTTCTGTTCTTCAGGGAAGTTATAGAACTTCCTTTTACCTTTCCATAGACATCAAATTCGTCAAATTCCGAGTTCGGAATTAAGAGATATGATTTTTGAAAAATTCAGTTATAAGTGGGTATTTAAGGTTTTGAAAATTTTGCTTGAACTCCGACCCTTTTGCAATCTTTTGTTATAAATCTTTCGTCCGACATCCGATTGACTTGATTTTTGAAGCGTTGGATTCCTAAGACAATTACGTTCATTTTTATGAAGAATTATGATTTTTAGGAGATTAAATGGAAAGAGATTGATTGAACCAAAGTAAGAGATGGGTTATAGGTTATAAGTTGGATAATTTTCTGAACATAGTTCAGTATTTTGCAATTTTCGGGAGTTATACAACTCCAATTGAGGTGATTCTTGAGGGAAAATAAAGTTAAGACATAGGGCTACAATTCTTGTGAAGGGATCGAAATTTAATTTCATCCCTAAGATTTTTAATTTCTGGAATTAAATTCGCGTAATGTTCAGTTTCGGATTTTGTGCAGGTCAGTTAGTAATTTAGCCATAACTTCTTCGTTTTAGATCCGAATTGAGCGCCGTTGGTGGCGTTGGATTTGTAAGATCGAGAGGAACAATTTTTAAGAAGAAAGTTTGTCCAAATTATTTCGTTTAGATGCTTGAAATCAGGACGCAAGTTATCAGTTTTTCAAAATCCTGCACTGGGGCAAACTTGGAAATAGGCTTAATTGGAGGGGCAAGATGGTAACTTGTGTTTCATTAAATGAAACACATAAGAGGGTGTCGTTTAGCTTCCAGAAACTTGAAGAAGTCACGAAAATTCCAGAACCAAAGAAGAAAAGAAGAAAATGAAAAGAAGAGAGGAGAGGAAGGTGGTGGCCATGGTGGAGGAGATGCTAGGTCGGTTTTCTATGGATTTTAGAGTGATTTTCGTGGGTTCCAAGAGCAAAGAGGAGGAAGAAGAACAAAGGGAAGAAGAAGAGAAGAGTGAAGTCGTGGGTCATTCCTCTAAGGTAAGAGATTTGAAAATTTATGGTTTAATAGTTAGGGTTTTGTTTTCTTGCTTGTTCATGGTAGATTGAAGAGTTATTCATGAAGAAAAATTAAAGAAGAAGAGTTGATTTCATGGGTGGTTAAAATCTGATTTAGTGGGATTGTTAAAGGTGAGAGATTTTCAAATCTTGGTTGGTAATTTAGTTAAGTTTTGATGTTAATGGGTTAGTTAATGTATGGGTAAGATAAGGTAGGTTGATTTTCAAGTTTTTCAATTCCTTCAAAATTCCAGCATTTGTCTATCATGGTGGGTTGAATGAGAGATTGGTGAAGGAAAAGAAAAGAACATGTTTTAAGCTTTCATGGAGGCTTACCAAAATCTGATTTTTGTGAGGTTCATATAGGTAAGAGATTTTCCAAAATTTGTTAGCTATTGAGATAAGTTGTGATGCTAATAGATTAGACAAAGTATGGCTAAGGTTATATGAAAGAACTAGTCATGTTTTCCATACTTGAGGAAAATTTCCAGTATGTGTATTTTTGTTAATCAATGGTTTTGTGCTAGAATTGTGCCTTTCTCGCTTAGGAAGGAAAGTTTAAGAGGTTTGTTAAGAATATGAAGGAAAGGGTAGGTTAGGTTAGTTAAAAGTGAAGTTTTGTACCATTCCGCAAAATTTTCAGCATTGATTTTTCTCTTGGTAAATTAGGGTTTTTGTATTTAATGTGTTTAACAAAGGTGAATTGGGATAGTTAGAAGAAGAGCCAAGGAAAGAAGATGGGTTATGAAAGTAACAGAAAAATCATATTTGTGTAGGAGGGATTTTCAACAAGTTTGACGAGTTTTGAGAGGGGTTCTGGTTGTTATAGCATAGAAAAGGTATGGGAAAGGTATAAGTGAGATTATGTAAGTTGAAAGTCAAATATTTCCATGCTTTCAAATTTTTCAGCATGTGATCTTATGTTAAGTAAGGTTTTTTATGCTTTGTTTAAGGTTAAATAAGGTAATTGAAGAGATAGGAAAGATTAGGATATGTTAAATGCAAGTTTTCCCATGCCTTAGAATTTTCCAGCATTGATGTTTTTGGTAATTGGGGTTTTATGCTTAATGAAGGCATTAAAGGAAAAGAGAAATGAGAAAGGTAATGGAGGTTTAAGAAAATCAGAGTTTATGGGTTTCTTTAAGGCATGACATTCTTGAAAATAATTGATAAAATTGAGTTAGGCTTTGATGGTTATGGTTTAGGAATGGCATAGGCAAAGTGAGTTAGGTTTTTAGTCATGTTTTTCATTCTTTAGAAATTTCCAGCTTTGATGTTTAGTGTTAATTAAGGCTTTTATGTCTTGATTAAGGTCCAATAAGTCGTGGGAAGTAAAGGAAAGGCAATTGGACCAATCCAAGATGCTAGCAAGGAAAATTCAGGTGGGTAATGTATTTATATTTTGAATTATGAGTAAAGTATGTGATTTTGAAAAATTAAGAAAGGAAAACAAATATTTATGAAAATATGTTTTCAAAGGATTGAAAAATAAATGCATTCATTTCTATGCATTTGATTGATATGTGATTAACTGATAATATGATTGGTATTTAAATTGATGTGATATATGAACACGTGAAGCTGTGTGAATATGCGAATGAATCTAGTATGACATAGTATGAAAAGTTTGAAAATCAAGTTTTCAATCTGCCTTCGGCGATCCAAAGTTTCAGTTTTGAATTATGTGATTATGTGGGTTTGGTTAGGTCCCTCCGTAAGAGTAAGTGCTTTGTCTCCTCGATAGCCTTCTCCTTTGCCCATGAGTGGCTTAGGAGTTCGATTCGAACTCCCCTCCGTTCACTTTGCCGCATGAGCCATTCTGCTGAATGTGCGAGACGTTTATTAGGACCGACCCAAACCATTTGATATGTTATGTGTCTTGTTTTTGTTATGTTTGTAGTGCATTCATGATTTGTATTTGGTTATGAATATGAAAGATTTGAAAAGTTTGAAAAATAAGAGATCAATGTTTGAAAATGTAAGACTTTGAAAACGTGTTATGAATGGTTTATTTTAAAAGTGAAGGATTGAGAAATAAGCTTTGAAGAACGTTTTGAAAATGATTTTACGCTTATGGTTCAATTTATAAATATATTATCCACGAGCTTCCGAGGTCACCCCCCCTTTTCATCCCCATCTCCAGGTATTTGAGCAGGAGATCGGATGAAAGATGTTCAAGACGTCAGTTTCAACATTTATATGTTTTTGTAATTTGCATGAGTTAGATTTTGAGTAATCTGAATTTTAGTGTGGATATGTGTATGACTTAAGATAAGTTTGGGAAAAGTGTATTTATGTATCAAGTTGAATATTGTATATGACATTATGTATGAATTTGGAAATGAGATTGAGTTATGAGATCAGTATATCGAATTACAGTTATGAAAGTGTTTTAGAATTAGGTTTGCGTTTGTGTGCTGAGATCCCGGACGGAGGGTCCGGTGGATTTTGATGTTTGTATATTTGATTGGAAATTTTAGAAGTGTATTTTTGAACACTTTGCAGGTTTGGGTTAGGATAAATGCAGCCGTTATGCTGCCGAAATTTTGGTAAAATGGGTAGAAAAAGGAAATTTGAGATTTGTGCATAGATGAATTTCCAATGTGGGAATTATTTGTATTTGACTCAAAGCTTTGTATGAGTTTGATGTAAGAAATGAGAAAAAAAAATTATACCGGATTTTAGAACGTCTTAGGGTTTCTAACGCGATTATGTTCATCCGATCGTTTTCTTTGATTATTGTGCTCGGATGTCGTATCTGTTCTACTTGATTTCGTCTCGCCCTCGATTTTGTGATTCGTAATTTATTATCCGATTTTTCATTGATATTAAATTTCAGTCGGATTCGATCCTTTTAGCTTCGCATTTGTTTCGTTTCACTTGTTTCTTTCGCTTTTGAATTCTATTTCAAGAGTGCTCTTGATCGGTTTAAGCAGCGGAGTTCAAGTGTTAAGTGTAAGAAGTTGGGTTCCGGTAACGGGATCCAACACCCTAATCCGGTTTTATCACTCAGATGTCGACATTTTTCAAACATCTCATTCATTTTCTTAGTGCTCTCTGTGAAAGTAGCTAAATCAGCTAACAAATTTTTAATTCTTAGTTTAAGTTGATTAATCTCTTCTGATCTGTCTACAACTTTATTCTTTTCTTTTAATTGCTTTTTCAGACCGATATTTTCTCTCTCTATTTCTTTCGTATGTCTAATATTTTCTACATATTTTTTCTTTAACAGTTTGTACTGTTTCAGAATAGCATGTGAATCTTCTAATAGTTCTGAGTAGGCATCATGCAAATTATCGTAGTCAGATTTTACCTCATCATCACTATCTTCCTCGGCCATCAGGCAGATGTTTGCATGTTCAGATGTTTCGGAATCTGTATCTGATTCTGATGAATCTAAGTCCTCCCACGTTGCCATCATGCTTTTCTTACCTTCTCTACTCTTCTTTGGTTTCTTCTTTAGAGTCGGACATTCGGACTTGTAGTGTCCTGGCTGATTGCACGAGTAGCAGATGACATATGACTTTTCTGGTTTGGCTTCATCTTTGCCATTCTTCTTGAAGGTCTGATTCCCTTTGGACTTCTTCTTCCACATGCGTCTTATCTTTCTGGAGATGAAAGATAATTCGTCGTCATCATCACTTGACTCTGGTTCTGATTGGTTGGAGTCGTCATCCTTTGATTCTTCAATTTTTAACGCTTTTGATGATTTCCTCCTTCTATGAGTCTTGTGATTCTTCTGTCCGGCCTTCAGTGCTATCGACTTGTCCCGCTTGGGCTTGTCTTCAGCATCGAGTTCAACTTCATGAATCTTCAACGATCCAAGCAACTCGTCAAGCTTTAATACGCTCAAGTCTTTGACTTCTTGCACCGCAGTAACTTTAGGTCTCCATCTCTTCGGAAGGCTTTTTAGGATCTTTCGAACATGATCTTGATTATTGTACGTTCTTCTAAGAGCTTTCAATCCATTGACAATTGTTTGAAATCTTTCAAATATTTGATCAATAGACTCTTCATCTTTCATCCTGAAAAGTTCATATTGGTGCATAAGAATACTTATATTGGATTCTTTTACTTGGCTTGTGCCTTCGTGAGCAATGGACAATGTGTCCCACATCTCTTTTGCGGTATCGCATCCGTAGACTTTGTCATACTCGCTCCTGCTTAGGGCACACAACAAGAAGAACTTCGCCTTTGAGTTCAGTTGTATTCTCACCTTTTGATCAGCCGTCCATCTGATTCGTGGTATAGAATTGTCATCTTCGTCTACGGGTGTATAAGGCCCGTTCTCTATCTTTCCAGTAATGATAGTCTTCTCCGTTGAATGCTGGAGGTCTGGTGACTAAGGCTCCTTCTGCGATGTATACATGTGATTCCGCCATTATCTTTGATCCACACTTTGTTCAAGTGATCCTTGGATACCTTGCTCTGATACCAATTGAAGTGAATCACACTTTAATACAATACTTATAAAACGATATAGAATGCACGAGAAGGAGGGGTTGAATTGTGTATTCCCCTTTTTATGAATTCTTTCAAAAACTGTTTGTTAGAAATAAAATTCTTTGCAGAACTTCCGATAGGTTCTAATTAATCAAAACTTTTGAAAAACTTTATTTATGAATTAAGTAATGATAAAACTTGAATCTAAAATATAGAGATGTAGAGTGAGAGTAGTTTGACACAAAGATTTATCCTGGTTCACCCCAAACCGTGGGCTATGTCCAGTCCTCAGAGTTTCTTCTGAGATTTCAATATCTCTTCAACTTTACAAGTATTCTTTGCGAGCCTTTTCAGGTCTCTACAACCAGTATTCTTTCATACTTAGCCTCTGCAGGCTATTTGTTCTACTTTTTCTCAGAAAAGTGTTTGAACACTTGTTACAGTAGAATAACTCTCAGCTAAACCGAGCAATAAGCTCGTAGTTGTAAATTTGCTAATTTTTAACTTCACTGATTTGACTAACTTTGCAATCTTCGACTTTGACTTGTATTTATAGCCTTCGTCTCCAACTGCTTCTTGATTCTTGTTTCTTGAATCTTTAAAGAAACAGTTATTCAGTTGAGTTCTGTAACTAACTCGAACTGACTCCTTCGTCTTCTTTTTGAATTCTGCATCTTCTTTTCTTCGTCTGTATTTTTTGCGTCTGTGTCTCTACGTCTGCGTCTGCTTTTACTCTTACTTAGGGTTTGCGTCTGCGTCTGGTTTCCTTAGCGTTTGCGTCTGCGTCTGCTTTCTTTAGCGTTTGCGTCTACGTCTGCTTTCTTTAGCGTTTGTGTGTGCTCGACTTAAATGCATACGGCTTCTACATCTTACTTAAATCATCTTGCTTTTCTTTTTATTGATTGTCTTTGTTATACATCAAAATCATATCTAAGTAAAGTCATTTGGACTTAACAATTTCTACATCATTTTGATGATCTTTATATCACTAAATCATCACTACAACATCTTATGAACATCAATCGTCGTACATGTAACGGTAAGACAATTATTTGCTCATTTCATCAACCACATTTCATCATATGTAAAGCACCATTTTGTGATCAAAGAACCAATCCTCATACATATCTCATTCAACAAATCATAAGGAACAATATGCTACTTACTTGAGTTAGCTTTAAGATCTTCAAAATCATCATTAAATCCTAACTCTTTCATCTCCATAATCATCAACTTTCACGCGTATGATTTACTAGGTCTCATAGCCAATGACCTAGTGACCCGAAAATAATCTCTCTTATTTAACATTTTCAAATCCACCTTTTAAAATCCCAATAATAGAAATTATCACTATTTAGTTGGTTGTCTCACTCCTGATGAAATAACGTATGTGCCCATCTAAATTGAACTTAACCTCATGATCTATTAAAATATAATCATCTCAATCACCTCTTCTAATTCAAAGACAAATAAATATAGCAAAAAATAAGCATGCAACAGTTTTAGGAAAAACTCAAAATAACAATGACTTACTTTTTTTTAACGAACAATGAGTCTTCAGGAATATAAAACCCTTTTTCAATCAATCATCAATATACATCAAGGAGCTCCACGGTTACAGAACTCTATCTATCAATGATTAAGGGATGATAATTGTTTTTTCAATTATCAAATAAAGTTTCTCACCATTTTTATTTGCTGGAGCATCGGTGGTGGGTCTAAAGTAAGAATAAATGGGTTACATGACATTCTATGTCAATGCCCAATTACACTTTGTTTCTACAACTTAATAAAATGCTATGTTTAGGGTTAATTATTTGCATAATATTGTTAATTTAATTAAAATTTAATTATAAAATTTCAAAAGGTTTAAGAATAAAAATTATTATGACTTCCTAAATTTCATCGTAAAGGAGATAATTTTAACTCATATTTTTTCACAAATTTCAAAAGCAATTAGTTGATAGATGGATTATGTAAAATGTATAGATAGAATCTTGCAAGACAATATGATAAAATATTTTAAAAGCAACTAAATGTAAATTGTCTTTTATCTTTTGTCAATTGTTGTATTTAAAAATTGAGTTAATATTTTGAATAACTATAATTAACCCTTTGACCCCTGATCAAAATTCCAGTTGCTCTTAATATAAGTACTCAATCATTCAGTATGACATTCCCAATAGAGGTGTTACAATTTACAATTCAATAGTCCAACATCCGCCGGGTCTACAAACCTGAACTTAGGATAAAGACTTATAATACGTACAGATCGACCTTTTGTAGAAACCTCTTGGCCATAACCCAAAAATTCCAGGCGAACTCATCACGCCGACGACTCCAAGACGATGGTATGCGAATTCCTGAAGTGCAATTAGACGTGTGTAGTTCTCTCTGAGCTCCGATCCGTGAACTTCTCTTACTGTAAGTTGGGTAATATAATAGTATGTGGGCACTAGTAAGTTCTAAGTACTATACTTGATAGTGAAAGGTGGTCGAGTGAGTAATGCCGAGGCCTTGGTTTCTAGTTTTTCTGGTATTGTTGATTGTATTCACTTCCCAGCTTGAGTGGAAAGAGCAACTGGGAGAAGATGTTGAAGCAACTTCGAGAATTTCCCGGAATGAGAAAATGGGTTTCAAGCGAGAAGCTGTTAAAGAAAAGGTTTGATTTTATTTGTTATAAGATTCGATTTTTCGAAACGGGTTATTTGAATTGAGGTTAAAGAAATTGTTTATGGATTAATTTTGGTGATGGGACTATAGTACAGAGTATAATCAAGTAGTCTATATGGGTTGATCGTCGGGCATTTTGAGGAATTTTTAGATTTGGCCAGAATATTGCTAGAGTCATATAGGTAGGTTTAACAATTATATATATATCTAAATATCACTTAAAAATATACTAAGTCTCTTTGCATAATGAAATTACTCATTATGCTTTTCTTTTTGAGCTGGATGAGTAATTTCATCATGCAAAAGAGATTATTATTTTTAAGTGCTTACTATTTCACAACCAAAGAAGACTTGAGCTCCAGGTGTTCAACAACTAGTTGATTCTATTAAGCTTTGGTATACTGGCTACTCTACATTTTGCTTCAAACAATAGTTGTTGGATCAAACCACTAAGACTAGTAATTTCCCATTAAGAACTATCTTTAATTTCTCCCCTTCAATATAAAGATCTAAGCGCCGCATGAGCCTTACAATAATGGAGTCATTCAGCTGCTCATTTTCTGCAAATGCATCTTTACCCAGCATAATTCCTCATCCCAATTCTCAGCTGTCTATGAAGACCACATTGCTATAGTAATCCTTGTCAAATTTTTTTGCTTTCACTGTCAAAATTTCCACAATATCCCCTACTGCTCGATAAAGATGACAAAAAATTCTTTGCTTTTCATTCTTGCAATTTTCATTCTTTTAAGTATTTTAAGGATTCGGCGAAGTACAATACATGCTCTTCTATTAGCTCATTAACAGTTTACTTGTTTATCCTATATCTCTTTGATTGTTAGTAGAGCTGTCTGATGAGACTAGAAGTCTTATGTCTTGGATTTGCTTCATTTTCAATTTGCTTTCTGAAGCAAGTTACACCCTATTATTCCATTCTTCACTCATTTCTTCAAGTCCACAAGGTTTCCTTCTTTCCTTGTTTGATTCATTGGCGTCTGTTTAGTAAGCAATTTCTTTTTGGTTCATTGGTCCAAACAAGAAACTTGATCCATTGAAGCTGATTGTTTCATCCAAAATCTGATTCCACGCTCAATAAGTACTATAATGTTACCTAGATGGTTTGTTGTTTGATACTCTCATGTTTCTACCATTGGGGTTGTGTTTTCCAAATCCAACTAAAATGCTGGTGTTGTGTGGGGTATCTGCAAATTCTCAAGATTTTTTCATTTCCATTATGCTTTGGATGCTAATGTGACTCACTAGTAACTATGCTGCAGATCATGCTCTCTCAAGAGAAGAGAATTCAGAAACTTAATCTACTTGTCAAGAATCTTCAGGAGCAACTGATACTGTGTAAGGGTGAAAACTCTGTTGTCAATGGTACCACAATCCCTTTAAGTGATCGTTCAAATGAGCTTGAGCAGTAGCCGATATTAGAGGACTAGATTTATTGTCAGATTTGCCATCAATATAATTGGTATGTACAAGTTGTTAGAGCTCTTTTTTGTGCCGAAGGAATTTTATCTCATCATTGGGTCAGCATGTTCCAGTTCACATTTGTGATCTGAAAACATTGCTACTTTTCTTGTATCTATAATGATATGCTGTGCAAATTTCTGCCATTGCCTGCTGCACGTGGAAACAGCCTACCTCAGTCTGTTCAGAAATTAAAATCGTAAGAAATATATTATTGTGGATAATTGATGCCTTGGAATGGAAAGATCAAGATTTATTCAAATGACAAATGGCTTTTATTATACTATAAATTAAGACGCTTAAGAATATTTAGTTGCAGCAAAGGTGTCCTAAGTGAAATCCGTTGTATGCCTTTATTGTATGCTATTGGGATTCCAAATGCAAATAGCGGACTCACGCATGATTGTTGACGAAGTTTATGGTACTATATACCTAGTAACTTGCAACTCATAGTTTTACTAGCAGCAAAGATGGTGGGGGATTGGGAGGAACTTGGGGATAGGGATGGCCACCCTATTTGTATGTAAATGAAAAGGAAGAATTCAACAGCCATGGTTATTAGCTATCCAGTTTGCATTAACACATATTGACGCACTTGTTTCTGATGTGTACTAGAATAGCTGTTAGATTGTTAGTCATAGGAGCAGAAATTTGGTTTATGTTCCCTTGCAGTTGCACTAAAGATAGTAAAAGGGCATTACTGCTCTTTGTAGTACTTTGTCTAGTGTGAGAGTTAAGAAAAGAGTTGATTGCAAAGTGGTCGAAATAGTAGAGAAATGTTGAAGCCAAGTGTCCATGAATTTCAAGAGTTGTTTGGGTCTTAACTGAATAAATATTTCATAGTATCCATAAAATTTCTCGAATTGGAAGATTAGCCTAGGAATAACCTTTTTTTTCCAAAAGATAATAGTGAGATTCAAAATCATCGTTTTAGTTAATCTATTTCTTTGACATAACATATCTTTCATACATGTTTACACTTTTTGGACTTTTGCACCCTTAAAATTTGCAGTCATATTCCATGGCTAGTTTCTTCGGTATTATGCTAAGATACCCTCTAGTTAATAGTTGCTCACGTTTGTTTGTGGTCCCTGTTTAGTTATATTGATCAAACCTTTTTATCTTCCTTAACTTTTTTTATGAATGTTTAATGTCTATTGATGAGCAATCATTCTTGATGGAAAACTTACTATAGCTGATTCATGCAGTTAATGTAACATGTATGAAGAGCGACCTCCATTGTTCTCTCCCTCTCTCTGTCTCTGTGACCCAATCAGTCTGGTCCTTAGTTGTCACATATCAGTCTGCTCATTCTGATTCAGTGAGTCAAATTTAATGTTACAGCCGAGCTTACCAAGTAGCATTTATCCATAAACCCCCATGTTTGGTCACATTAATTCTTTATTAGTAGGGTCAGAATATCACGGGATATATAGGGATTGCATATATGATGTAACAAAGAACTTATAAACAAGTAATTGAGTTCTAGATAATTTATCAGAGATGCTAAGTTATAGATGATGTAACTAAAAACTTATAAACATGTACTTGAATTCTATATAATTTATCAGAGATGCTAATCGGTTACTTGGGCATTTTAGTGGAGTCTTGTCAGCATGTAAAAAATGCAATTCTCTACTTTGTTGTTCTCAGGAAATGAAGGTAAAGGTTAAATCTTATCTAATGCTGAATTTCTAAGCTTGACTGATAGGTCCTCCCAATCATATTCGAAATTGCGAAGAACACATTAGACCAGGTTTCTTAATAGCTTCAAAACTGATGACACCAGCTACATTCTTTTGGTAACAACAAAAGCTTAGGTATGCAAGCATACCTACACCCCTAATCTTGCTTGGCCTCACCTAAACATTAATTTAACCTTTTGATTCATGTATTGAAAACCAAACAAGCTAAATTGAGCATAATGAGCCCATAAGGATAAGTCTCCATTTCCTGGTCTCACCTATGTTGTCGGAAATTTGCACTTGAAATGTTGAACAAAAATTCAAGTTCTGCCCACCATCAACTCAAACACATGAAATGAGGTGTAGCATTAGCCATACTTTACTACCATTATGGTCTGTACCATCAAGCGTAGCATGATTATGTGTTGGAAAGATTAATTCAAAGTTAAAATTGAAATTTTTATTTAAGATTTACATTTTTTAGTTTGATTTGTTTTATCTTGATATTAGCTGGGTTTGTTATTTCATTGCCTATATATTTAGGTTTTCAGTGTTAATGTGATTGAACCAATCAATAAATTATCTCTTGTATTATCTCCTTACTATTCTTCTATATTTGTGTTAGTTTTCAGTTCTAAAATCTAACATTATATGCTCTATGAAGCTAGATATTGGTCGATAAAGAGTTAAACTAACATGGTTTTCCATTGAAATGATCCTATAGATTAGTAATACTAGAAGTTCGTTATCCTTCTCCCAAAAAGAAAAAGAAATGGTTTTCAGCGTGGAAATTAATTTCCCCACATCAAACTATTCACTTTTTAGTCCCTTTTTCTTGCCTAATATTGGTCAAGAACAGGATGGACCGACACATTGTGTCCTGGGTACACCAACTATAAATTGAAATCTGGCCCACCTAAGGGACCTCCAACAGATACTAATTATGACACAGTAATGCAAAAAATTTTATCAGTATTTAGCAGTCTCTTGAAGGAAACAACAAGACATGTTCTATTCCTAGCACGGGCATAGCCTCCATATTGTATTCCCAACACCGGCATAGCCTCCATCAAAATCAACTGTAGAGAATTGCCAGATTTCATTAAAATTTCAATTAATCACGGCTTTTAATCTGTTGCTGTGCATCTTTCTGAAGAGTAAATGGCATCATTAATGTCTCTAATTTTTCATTCTATTGTGTACTACTAACAAACTTTAAAGAACTTTCTTATGAGCTAAGGTAATCTAATTGGAGCATAAGAAGTTTCAAAGCTTGAAACTGCACCAACCCGGAAGGCAGATTTGGAAGAAACTTCATATTCAATCGCCACCCACTCGAATCTATAGTCCAAATGGTCATCAATTAATGAGGGAGGCTTCCCCCAAATGGCAAAAATGAAGCGTTAAAGATGACTACGTAATTGATGAGAAGAGATTACTAGTAAAACATCTCTTTCTTTGCCAAATTCTAACCAAAGATTATCTTCACTACCATTCTTTTCATAGAGCAAGAGCAGACTATTTAGTTACACTTTTTCTTTTTCTTTTTTTCTTATAGTCTTTATCTTGTTAGAACATATTGTGATATGCTTAAACCAAAGCATGTTCCACCAAGTGCTCATGACCCATAAAGGAAATTTCATGATTTCAACTTTAATTCTCTTACTTAGAATGTAGCTCCGTTACTATTGCACCAATCTTTCACATCTTACTGACCCAAGAGAACTAATAAATTTCTTAAATTTTAAAATTGAAGACAATTGTCATTTTCTCTCCATTTACGAAGCGAGTAATCCCAAGTGGGTTCAAATACAGTTTAACTAACTATTCGATTTGTTGTTGCTCATTGAAAGCAATGGAGGGACATTAAAGGTGAAGCCCATTAGTGTTGTTTTAGAAAATTTCTGGACCAGTGGGCCAGTAGTTCAATTTGAAATATGACAGACCAGAATAACATCAAGTTTCAAATGAAGAAAAATAGTCTGCGGAATCCACGAAGGAGAATTATGCTAACAACCAGCCCCATTGATGTTAGAGTAGTGCGCAAAAGCGATCGCTTTAAGCAGCATTTTCATAAATTTATGTATGATCTTTATAAATAAATAAAGAAAGACATATTTCATTAATTTGTTGTTCATTATTTATGGTGATATAGATCTGTAATCAAATTAATGAAGTCCATGATATATGACATAGCGTGAAGGAAATTATGATGTGATCACTTCATGAGATTCCTATAATGTGCAATTATGTCATTATCTAAATTATCACTAGTCATAGGATTCTTGAGGCTGGACATCGGTGAATCAAGAAAAGACTAAGACATCTCATCTCCTTGATTTGATCAGCGGTGGATCTCGAAGCGTAAATATGAGATATTTAGGGTTGAGATGTGGATGCTTACTAGAGGTAGTAAATCGTTGGATGACTGCCATGAGATCATCACATGGATGTCCTATTCTAATGTCGGTGATAATCTCATCATAGCATGATAGTGCAAGTATCCTTAGACTTGAGGTGCTCGAGGATATCTTGGATATTGATTACGTGCTTTGACTCCATTCCTTGTTGCTTACTGAGGTCGCTCATAGGGTGGTGCTTGGAGTGCAGTTTGAGGTATTCGAAGGTAATTGAGTAGCCAATAGAGGATTCACCACTTACGTGATAGCAGAAGATGATACTCATGGCCTCTTGTCGAGTCATTACTTAAAATCTCGTAGGAGTATGTATGTCGTGAAGAGTGTCTTGATGACATATAAAGTAATGAGTCCCGGAGAAGAAGCGAAATCACTGACTAGATTTGGCGTAGTCGATCTAGTGAGAGTTGACACATTGCTCATACTCATAACCAAGTGGGGTATAGGATGGTGAAAGGACGAATTGCACGGTAATTATCTATGGAAGGGTTCGTGATATGGTCCATGATGAATATATATTCATTCGTCAAACCAATTACTTTCCAGGTCGATTGGGGTCATGATGTGTTCTAGATACCGCTCATGACTTGCTTAGATTAAGTGTTAATCTAAGTGGCCAACATGTAAAGGAACCTAATGGGTCACACGCATAAGAGTGTCTCGGAGAACTCGTAAAATAGTATATATATTCTTGAAGTGGTCGATCACCTGCAGAATTCGGTCTACAGGGTCGGTATGGGAAAAACCGGAAACCTTTTTAACAATATCGATGTCGCGATCTCATGGGACATATCTCGATCTCATCGGGATCAATTAATCTGTTGCTCTCCATATATTGGAACTCATCAAAACTATTTTCTGAGTTGCTAGATACACTCTTATGCGTGTGACCCATTAGGTTCCGGTTATGTTGGCCTTGATAACCTTAATCTAATGGGTCAAGTCATGATGTGTTGCTAGATACGTTTTGGATGTAGTTCCAATATATGGAGAGCAACATGATTAATTGGATCCCGATGAGATCGAGATATGTCCCGATGAGATCGCGACATCGATATCAATAAAAAGGTTTCGGTTTTTCCCATACCTGATTCTAGAGACCAACTCAGCATGATTGACCACTTCAAGAATATAAATATATATATATATGATTAATTAATTAATTAATTAATTAATATATGTTGAAAACGTGGAAAGGGAATGGAACCTTCCATTTCCATGCTTAGTCATCACTTTCATTAAATGAATAAAGACAAAAACTTGAAAGATGATGGAGAATGATCGTTGGACTTGGTTTAAAAGGAGAAGAAAAGAGTTTCTTTCTTTTAAGAGATGATTTTCGTGGGTTTTAAAGCAAACCTAAGGATTTGAAGAGAAAGAGTTTCTCTCTCTCAAGCCATCATCTATCATCTTCTCCAAAGGTTTCATCTTCAGGCTTTTATTCAAGTTCTTCCATCATTTTCCAAGCTCTCCATAGAACAAAGGTAAGATCTAGCAGTCTTTAATTTGTTCTAGCTATTCCCGGGTCAAAGGGTTTGTCCCGGTTAGGTTTTCCGATCTCTGCGTGGATACCGTTAGAGACGGTCTCCTTTGGTCGTTCGGTTCGAGTTTGTTATATATGTACACATGGATCCTAGCTTTCGGGAAGGTCCCGGAACAAAAAAAAATTTTTCCGCACCATGGGCATGTGATGCTCACACCGGGATTTTCTTACAGTGGTATCAGAGCCACTTGTGTCGTATATAACAACGAAACCATGACTAGGTCGGAGTTGCTATAGCTTGTGATGATGATGCATGTTGTATGTGTTGAATTTCGAATTCAGTATGAGATATAGTTTTCAAAATTTTCTTGCCCAGATATGTTCACAAAATGTTGTTGCATATGTCTGTGGAAGCCCGGAATTTATCAATGTGATTTGATATGGTTTTGCTAATTTATTCCCTAATGTGCTGGGTGCTGTCTTTGTGCACATTCACTGAACAGGCATGCCTATAAATTCGAGAATAAATTGTAGAAAAATTGTTTTTCGGATTTTCTTTCACCTACATGTCCCTAAGATGTTTATGAATGTCTATGTGGATGGAAAAATGTTTTCGAGGTGATTTACTATTTATTTGAGAATTTATTGTGTGCTTCTGGGAATAGCTGTGTTAAGGAACACAGATTTTGCATTGGCTTTGTTTCTGAGTTTGAATGAGTTTTTGATGGAAATAAATCCTGAAAAACTTCATGGAGCATTTTGGGAACATGTAGTGACCTCTGTATTTTTCTCAGAATTTATTGAAATTCTTTCAATGGGTTTTTCAAGCAAAACATAGAACTTGGCAGTTTTCAGAAAATTGCTGGAGTTGTTTTGTTTGAACTAAGAAATTGTGTAGATTTCAGTTCCAATGCCTTGGATAATTTTTAATGTGATTAAAAATGTTTTACATTGATGTTGTATGCTTGCCTAAATGAAGTTTTTGAAATTAGGTTTCCAAATAATTTTCGGATGTCAAATGTGTCTCATTAGCGTCTCGTTAGTATATTCCCTTATCTTGATTGTTTTGGCCGTCAAAAATTTTGTGACCAGTGCCGAAGTAGTCTTGATAAAGTGTAGACTACCTAGAGATACTTAGGTTGATAATTTGATATTCTCAAATTATTTGGAAATCAATGAATAACGATATATTCACGATTTCAAATTCTTCATATATATTTGACTATATATGGTAAGCAACAATGAAAGTGTTTCATTGGTACATCAAGGTAAAGTGTATTAGACTTAGTATTGTGAATTTGAACTATACTGAATTGAGAAATTAGCCAATTAAGATAGCAATTCCAACTGCAAGTCGACTTATCGTTCATAACTCGACTTGTTTGTTGACTGTATGAGCGATAAGTCGACTTGCCTGATGGTACAAGTCGACTTGTTAAGTACAATTGCATAAGTCGACTTGTTAGTGTGTAGCTGCATAAGTCGACTTACACATGCATAAGTCGACTTACAGAGGCATAAGTTGACTTATACATACACAATCGACTTATAACATGCAAAGGAGGGATGATGGATGATTTTAGGTATAAACTCAATGTGATTGATCATATGCCCTAAATCATTCCATATAGTCATAGTGACTATAATCCTACGGCTTGGAGAAGAAGAAGATGAGACCTGAAAAACCCTCAAATCATATGAAAGCAAACGCCTTCCATTAATATGGGAAGAACGAGTTCTTATAGAATTGGGTTGTTGGGCAAACCAAGCTCACTCTATCTGGATATGTTGAACCATGGAAAATGAGATTTTCGGATTAATGGGTCGGTTTTCACTAGAAGCGTTGATTTGTTGAGCAAACTCAAGGTCAGCGTGGATGAGGCGAAATTGGGTAGTGTACATCGGATGTACACGCATCAAGAGTTGATAACCCGATGTGTGTGCATACATCAAAAGTTGATAGCACTAGTCGATAGTTGCACCTAAGATGGAAATGGTATGATTGATACTGCCGATTGAACTAAGGTGGCTTGTTGGGCAAACCCAAGGTTATTTTAGGAATGTCGGATATCTATCTATGATGCAATTGGTATGACCGATACCACCGATTGAACTAAGGTGGCTTGTTGGGCAAACCCAAGGTTATTTTAGGAATGTCGGATATCGACCCACTTAGGACATTTTGTCATAATGTTTCTTGGATTAATCATTGAGGGTTATGGATTCTATGAAACTAGTGGGAGCCATATGCATATCATGCAAGTCCTTATGATTATCCATCTATTCTATTCTAACATTCTTTCTCTCTTTCCTATAGGTTATTGAAGATGACTTGAAGTGTGAACTTGCAAGGCCGCTTATGGAATCCAACAAGTTAAGCTGGACCAAATTTTCTAGATTGGCCGAGAAATCGAGAATTGTTCTCGGTCCGAGGCTGGGATATATCCTAGATGTTCCACTTCACGATCCACTATTCTTGATGCTTGATGAGGATCGAAAGCATATCAAAGCATCTTAAAGACGGTGACATGGCTACCGCATTATGCTTGTCTCGATGTCACAGAGCTACGAAGCGGCGTGAGTCTATGGATGCTCATACCATAGTGTTTCATCTTAGGGAGTTGTTTGATGAGCAAGCTCGGTGCGAAAGGTTCGAGACTTGAGGCTACTCTTCACTACTAAGATGACTCGAGTTCATCTGCGGATGTAGTATGACTTTGAAGATGAATGGGTATATTGAGAGATTGGCCGTCTTAGGTTTTGTCATGGATTATGAATTAAGTATTGACTTAATTACGGTTGGATGTCGATAGTTATTCACGGTTTGTGTTAAACTATCGGATGAACCAATATCCACAACAATCCACGAGTTGATCAATCTACTCGAGACAATGACGAGCAAGCTATCAAGAAGGATAACAAGCAAGTCTTGATGGTGGACTCTTCTTACGGTTCAAAGAAAAGAAAGAAGAAGAAAAGGTCTAGAAACCAAAAGGAAGTATAGCCAAGAAGAAAACCAAGAGAGCTGCTCCAAAAGGACTTGCTTCTATGTGGCAAGAGGGTCTTTGGAAGTGGGCCATAAAGTCTATCTGGAGGCTGAAGCATAAGAAGGCATCGGATGCCTCGACTTCTTCGGTATGTTTGTCATTGAGGTTATCATTTACGATCATAACATATGGGTATTAGATACGGTTGTGGCTCACACATATGCAATGATATGCGAGGGACGATGAGCAGCTCATGAAGGGAGAGGTGAACTGCGTGTGGGAAATGGAGCAAGAGTTCTGCGCATTAGCCGTAAGCACTTACTTTTGTCACTCCCGGTGGGCTTGTAATTAAATTGGATGATTGTTATTTTGTACTGTATTAACAAAGAACATATTATGCATTTCTTGTTTAAATAAATTTGGTTTCCATTTGACTTTTAGTAACAATGGTTGTTCTATTATTTTGAATGAAATGCTTTATGGTCTTTGGTACTTTATGCAATGGAATTTACATATTAGATATGTCACATCCAATTATGAATGTCAATGACACGAAAAGACATAAACGAGATAATTTAAAATCAACTTACTTATGGCATTGTCGCTTGGCCATATAAATGAGAGGCGATAGCTAAGCTCCATAAGAGTGGTAGTTTAGGGTTATTTGATTATGAATCATATGACACATGCGAATCTTGTTTATTAGGCAAGATGACTAAGTTACCCTTTAAGGAAAGGGTGAGCGAAGCGGAGTATTAGACCTAATACATTCGGATGTATGTGGTCGATGTCCATCCATGCTAGAAGTGGTTATCTTTACTTCTTTACCTTTATCGATGACTATTCTCGATATGGGTACTTGTATCGATGAGATACAAATCTGAAGCATTTGAAAAGTTCAAACAATTGAAATGAAGTAGAAAACCAACTTGGGAAAAGTATCAAGACATTACGATCGATCGTGGTGGGGAATACTTAGACCAAGAGTTTTGGATTATCTCGAGATAATGGGATTTTATCTCAATGGACTCCTTACACACCAGCGTAATGGTGTGGCGAAAGGAGAAATCGAACCTTGTTAGACATGGTACGATCAATGATGGGCTTTATAAAGTTACCAAAATCCTTTTGGGGTATGCAATCGAGACATTGTTTACTTGTTAAGCAGAGTTCCATCAAAGACAGATTGATGTTACTCCATATGAGATGTGGACTAACAAAGACCCTATCTTACTCATTTGAAAGTTTGGGGCTGTCACGCTTATGTGAAGCGGACTCGGTCGGATAAACTTGATGCAAAGTCGACAAATGTTTGTTCGTAGGATATCCTAAAGAAACAATGAGATATCAATTCTACCTTCTTTGAGGAACAAAAGATGTTTGTTTCAAAGCATCTGTCTTTAGAGAAAGAGTTTATTTTACAAGAAGGCGGTGGGAGCAAAATTGAACTTGAAGAAGTTCAAGATCTTGTAACAGATCTGATCAATGCTGAACTCAAAGCGTAACTCATACGGATGAAGTAACAGATTCAACCTTCTACAACACACGAAGTTCATAGGTCACGTAGAATACGCTCTGTTCTAGAGATATGGATTTCGTGAATGAGCAGGATGACGTATTGCTCGTAAAAGATGATGAGCCTACTACCTATGAAGAGGTTCGAAGAGTTGAGTCTCGAAATGGCTTCATGCCATGCAGCGAAATGGATTCCATGTATGAAAACCAAGTATGGACTTTGGTTGATGCACGAAGGAATAAAACCCATAGGGTGCAAATGGGTTTTCAAAAGAAAACCGACATGGATGGTAATGTAATTACCTATAAAGCAAGGCTTGTGGCTAAAGGTTTTCGCCAAAGACAAGGAGTTGACTACTGACGAGACCTTGACCCGATGTGCAATGCTTAAATCCATTAGAATACTCCTAGCCATTGCCACTCATTATGATTATGAGATATGACAAATGGATGTGAAGACAGCTTTCCTAAATGGAAATCTAGCTGAGGATGTGTATATGACATAACCTGAGGGCTTCACCTCCTATGATGGCAAAAAGGTATGCAAGCTTCAAAAATCCATCTATGGATTGAAGCAAGCATCCAGGAGTTGGAATATCCGTTTTGATGAGGTAATCAAAGAGTTTGTGTGTATAAGAAGGTTAATGGGACTGCAAACGTATTCCTTGTGCTATATGTGGATGATATATTAATACTAGGAAACGATGTCTCTATCTTATGCGATCGAGATTTGGTTGTCAAACAATTTGCCATGAAAGACCTTGGTGAAGCAACTTATGTCCTTGGGATAAGGATCTATAGAGATAGATCAAAAAGGTTGCTTGGTCTTTCACAATCAACGTACGTAGACAAGATGCTAAAGAGGTTTAGCATTGAGCAATCCAAGAGAGGGTATGTAACATCCCACCCCCTCCTGGAAGGGTAAAATAGTAAAATTGGCATATGATGAGATTAATTAGGAATAATTATTACTGTTCATGCATAATAGGATTGATACACAGTATCAATTGTGTATACGGTATTACGGTAAATGCATTCATGACATTCCCGGTAATTGGGCCTAACGGCATTTTATTGTGATTAACGTGGTTATGGGATTTGAAAAATTATTCTGAGTGCGCTGTTAAGCGTTTTTGATTTTAAGGGATGTTCAGGAATTTTTCTGGAATTTTCTGGAGAAAATTCTCGGACCGGCAAAATCGCCGGTAACTGGCCTAAACATGTTTTGGGGTAGAAAAAGGTAATTGTTGTGATTAAAAAAATTATTTAGATTGCACTGTTACCTGTTTTATAATTTTAGGGAATTTCATTAATTCTCAGTAAAATAATTCGGGGAAATTTCTCGGACCGGATAAATCGCCAATTGGCGAACCGGTCGATTCTCGGTAGCAAAAATCGCTACCCACTGGTACTGTAATATTGAGTATATTATTTTGGGACTGAAAGTAAGGTCATTGGAGTTTAATGGAGTAACATTTTTGATCTGGATTAAACAAATATATCTTGACTTTTCTTAAAATAATTGACCAATGGTATGTTGCCATTTAAAAGCAACATTTAATGCTTCCTCTTGAATGTTCTCGGATGTGTAAGTGTTTAAAGGAAAGGAAGAAGGAATTTTGTGCTTTGGTTACTCTCCACCCGAAAACACACTTCTCCTTTGCATATACATTGAAAATTTTCTCATCTTTCTTTACAACTTCAAGATACCATCTCTATAATTCCCTCAAAGTTAGATGATGAGTTTTGTGTATACTTGAGAATGGAAGGAGATTGATCCTTGGTGAAGAAGTTGGAAAGTGGTTGTTGAGGTTTGAAGGAGGTTTAAGTTGGTAAGTATTTACTTAAGTTTGATTTTAAATGATGTTGCATATGGAATTAAATGCCATGATAGTATGGGGTAGTTAATATAAGGATTTAAAGCATGTATAAGGTTCATGTAGACATTAAAGTGTTGATTATTATGATTTTTAGTAAGGGCATAAAGCTAAGTGATGACTGAATTGAAAGTAATGATATGGTTTGATTTTGAATTGATTATGGATAATTAATTGAGTATCTGAATTGAGGAATTTAATGTTGTAAATTTTCAGTATTAACCCTAACATATGTATGATTGTAGTAATATTTAATTTGTATTTATTTTGATGTCTAGTGATGTGAAAAAGGCATTGGAAATGGTTGAACTAAGGTTAACCTTAAATCTGGAAAGTTGGAATTATAATTGATGTTACTGTTTTATTCATAACTTATTGTGTAGAAATGTAAATGAGGTAAGGTTAGTGGCCACTGAAACTTTGGGATGTTGGCTTCAATTTAGTGTGAAATAGGTGTTGTTGAATTTCATTGATAGAAGGGTGAATTTTTGCATGGAAAGTTACTGTTCCATTGCCTATGAACAGTAACCGCAACCATGACATCTGAGTTTTGTTGATTTTTATGATTTAATTGAAATGGAATTAGGGAGAATGGTCTTCATGGAAGTTGTAGCATATTTGATTATCTTTCCATTGCTACTGATCTTGCTATTTTTGGAATTGTGTATTGGGAGATATGAATTGATTACTAATGTCTGGTTTTGAGCATTGTGGATGAAACCTAGCTTAAGTGTGATTTTGTGAGTTTACTGATTGGAGGCAATTTTAACATTTTAAGTGGACTGAATTGGTGTGGGTGAGCTTCTGAAAAGTTGTAGAGGAAGAGATTACCTTGAAAATGACATATGGTTTGTAATTTTTAGAAGTCAGAATTGAGAGTTATGATTTTTCAAAAACTGACCCTACATTAGGTTATGAATGGCTGATCATAACAGAAACTTCTATAACAGTTTTGAAATTGTTAGAGATCGAATTGGATGAAGAGTGCTTCATGAAAAATGAAGTTTATGATGTTATCTTTACAGGGATATAAAGTTCTGATTTTATTGACTTGTATACTGGAAGTTATGCTTCTTGTAAGGTTACTGCCCAAATTGAAGGATTTCAGGGACAGTGACATTGAATGAATTAATTGATTGGTTTAGAAATAGAATTTGATTTTGGGTTGTTCATGAAAGTTGTAGAGGACATTGTGAACTTGTTGACCATATTTTTGTGGTAATTTATTTCTGAAGAATCAGTGAGTTATGCAATTGTAAATGTACTGCCCTGTGTTGAGGGAAATTGTGAAGGCAGAAGGTTTGATGGATTATTTGACACCCTTAGGGTTGGAATTGATTTTTATGGTCTTCTTGAGAGTTGTAGAGCTTTTCATAAGCTTTCCAATGAGGTATAGTGGGTATTTTCTGATTTGTGTGTTAAAAGTTAGAGTAATTGGAAATTGGGATTTAAATCTGGAAAGAAGGAGGGCAAGGAGAAGGCCATCTCGCGAGGCGACAAGCGCCTCATGGAGGCGAGACAGACTTCGCCGTCTCGAGGGCGAGTTTCTCGCCTTGGCGAGATGAAGGAGGCAGGTCGCGAGGCGACGCCGCCGCATGACGCCTCGCCCTCATGACGCCTCGCCCTGACGACCTTGATGGCGAAATCGCCTCATGACGGCGTCTCTCGCCCATGAGGCGCATTTACGGAAATTTTTATTTTTAAAATTTTATTTGGTATTAATTGATCCGATTGTTCTTTTGTCAATTTCTTTCCGTCCGGCGTCCGATTGACCTGATTCTAGAGGCATCGGATTCGTTGAATATTTAATTTCATATTATGAGAAAGCAGGAATTTTAGGCGGAATTTGGCGTAGCCCTATTAATGGAACATGTAAACACTATTTTATTTAATTGAGGACCTATAGAGGTCCGAATTATGCCGTCGGCGCTTTATGGATTTCTAATTTTGATAGAATTTTATTATGGAAAATATTGAATTAGGACCGGATTGCCATGAACATGCATATCTCATCAACATGAGCACAATTTCATATTTAGTGACTCGTACTTTTTTCGATTCATATAGAGGCCCAATTGGGCGTCGATTGACCGACGTCACGAGACTTCCGGCATTAGCTCGGAGTAATAGGTGAGTAACCTAGTTGGTTTCTCAATTTCGATTGCTTACATACTCAGCGTGAATTACGTGTAAAAGTGAATTGAATGATCATTTGTATGAATCTGGCATGTAATGTATGGGATTGTATTGTATGATTTTCTTGATATTGATAGATCGGGCTTTATAGCCATCATAATGAACAATCGATCGATACACCTTTGGGCTTTATAGCCATATTGTGGATTCTTGATACTTGGGCTTTATAGCCAAATCTGCATATTTACTAAATCGCATCGCATGCATAATTGCATGATCGGATAATGGGCGTGCCCCAAGTTGCTATTTTCTTGATAAGAGCTTGAGCTCTCATCTTTATCTTGACCGCCACGAGCCCGAGGGGAGAAATCACGACGCGTCCCCAGCGAACACCGATCGAGCACTTGGGCACAATCTTGAATAATCGGAAAGAGTCACATATGCATTGCATTCGCATAAATGACCTACTCGTGATAAATCTTGCTTCGTGATGGTATGTATTCTTGTGAATGGTTTATTGTTACTAGATATGGTTATTATCGCTTATTGGTAATTGATGATTCTTGTCTTTGTCTTCAGACGCCATGGGCGTAATCATGATTTGAGTGAACCATCGATGATGGTTTTCACCGAGTTCATAAAACTCACCCAAAATTTGCATCTATTTTTCAGTCTGAAGAATACCCGGTTGACACGGGAGTATGTCTCTGTAGTCGAGTAAAGGTTAGAGATCGGGATCGATTAGTATCGCATTAGTGTTTTAGTAAATTGTATTCCACAATCAACGTATAACAAGGCATTGTATTTTCTTGAGCCATTGTGGTAGTAATATTTTCTTGCATTGGTGATTATAATATCTTGAATGACCGTAATAAGCAAACTGGTGTATATTGAACACGGATTTTATTTACTTATCGTATCCGCCTTGTGAGCGTGGAGTTAATGGCTATAAGAAGAAAAGAAAAAATGTATACTTGTATTTTAAATCGATCGATGTACGCCACTCTCGTGGGACACGGACTCGGATATCACCAACGATATCGGGTTCGGGTCTTACGGAGCGGGTGTTACATTTAGGTGGTATCGAGCCCGAGAGTACGTAATGTATCTGGCACGATTTGGAACATTGGTTGCATGCATTTGAGTCGCGTCGTTGCGAGACCGTGGTAAGCGATCCTAGTCGAGTCGCCGAGGATAAATCCTACGGGTGCATAAGTGTCAAGTGATTAAGTGAGAGAAGAGTGAGACTGGATTAGAGTGTAAATCCCTAAAAGGGGATAATCAATTAGGAAAGGATAAAGGAAAAATGGATAGGAAGGTTGATATTGTACTGGGTTAGAAACCCTCATATGCGATAGCAGAATGATTGTGTTGGCCTAGACTGATTAAGAATTTCCCGAATTAAATTGACAATATTATGGTGACAGAAAAATGCAGATATTGAGAATTGGGAGAGGTCCATTAGAGATTTGGGAAGCATATTGGTTATAGTAGATCTAAGTGAAATTAAAAGCCCGGGATGGTTAGGTAATTACAGTTCTGACTGTATATGTCATGAAAGGGGAAATATTGAAATTGAGTAAAATATAGATGATCCAATCGGGCATATCTTGATTCACGGTATTCGAGTTAGAGATCAGTAGATATTATAGGCAGAAGATAATAGTGAAATGGAAAGAAGCTCAATAGAGTGCTGTAACGGTTTATTGAGAACTGAAAGAATCGAAAAGGAAAGATGTTTAGTGCCTATTAGAGTGAGGTAAAAGTGTACAGATAGACTGAAATGAATTCGGGAAATGGTTATGATCTAGACCGCATAAGCTTGATACTGAAATTGTTATGTGATTATTGTGTTACGAGTTTGGGAAATTCGTTTAATAAAATCGTAAGGAAAAAGACAGATAGATGATTCCTACTGATGGTGTATCGGGAAATACTGAATTAGGTGTATATGGACACAAAAATGGTAAATAGATAGGCATATAGATAGAGATAAAATGGAGTGGTATCAACGATCTTGTCGGGTATTGGGGACTGTGAACACCCGATCATAGACTGTTTGAGGAAAATAGAGAATAAGTAGCAGAAAACGGAATGAAAAATAAGAATAATGATCATAAGCTGATAAGCCAAATTGATATGACCTTACAAGGTCAAGTTGCACGTAACGGATAGGGGAATGAGACATATAGTTTAATGATATGGTGAGAATGAAATAAAGATCTTGAAAAGAATGAAACCACAATAGTGGTGTATGAAAAGAGTTATTGTATTTAAATCGATTTACTGTTAGGGATATCTATTGGACAGTAATGTTGATTGTGACTAATGAAATGTATGTGACAGATATATGGAAATCATAGAGGAAACGGGCGGTAAATGTTTAGAGTGATTATAAGTGTGAAGTTCTTAAGAGGTTAAAGTAAGACAAAGGTGGAATGAGTGTACCTGTATGAGAGGAACTGAAAAATGATTCTGGTATAGATTACTGAACAAGTGGTAAAGAAAGTGTTTAAGTGACTGTCACAAGGAACCTTCGCGAAAGAAATGTTCTGATCTATTAAATGAGGGCATGAAAGTGTCTTGATTGAGATAGTAAGTATAGTGAAGAATGATTGAAAAGCGAATAGGTATAATAATTGATTGAGGAGACTTTCGTGAACCGTATAAAGATGGTATCAAGACGAACGGTCAAATGGATAGAAGTAGGGACAAAATTAAAAGTGAAATTGGGACATAGCTCATATTGTTGAGGTTATCTGCACTGTATGTATAGAAATGTAAAGAATTCAACATGAGTGAGATTTTAATTTGAGGTGATTCTATTGCAATGTGAAGTGAATCGATCTCCATTTATGATGCAAAATTGTTGAGGAATTTAGATTTGAAACGAAGAATAAAAGAGTCCCGAATTTTTGGAGGTTTAAATATGGATGACAAGGTATTAACATATGAATGTCATGAAAACAATTGAGAAGAGAAAATGAAAAAGAGAAACTGAATAGAGACAAGAGGGTCAAAAGGGAAACTGACAATGAGGTGATGTAGTGACATCCTCCTAAAGAAATTGCAGATACACTGATTGTGGACTCAATGAAAAGGGTAAAAGATGTACGGTAAAGTTAATAAGACCCTAATAGGGATTTATGCGAGATAAGCAAATGGTAGTAACTGTGATTAGAGCTAGAATGTGTTTAGAAGTGTTGAACAGTGAAAAGTAAAAAGAACGATAGGACTAATAGAGGAATCTGATACTGATGATATACATACATTGGAAGAGTGGGAAGTGAGTATTGAACTGTGATAATATGTTGAACGAGTATGAAATAAATTGAACTGACTGTGATAAATGGTATTAGTGCCATTCTCATGATTGAAAGCCTTGGAGACTGTAGATTCCCATAAGCATACAATGTGTTAATTTGAGGAAAGAGACAGGTATAAATACGATAATGCTGCAATGAACAAATCAATTACAGATATTGGGGTTTTCAATGAATGTCAAGCATATCTGGGGAAATTGTGAAGTGTTTCTGGAAAATTGAAGTTGTAAAAATAGCGATACAAAAGGTTAAGAGTGCAGAAAGTAAAGGGGGGAAATCTTATGATGAGTTTGAATATACGAATGGAATTGGAAAACTATAGTGAACAAAAGTCGAAGAAGGAGTAAGTGTACCCGATAAAAAGGTATTAGAACAAGAAAGTGAACTGTCAAAGTTAGACATTCTAGTAAGCATATTTGAAAAGTGAAATTGAGTAATTGTAGGTATAGAATGAAGTGATTTTTGGCTCAAGTGTTTATAGGTTGAATGTCCTATAAGGAAAAAGGTTTGATTATGGTCGTGTTATAGAGTTTTGATTCACTGGGAAATATATACTGCTACACTGCGCAGTGCCTACTGGGAGTTAAAGACCATAATGGAATTGTGAGAAAAAGGAAAGTGACTTAGGAAAACTGCATGGTTAGCTAAAGTGGAATCGGATCGGACAAATGAGACAGAGTAAACTGTATATCCGGCTAAAGTGTGTGCACACTATAGAATAATGAAGTGTCTTACGAGAATCGAATTTGAACATAGAGTGAATGACATATAATAAGTGACTGTATTAGGTACATTGTTACTGATGATAGTGAATTGGAATTAAATGTCACTGTATTGGTACCAAAGGAATGTAAATCGTTCCTAACGTGATTAAGGGAGATACCAAAGAAATGGAAAGCACTCGATGGAATGAAATTGGACTATATGGCATTGGGGAAAAGGTATTAGAGGAATAAAGTGTGATAAGTGAATAGATTGAAAATCCGAATCGAGCTACATACCGAAACCAAAGGTAGTGACAATCTTAGAAATGGCAAGTGAGATAGCTAAGAAAATGAGATCGCCAACTAATAGTCTTGTCAAATCCGTTTACTGTCCTAAGTGATAAAGAGTTAGCCAAATTAGTGGCGAGTTACTGATTTGAGAGTGATTACTGCGATCACTCCAAAAGTGAATCATTAAGTGGAAAAGTGTATGAGATATGTAAAATCATATGATTCTTGTCATAGGAATGGTTGATCGAGAATTTCGAGGACGAAATTCTTATAAGGAGGGGAGAATTGTAACATCCCACCCCCTCCTGGAAGGGTAAAATAGTAAAATTGGCATATGATGAGATTAATTAGGAATAATTATTACTGTTCATGCATAATAGGATTGATACACAGTATCAATTGTGTATACGGAATTACGGTAAATGCATTCATGACATTCCCGGTAATTGAGCCTAACGGCATTTTATTGTGATTAACGTGGTTATGGGATTTGAAAAATTATTACGAGTCTTATTTGTTAAGCGTTTTTGATTTTAAGGATGTTCAGAATTTTTCGGAATTTTTCGGAGAAAATTCTCGGACCGCAAAATCGTCGATGGCGGCCTAAACATGTTTTGGGGTAGAAAAAGGTAATTGTTGTGATTAAAAAAATTATTTAGATTGCATTGTTACCTGTTTTATAATTTTAGGGAATTTCATTAATTCTCAGTAAAATAATTCGGGGAAATTTCTCGGACCGGATAAATCGCCAATTGGCGAACCGGTCGATTCTCGGTAGCAAAAATCGCTACCCACTGGTACTGTAATATTGAGTATATTATTTTGGGACTGAAAGTAAGGTCATTGGAGTTTAATGGAGTAACATTTTTGATCTGGATTAAACAAATATATCTTGACTTTTCTTAAAATAATTGACCAATGGTATGTTGCCATTTAAAAGCAACATTTAATGCTTCCTCTTGAATGTTCTCGGATGTGTAAGTGTTTAAAGGAAAGGAAGAAGGAATTTTGTGCTTTGGTTACTCTCCACCCGAAAACATACTTCTCCTTTGCATGTACATTGAAAATTTTCTCATCTTTCTTTACAACTTCAAGATACCATCTCTATAATTCCCTCAAAGTTAGATGATGAGTTTTGTGTATACTTGAGAATGGAAGGAGATTGATCCTTGGTGAAGAAGTTGGAAAGTGGTTGTTGAGGTTTGAAGGAGGTTTTAAGTTGGTAAGTATTTACTTAAGTTTGATCTTTAAATGATGTTGCATATGGAATTAAATGCCATGATAGTATGGGGGTAGTTAATATAAGGATTTAAAGCATGTATAAGGTTCATGTAGACATTAAAGTGTTGATTATTATGATTTTTAGTAAGGGGCATAAAGCTAAGTGATGACTGAATTGAAAGTAATGATATGGTTTGATTTTGAATTGATTATGGATAATTAATTGAGTATCTGAATTGAGGAATTTAATGTTGTAAATTTTTCAGTATTAACCCTAACATATGTATGATTGTAGTAATATTTAATTTGTATTTATTTTGATGTCTAGTGATGTGAAAAAGGCATTGGAAATGGTTGAACTAAGGTTAACCTTAAATCTGGAAAGTTGGAATTATAATTGATGTTACTGTTTTATTCATAACTTATTGTGTAGAAATGTAAATGAGGTAAGGTTAGTGGTCACTGAAACTTTGGGATGTTGGCTTCAATTTAGTGTGAAATAGGTGTTGTTGAATTTCATTGATAGAAGGGTGAATTTTTGCATGGAAAGTTACTGTTCCATTGCCTATGAACAGTAACCGCAACCATGACATCTGAGTTTTGTTGATTTTATGAATTAATTGAAATGGAATTAGGAGAATGGTCTTCATGGAAGTTGTAGCATATTTGATTATCTTTCCATTGCTACTGATCTTGCTATTTTGGAATTGTGTATTGGGAGATATGAATTGATTACTAATGTCTGGTTTTGAGCATTGTGGATGAAACCTAGCTTAAGTGTGATTTTGTGAGTTTACTGATTGGAGGCAATTTTAACATTTTAAGTGGACTGAATTGGTGTGGGTGAGCTTCTGAAAAGTTGTAGAGGAAGAGATTACCTTGAAAATGACATATGGTTTGTAATTTTTAGAAGTCAGAATTGAGAGTTATGATTTTTCAAAAACTGACCCTACATTAGGTTATGAATGGCTGATCATAACAGAAACTTCTATAACAGTTTTGAAATTGTTAGAGATCGAATTGGATGAAGAGTGCTTCATGAAAATGAAGTTTATGATGTTATCTTTACAGGATATAAAGTTCTGATTTTATTGACTTGTATACTGGAAGTTATGCTTCTTGTAAGGTTACTGCCCAAATTGAAGGATTTCAGGGACAGTGACATTGAATGAATTAATTGATTGGTTTAGAAATAGAATTTGATTTTGGGTTGTTCATGAAAGTTGTAGAGGACATTGTGAACTTGTTGACCATATTTTTGTGGTAATTTATTTCTGAAGAATCAGTGAGTTATGCAATTGTAAATGTACTGCCCTGTGTTGAGGGAAATTGTGAAGGCAGAAGGTTTGATGGATTATTTGACACCCTTAGGGTTGGAATTGATTTTTATGGTCTTCTTGAGAGTTGTAGAGCTTTTCATAAGCTTTCCAATGAGGTATAGTGGGTATTTTTCTGATTTGTGTGTTAAAAGTTAGAGTAATTGGAAATTGGGATTTAAATCTGGAAAGAAGGAGGGCAAGGAGAAGGCCATCTCGCGAGGGCGACAAGCGCCTCGCGGAGGCGAGACAGACTCGCCGTCTCGCGAGGGCGAAGTTTCGCCTCGCGAGGGCGAGATTGAAGGAGGCAGGTCGCGAGGCGCGCCGCCCTCATGACGCAGTGAGGCGAAATCGCCTCGCGAGGGCGGCGTCTCGCCCATGAGGCGCATTTATGGAAATTTTATTTTTAAAATTTTATTTGGTATTAATTGATCCGATTGTTCTTTTGTCAATTTCTTTCCCGTCCGACGTCCGATTGACCTGATTCTAGAGGCATCGGATTCGTTGAATATTTAATTTCATATTATGAGAAAACGGAATTTTAGGCGGAATTTGGCGTAGCCCCTATCGATTGGAACATGTAAACACTGTTTTATTTAATTGAGGACCTATAGAGGTCCGAATTGCGCACCGTCAGCGCCTATGGATTTCTAATTTTTGATAGAATTTTATTATGGAAAAATATTGAATTAGGACCGGGATTGCCATGAACATGCATATCTCATCAACATGAGCACAATTTTATATTTAGTGACTCGTACTTTTTTCTGATTCATATAGAGGCCCAATTGGAGCGTCGATTGACCGACGTCACAGAGACTTCCCGGCATTAGCTCGGAAGCAATAGGTGAGTAACCTAGTTGGTTTCTTAAATTTCTGATTGCTTACATGCTCAACGTGAATTACGTGCAAAAGTGAATTGAATGATCACTGTATGAATACTGGCATGTAATGTATGGGATTGTATTGTATGATTTTACTGATATTGATAGACTGGGCTTTATAGCCATCATCTTGAACACCGATGATACACCGGGCTTTATAGCCATATTGTGGATTCTTGATACACCGGGCTTTATAGCCAAATCTGATATTTACTAAATCTCGCATCGCATGCATAATTGCATGATCGGATAATGGGCGTGCCTAAGTTGCTATTTTTCTTGATAAGAGCTTGAGCTCTCATATTGCATCGACCGCCACGAGCCCGAGAGGGGAGAAACTCGACGCGTCCCCACGAACACCGACCGAGCACTTGGGCACAATCTTGAATAATCGGAAAGAGTCACATATGCATTGCATTCGCATAAATGACCGCTACGTGATAAATACCGCTTTCGTGATGGTATGTATTCTTGTGAATGGTTTCTCGTTACTAGATATGGTTATTGATTGCTTATTGGTAATTGATGATTCTTATCTATCTTATATCAGACGCCATGGGCGTAATGCATGATTTGAGTGAACCATCGATGATGGTTTCTCTTTGAGTTCATAAAACTCACCCAAAATTTGCATCTATTTTTCAGGTCTGAAGAATACCCCGTTGACACGGGAGTATGTCTCTGTAGTCGAGTAAAGGTTAGAGATCGGGATCGGTTAGGTTCGCATTAGTGTTTTAGTAAATTGTATTCGCAATCATTTGTATAACAAGGCATTGTATTTTCTTGAGCCATTGTGGTAGTAATATTTTCTGCATTGGTGATTGTAATTATCTTGAATGACCGTAATAATTGGCTGGTGTATATTGAACACGGATTTTATTTACTTATCGTGTTCCGCCTTGTGAGCGTGGAGTTAATGGCTATAAGAAGAAAAGAAAAAAATGTATCGTATTTTAAATCGGTCGATGTAAGACGCCACTCTCGTGGGACACGGACTCGGATATCACCAACGATATCGGGTTCGGGTCTTACGGGAGTGGGGTGTTACAGGGTACCTTCCCGTGACTCATGGGATAATACTCTCGAAATCTATGTGTCCTAAAACACAAGATGAGAGGATGCGCATGAATATGATCCCGTATGCATCAGCGGTAGGATCTATCATGTATGCTATGTTATGTACGAGACCCGATGTATCATATGCTCTAAGTGTTACGAGTAGATACCAATCGGATCCTGGTGAGGATCACTGGGTGGCTGTCAAGAATATCCTTAAGTACTTACGAAGAACTAAGGATGTTTTCTTGATATCTGAGGATGGAGATTTCAAGTGGCGGGTATCAGATGCCGTTTTCAATCGATAAGGATGATTCCAAATTCCAATCAGGTTATGTATTCACACTGAACGGCGGGGCAGTTAGTTGGAAGAGTTCCAAACAAGAGACGACTGCCGATTCAACAACCGAGGCAGAGTACATTGTCGCTCGTATAAAGAAAGGAATTTGGATCGAAGTTCATTCTTGAACTTGGTGTGGTTCCTAGCGATGATGGGCCCATCTGGTTGTATTGTGACAACAATGGGGCTATTCATGCAGCGAAGGAACCAAGGTCTCATCAACGATCCAAACACATACTCCGCAGATATCATTTGATAAGGGAGATCATAGGACGTGGTGATGTCCAGATCGAGAGAGTTCCCACCGAGCAGAATATTGCTGATCCATTGACGAAGCCATTGTCACAAAAGAGTTTTGATTCTCATGTACTCGCCTATGGTATTAGATATCAAGGCGATTGGCTTTAGGTCAAGTGGGAGATTGTTAGAGTAGTGCCCTAAAGGCAATCGCCTTTAGCGCATTTTGTACAAATTTGTGTACAGTCTTTATAAATAAATAAAGAAAGACATATTTCATTAATTTGTTGTTCATTATTTATGAACTGATATAGATCTGTAATCAAATTAATGAAGTCTATGATATATGACATAGCATGAAGGAAATTATGATGTGATCACACCTCTGAGATTCCTATCATGTGCAATTATGTCATTATCTAAATTATCCTAGTCATAGGATTCTTGAGGCTGGACATCGGTAATCCGGAAAGACTAGCACATCTCATGCTCCTTGATTTGATCAAGTAGTGGATCTCAGAAACTATAAATATGAGATATTTAGGGTTGAGATGTGGATGCTTACTAGAGGTAGTAAGTACATTGGATGACTGCCATGAGATCATCACATGGATGTCTATTCTAATGTCGGTGATAATCTCATCATAGAATGGTGCAGTATCCTTAGACTTGAGGTGCTCGAGGATATCTTGAATCTTGATTACGTGCTTTGACTCCATTCCTTGTTGCCTTCGAGAGGTCGCTCATAGGGTGGTGCTTGGAGTGCAGTTTGAGGTATTGAAGGTAATTGAGTAGCAATAGAGGATTCACCACTTCGTGATAGCGAAGATGATACCCATGGCCTCTTGTCAGGGTCATTACTTAGAAATCTCTGGCCGGAGTATGTATGTCGTGAAGAGTGTCTTGGTGACATATAAAGTAATGAATCTAGGACAAGAACTGAAATCACTGGACTAGATTTGGCGTAGTCGATCTAGTGAGAGTTGACACATTGCCCATACTCATAACCAAGTGGGGTATAGGATGGTGAAAGGACGAATTGCACGGTAATTATCTATGGAAGGGTTCGTGATATGGTCCATGATGAATATATATTCATTCGTCAAACCAATTACTTTCCGGTCAATTGGGGGTCATGATGTGTTGCTAGATACCGCTCATGACTTGCTTAGATTAAGTGTTAATCTAAGTGGTCAACATAACCGGGAACCTAATGGGTCACACGCATAAGAGTGTCTCGGAGAACTCGTAAAATAGTTTTGGACAGAGTTCCAATATATGGAGAGAAAAAGGATTAAATGGATCCCGATGAGATCGAGATATGTCCCGATGAGATCGCGACATCGATATTGCTGAAAAAGGTTTAGGAGATTTTTCCCATCTGGGACCCGGTAGACCGAACCCAAATATGATTGGACCACTTGATAATATATATACATATATATATATGATTAATTAATTAAATAATTAATATATATATATATATATGTTGAAAACGTGGAAAGGGAATGGAACCTTCCATTTCCATGCTTAGTCATCACTTTCATTAAATGAATAAAGACAAAAACTTGAAAGATGATGGAGAATGATCGTTGGACTTGGTTTAAAAGGAGAAGAAAAGAGTTTCTTTCTTTTAAGAGATGATTTTCGTGGGTTTTAAAGCAAACCTAAGGATTTGAAGAGAAAGAGTTTCTCTCTCTCAAGCCATCATCGATCATCTTCTCCAAAGGTTTCATCTTCAAGCTTTTATTCAAGTTCCTCCATCATTTTCCAAGCTCTCCATAGAACAAAGATAAGATCTAGCAGTCTTTAATTTGTTCTAGCTATTCCCGGGTCAAAGGGTTTGTCCCGGTTAGGTTCTCCGATCTCTGCGTGGATACCGTTAGAGACGGTCTCCTTTGATCGTTCGGTTCGAGTTTGTTATATATATACACATGGATCCTGGCTTTCGGGAAGGTCCCGGAATAAAATTTTTTTGTTTTCCGCACCGTGGGCATGTGATGCTCACACCGGGATTTTCCTACAATTGAGTGACTCATTAAACTTCAAACAACAAAAGAAGCCTCCTTTATATGATTCATGCTACAGATTTTGATAGGACTACATTTTCTATTAGATATGAAAAGGGAACTTATAAATTTTGATTATTTAGTGTGTTAAAGAACACACATGAATGGTATAGTATGGTATGTGGCAGAATCTCATGTCAAATGACACTGTAGAGCTGGGCCATCTGATTAATCTTTGTCATGAATAGGTTGGTCTATAGGATTAAAAAATGCAATTAGAACTTAAACAGGGATTTTGCTTATACCCCACAAATTAAACTCTCCTATGTTTTCTTTTATATGTGTACATAAGAGGAAAATGAAAACCATAACATTACAGCAATGCAGTAGCTAATATAGTTTAACTAATGCTCTTGTTGGGACTTGAATTTAACACAAACTCAAATTGAAAATAAACTTGATAAAAAAGTATTTAGAGAAGAAGAATATTATTACCCAATAAAAAAAAGACAAAACTAAGAAAAAAATAGAAGTATTGTGTTTAACTAATTTGCTATAAATTAAACTTCAAACTGTTAATGAAAAGAGATAATAACAAATTCCTAATAAAAAAAGATAATGAGATAATGATAAAAGATAATCTTAGAGCAATTTAACACAAAAGTAAGTTTCATTAATTTGTGGCGTGCCCTTACTTACTGTCAATAACATCAAGAGCTTCGTGAGATATTTCAAATTTAGTTTTGGCAAGTGCTTTAGTAAAAATGTCAACTACTCGTTCTTCAATTCTTGTGTTTTGTAGTTCAATATCTTGAGTTAACATCTTCTCTCGAAAAAAATGAAAATCAGTTTTAATGTGTTTTGTATGTGCATGAAACACTAGATTTGTAACAAGCTTTATTGCAATATCATTATTAAAATAAATGGGAACCGAGTGGTTAAGAGTGGATATCAATTCTTGAATAGGTCTTTTAAGCCACAAAGATTCTCAAGTGAGCATAGTAACTACTACCTACTTTACTTCACAACTTGAAAGAGCCATGACAATGTTTTTTACTACACCATAAAATTATAATAGAGCTTGTAACAAAACAAAACCCTACTATGGAGTGCTTGTCATTACCTCAACAATGTAGTATGCATCCACAAAGCCCTCAAAGAAAATGACATAGATTGTTTGTACATTAATCCATAACTTAAAGTGCCTTTTATATGATGAAGAATTGTTGGACCCCGAACCTTGAAGCATGAAAATGAAATTAAATGAGTGTTTTATATGTGATTTGTGTTATAGATGAGGAAATGTCAATTATGTAAAGATATGAGTTGGGAAATCTTAAGTATGAATTATGGTTATATATGTGAGATCTTATGCAAAAGAAAGAGATTATAATGACAAGATGATATGGAATGTAAGAAATCATATGAATTGAGGTTGAGATTTGGATAAATTCCAAATGATAGTTGAATTATTATTAATGTTGTGCAATTAAGAAAGTGAAGTTAGCATGAATGTTGAGTTCTTGCATGTAGATAAAAATGTATATGCTGATTCAAGGGAATTAGGGAACAATTGAAATAGAATTGGCCAAAGTTGCCTTCTTTGAAGTTGTAGCTTGATCTTTTATCTTTCCAACGAGACTAAGTATGAAAGATTTCGATCTCGGAGTTAAGAGATATAGTTGATGCAAGTTATGATGTTATATAATATTTTTGTTAGTGACAGCTTGATGACATGTTTGAAAGTTGAGGTTTTGATGAACCAATTTAGTTGAGTTTTGAGAAGTTCATGAATAGAATTTGTTGCTAGAATTGTTATGAAGTATTTAGACTTTTGAATAAGTAGATATGTGAAGATTATAGGTGTATGTGATTGTAGTTTGGATGAGAAAAACATTGGAAGAAGGTTGAAGAAGTTTTGGAAATTTGCATGTCCGTTAAATGGACATGGGAGTCCGTTTAACGAACAGCTACGGGTCAAAAGGGCCCCTTCCCTTGCGCATGTCCGTTAGGCGGACACGGATGTCCGTTTAACGGACATTCTCGGATGTTTCGGATCAGTTTTGGCCGTATGTGTCCGTTAAACGGACATGCATGTCCGTTTAACGGACAGCTACGGGTCACCTTAGGAAAATTGTGATTTTGACCAGTTTTGAGGCCGAATATCACTTTGAAGCCTCTAATAAGAGTTGTAGATCTTGATGTTATCTTTCAAATGGCGCTAGAACGAATCAATTTGAATATCGTTAGAGAAAGTTATTGCATTTGCGCCAAACGAATTTCAAATTGATTTCTGTTTTGAACATGTTGAGTTGTTTTGATCATAACTCACTCATCCGACCTCGGATTGAGGCGATTCATGAAGCATTGGATTCCTAACACATGTTTCTTTCTCTCCATGAAATTTTGAATCAATTGGAGTCAAATTGAAAAAGTTTGATTGAATCATATGATAATCAGAATGTTTGGTTTCATTCTGAGCAGGCTATTTTTCCGTCCTCATCCGACTCCAACACATCATTTGCTTATATCTTTTTCGTCCGACATCCGAATGACTCGGTTCTTGAAACGTTGGATTCCTAAGACAATGAAGTTCATGATTATGTTAAAATTATAAATTTTAGAGATTTAATTGAGCAAGATTATGTGAATCAAAGTGAGTCAGGAAAGTTTCTGAACATAGTTCAGTACTTTGCGAATTTTGGAATCTATAGAGATCCGATTGAAGCGATGTTTAAGGCATAATAAATTTAAGACATGGGGCTACAATTGTTATGAAGGAACCAAATTTCATTTTAGCCTTTGAGAATGTTTATTTGTGGAAGGAAGCGAATTCTAGAAAATGTGATAGTAAAAGGATATGTCCGACATGTTTGGACTATAACTTTTGATATAGTGCTCCAAATTGGATGATTCTTGAGGAATTATGAAACTAAGACATAGAGGAACAATTCTCTAGAAGGAAGTTTTAGCAAATTCCTTCATTTAGATGTGAGAATAATTGTCCAAAAGTAAGCGTGACTTAAAGAAAATACGAGGGCATATTAGGAAGTTCACTTAAGGTTTTGAGTTTAAAGCTTATAAGACAAGGACAAAAGGGTAAATTACACTTCATTAAATGTCTTGACCTATAAAAGAGGAGGAAGATGTCGTGGGTTTTAGAAAGCTCACGAAATTTCGAAGGAGGAAGAAGAAAGAAGAAAAGGAAGAAAGAAGAGGGGGTAGCGTGAAGAAGAAGAAGAAGGGGAAGAAGAGGAAGGTTTATGAGGGTTCAAGCTTCTTTCTCCATGGATTCTTGAGGGAAAAGAGGGAAGGAGAAGAGATTTACTCCAAGCTAAGAGGAATTTCGAAAATGGGAAGAGAGAAAGGTAAGAGATGATTTTAAAGTTTGAGTTTTCTTGAGTTTTGGTTGTTTTATCCTAAGATGGTTATGGGTTTGTTATATATGAGGTTAATTTGAATGATTATGCTTTTGGGTTATGTTAAATCATGGATGAGAAACTATTTGGAATTTATGCTAAAGTATATGAGTAGAGATTTTTGGAAGATTATGAAGTAGAGAGGTTGGAATCTATATGGGTTTGTGAAATATGATGAGTATGATATGGGTTTTGGATGATTATGGTTTAGGTGACTTATATAGGAAGAAAGAGTGAAGTAAAGATCAATAGGAAGCTTTGGGCAATTGAGGATTGGAATAAGCTTATGGCATGGATAAAAGGTGGGTGATATGTTTATTTTTCAAATTATGAGCAAATTCTAATTGTTGGTTTTATAAGATATTGTTTTACAAATGATTAAATCAATTACATTTGAAAAGGGTTATAAAATGTGAAAATCACTGTTTCAAAATGATTTACAAAAATTTCCGCAATGGTTCGGACGATTCTCCATAAATGACTTTGAATTGTCAATTAAATGGATTTCTTTATAAGTTAAATTGATAAAGATGACATATTCATTGAGTTCATTGTGTTTTATTGATTAATAAGTTGAGTATGTGAATGAGTGTGATATGGTGTTTGCATGTTCTTGAAAGATTGTAAAGTGTGCAATTTATTTGGGTGATTTTGTGATTGATAAGTATTGCATTGAATATTAGATGACATGAAAAGTTCAATCTTTGAAAATGTGCCTTCGGACAATATGAGCTTTCAAGCATGAATACGTGTTACATGGGTTTGGTTAGGTCCTTCATGTGGAGTCGATTACCTTTGGTCTCATTTTAAAGCCTTCTCCGGCTGCCCACAAGTGGCAAAGGAGCTCCGTTTCGGACTCCCCATGTAGTTTCGTTTGCATGACCGCGCTTATGGAATGTGCAAGACGTCTGTTTATGGACCGACCCAAACCGATTGATGTGTTAAGTGTTTTTGCTTTGTTTGGAATGTGCTGCATTTATACGTGATGCATTTCATGTTCTTAAATGGCTTGAAATTACGAAAAATGAGAAATTTGGGATTTTTCAACGATGATGGTTTGAAAGCAGTTTGTAAATGTTTATGAAAGATTTTGAAAATTAAAGAGTTTTTGGAAAATAAATTTTCGATGTTTTTGAGCAACAAAAAACAAGGTTTGAAAATATTTTGCTTATCATTTGTTTAATAAACATGTTATCCACGAGCTTCCAAGCTCACCCCCCTTTCATCCTCATCTCCAGGTATTCGAGCAGGAGATTGGATGAAAGACATCAGGATATCAGCATTTGTACATGATTTGTACTTGTGTATTTGGTTTAAGTTTTATGGAAATGAATTATGGCTTAGAATGCCATTAGAACATTGTAAGCTTTTGGTTCATAATGTATTTTGGATTATGCAATTGTGTAAGATTTCGGTTTATGGCAATTGACCAAAGTTTTGACTATGGATAGTGTTGATTGGTTTTGTATATAAAAGTGAATTGATTTATGAGTGTATTTGGGATATGTTTATATGAATATGGATGAATGTACTGGATGATGGAATATGAGTTTTAATGTGATCATTCTGAATTGTTATGAAAATGATTTGAAGTGGTTTAGCAATAGGTTTGCGTTTTGCTGAGATCCCGGACGGAGGGCTCGGTTGATCATGATGTATGTGTGATGTTATTAGAAGTGAAAATTTACTATTTGCAGATTTTTGGATAGGTTAAAGTGCGATCGTTATCGCTTGATTTTATATGACAAGATATGAATAAGAGAAATTTGAGTATGATTGTATGATTTGATTAACATGAATATGAGTTTAAGAAAACAGTTCCAAAGAGGGAAATTGTTTGATATGAAAATAAAATGGATTAAATGATGAAAAAAGCGAACAAAATTTTCACCGATTTGGATGGATTAGTCATAAGGGTTTCCAACGCGTCAGGTTTTTATGTTCTCACTTTCGGATGTCGGAATTTGATCATATGCTTTCGAGACCACCGCTCGTATACTTTGTTTTCAAGTTCTCTTGCTAATTGCAGTTGAATTCATTTGGTACATGATGTGATCCGATTCATTGTTTCCGTTCCGTTTCGGATTCGATCCGTATTTGATTCGACTTCATTGACATTTGATATCGGTAGGATTCGATCCTTTTAGCCTCACATTTGTTTCATGTCATTTTCTTTGGTTTTCGATTTTCTTTCCGCCTCAAGAGTGGTTAAGAGTGATCATATTCAGTTTAAGCAGTGGAGTTATAGTAGTAACTTCGGATGTCGGGATTTGAACTTTCAGTGTCAATTGATTTATTTGATTCCCATTGGTATTTGATATTCGATTTCAGTTGAATTTTGATCCTATTAGCTTCGCATTTGTTTCGTTTCACTTGTATATTCCGATTCATGTGATTGTTTCCCATTTGTATTCGATCTGATCCTTTATTTTCCGTTCCGTTTCAGATTCTTTTAAGACTGATCATATGCAGTACAATCGAATTCTATTCAAGAGTGCTCATGATCAAGTGGTTTATCAGCGTTAGTGTATTAAGTGGTTAAGAAGTTGGGTCTCGGGAACGGGATCCAACAAGAATACTCTTTACTGTGGTTAAATGACCTTCACATGGTTGATCCATAAATTAAGAGATGACTTGACAACAATGCGTCTTAACACTATGCAAAATAAACTAGATCTACTAATATAACAGTAGTAAGTATAGGTCAATCCCATAGAGAGTGTTTGGTTAGCTTTTGAAATTAAATTAATTGATGTTTAGGTTTTGGGGGGAAGGGGGTGGGTTTGTTTTGGTTTAAAACAAGAAAATAAAACAAAACTAACTAACAAAAGCAAATTAAAGAAAACATGCAAAAATGATAAAAGTGGTGAATTGTTTAGGAGTCTGGTTCTTTATTTCAATCTCGACTTATACCCTAATTAAACAGATTTTATTGAATTGTTGCTCTTTTCCCTCTCCTTGAACTATTAATTGAAAGTTAATAATAATTTCTATTAACCCGAGTTTTCCTTTAAATCGTGTTTAATTAAGATACAACTGTTAATTAAACCTAACTATTGAATAACCTAGGATACAATCTATATATTCAATTGGGTGGTCGCGTTACGAATTAGGAAAACTAATTAATCTAAGCAACAACTACATATGCTCAGGCCATTTAACCTAGTTCATGTTATCCTTAATGATTATGGACCATTAGTTGTTACAAATGAATGTCGAATATAACAATTACGAATTATATTGAAATTATAGCGATGGATTCGTACATAAACAATCAAACTATACTATAATACGATCATTGATCGTCGGCTTATCGTTCAATATTAAAATTGATCCTCGGAAACCGGTCAAATAAAATTTATACCAAGGATTGCAATACAGGATGCAACCTCGGGTCGACTCTCAAGGAACCAGTGTACTAACTGATCCTAGACTAGCCTAATGTTTGAATGATGCATGCAATTAAAGCAATAAAAAAGGGGGTTTTGATTTGATTAACTAAAAATTAAACTAAGCCAAAGTAAGAATAAATGTTTTTGGGATTTTTAGAAAACTAAACGATTGAAATTAAACAAGTTTGAAATCAACTTACTAAAACTCTCCTGAAAATGTAGCTCGGGTCATCATCGTTCAAAGTAATATCGGGGTTTGAAATCCACTAAGTTTCGAAAGCTAAACCTTAACAACTCGTTAAGTCCAAAAATTAATTAATCAACTCGATTAATTAAAATTTGTTAAAACCTTAGTGTATGTATAGAATGATTAATGCAATAAATCGATCAAACAAAAACACAACCAACTCAATCAAACACAACTAGGCAGATTAAATTGATTAATGCAATTATCCAACTGATATACATGAACTCCATGTATTTAAGCACAACATTCAACAATAATCAATCCATAACATATATCAAAGTTTAACATCCGATTAAACTATAACCGGATTCAATCCATCATACAATGTATTCTCCAACTCGGAGTTAATACGAAAATATAACAGAAATCTAAAACTAAGATCGATTACCCCAGTTAAGCTCACGGAACTCAGACCGTTGTTACATCTTCAGGAGATCCGACGCCTTAGCCACGCATGACACCGGCAGACTCCATTACGGCTGGAAAATCTACTCGGTTCATGACTCCAACGACAAACAGATGAATGTGGTGACGAGCAGTGGAAGATGGGACAAAGAAACTAAAGCTGGACGTCGTCTGGTGGTAGCGCGAATCTGCAAAATAAAGAAAACAAAACCTATTGAATCTGCGGAGAAGACGAAGAAGAGTGTTACCTAGGGATTGCGGCTTCTTGTTTTTGCCCTAAATGGCAAGATTTTATAGCGAGTTGTGCGGGCCAGGTCGGATCAGTGGATTAATTTCCATTTATATGCCGGGTTACCCGACATTCGCCAAGCATGATAGTAGTCAGATTCGCTCTTGGCGAAGTCCGGATGGTCACTCGTCATGGCGAATACATTAAATACCATTAATTTCTTTGCGACGAATGGAGGGTCTTGATTATTGCGGCTAATCTTAAGCATGTTTACTTCTTAAATGTTGACTCCTTTGGTCCTACAAATACAACCTATTTGCAGTATCAATTGTCCCAATAAAAATTATGCAGAATTAATAACAAATGACAACAACATACTGACAATGTGCAATTTATCAAAACTCAATGTGCGGGACCAAAATAAGCATAAAAATCATAGATCGAGTCAACGGATGCATAATTACTAGAGAAAGCGGGCCTAATTTATAGTATAAATTTGGTCGATCAAATCCCCACACTTAAACCTTTGTACTCCTGAACAAAGCTTATAAGAGTCAAAAAGGTACAAGAGTAAAAGAAAATTCTGCTCATGCTCAAACAACAACCAAAATTGACTCGATCCACTTTATCAGAATTCTAACGCAACAAATTGAAAGAATGTTAATAAAACAAACATTGAAAGAATTTAAGCACAAGAGATTGAACAACGAGAGAATCACTCAGATATGGTGTTTACGCTTCGTCTCACTTGTATAGTAGGGATATTTTCTCTCAATCGCTTAATACATCTCCTACCATAGGCTTGTATCAATTTTATTTCTCCACTACAAGGACTATCATTTTGAAGATCAAGAGGTCTTCGGGGTTGTAATGAGCGGAGGCTAGATGAATGGATGAAGTGAAAGAAAAATATATGAGCATGCGCACTAAATGAGGAATTGATGTCAATAGCCAAACTAAAACTAAACACTGAAATAAGCTGAATAAACATTTTTTTTTTCATTTTGGCTATCTCATTTTGAGATGCTAATCCCCTTTTTGGGATACAACACATTATTATCCCTTTTTGGAATAAACAAGACTAACATTTTTTTCATTTTTCAACACTTTTTTTTTCAACAGCTAATAACTAAACACAGACTACCGATCATCTAAGAATGTATACAAATGTTCATAGCAAAAGGCTCAAGGGGCTAGCAAGAGGAAAAAGTGTTTAAGGGTTGGTGTTTGGGGAAAGAGCTGAAGAAAGAACGCCTCTATCATATCCACAAAAATCTAGTCCATCAAGCTTTGAGTAAAAATTGACACAAGTTCTAGAGAAGAATGGACTAAGCAGATGCACACACAAAAATATAGAAGAAAAATTTGGCTCGAATATCCTTCCAACAAGGTTTTTTGTCTCAATGATCAATCTCAAAACTTAAAAACTTAAAATGCTACCTTGTTAGCATGCTCCCATTTACTTTGTTTTGAAAACTTCAAAGTTAAAATTTTGCCAAAACCAATTATCGTTCAAGAATGGAGAGCATTTTCAAAAACTCAAGTATCAGTTTGAAACTTATAAGGGTTTTGCATGCAAGGGCACAAAAGAACAAGTGCAGAAAATGTTTTGATTGAGTCCAAATTTATCAGTAAAAGCAACGGGCCCACAAAATTATGCACAAATTTTAATAGGTGTACAATGTAGAATATAAAAGGGAACGGTTCCCCCACACTTAAACATGGCATTGTCCACAATGGCAGCAGGGCACAGAATAGAAGCATGAAACAACTAGAACACAAAGAGAACGGGGATATATCATTAAGCTCAAAAAGAAATGTACAAAAAATAATAGGAGCCAAAGAACTAACTAAAAATTACAACGAAGAAAAGAAAATACAGGGAAAAGAACAACGACAAAAGAAACGAAAAGAAACAGCCTAAACTATTCTGCAGGATCATCAGCGGGCGGATCCGGAGGGGCAGCGGCAGAAGAGCTGGGAGCAGGAGGCGGAATAGGCAGCCCGAGGTGAGTCGCAATCATGGTCGAGATCGAGCGATCGAACTTCGCTGTCGGGCGATCATCTGGGCCTCGAAAGAAGTGAGCCGGGCCTCAAGCCGAAAGACGTCCTGGCGCAGCAGAGCCACCTCAGAAGGAGCAGGGGGAACAGAAGGTGGGGAAGACACTGGGGTAGGGATAGGAGGCGGAGAGGAAACAGGAGGAAGGACGGGAGGGGTGGGAGAATGTGCTCGAGGGATCTGAGGCGAGGAGGAGGTGAGGAGAGGAAGGAGTTGTGGGGGGTCAAGGGGGAGGCTTACCGAGACGGACGTAGATAAAAGGGAAGCAAAGTGAAAAGGTGAGATCGGCATGATGCTCCGGGATTCGATAGGCCCGGAACAGGTCTGAAATAAGATGGGAAAAAGGAGTTTGAGTTTGGGGTTGGTGGCGAGGACACACTGGCGGAGGCGGAGGATATGGCGGAAGCTAGGTCCACAGGTGGCCATCATAAGCAGATATATGTCTGAGCACACTCCTTTGGAATGTTGGTGAGGTGGAAGTAGGTAAAATGTTGTTACATATAAAATGTAACCATGGGCGGGCCATGGGAGGAGGTCGAACGCCGGATATAGCTGAGCCCCGGGGTTGAAGCCACCGAGTACCCTCGAGGCGGAGAGTACGAATGACGTCATCCTGTGGGTATCGTGATCATTTCGAATAGTGACAACGAGGGACAACAGGAGGTGGTAGTGCTCTCGGATAATGGCAAATGTGAAAGCATTTGGGATAGAAACACCGGAAATTAATTAGTAGGTGTGAGAGTGTGAGCATGGGTGTAATCTTGGCGTATAAAGGTAAGGTTGCCAGCTGGCTGAGGCCGGTCAACTTTAGTTGAAAGAGTTGACCCACAAAAGGGTTAGTAGCCGGAGTAAGAGGGAATGGCTTTTCTGTGAGTATGGTCTGGCTCGCAACTCGCGTGGCTAACTGAACATACTCAGGATCTGCTAGATGAGAGGGAAAACGGGAAGGTTGCGAGGAAGAGGAAAGGGTGTGATCGGAGGAAGAAGAGGATGGCTGCTGCTCCAGTCTGGTGGCTTGTTTCATTCTAGGCATAATTCTGCACAAACAAACGTTAGAATAGGCATTAAACTAAGAAAATTATCGTAATCAAAGTTCAACCATTATTCGCGACAAGCAGAACGTCACGCAGCGAAAAAGTCCTCTTCCATTCGCCGCAGCCAATGTGGTAATCGCTGCGTGAATCGGGCATCTGTGAAACCCTAAGTTCGCAAGGCGAGATATGAATATAGCCACGGCGGATGGCGATTCTGCGAATAACGATCGCGTGACAGCGTTGTTGTTTGCCTCAAATCTACGATTAATCAACGAAAATGGACAAGAGGAAGGAATAGGAACACTTACAGAAGGGTGAAAACACGGTTGGAAGAAGATTGGAGGAGATTGGGAGCTTCAAACAGCAGATGGCAAAGAGAGGAGCGACGACGAGGCAGCGAAGGCGGCAGCGAAATGAGGAGGAAAGGAGAAAGAAGAAGAAGAAAAAGAAAAGGAGACGCGGGAGACGAAAAGACGCGAGAGGGGAAAAGACCAAAAAGGGCCTCGGACAAAAGAGGTGTCCAACGGTCCAGAGGGGTAGAGATGTCCTTATTCGCCATGACGAAGTAGTCGCCAGCCGTGGCGAACAAGCGTAAAAAACCTAGATTAGCGCAATAACAACGATTCTCGCTGCGGCAAACTACCTAGAACAGATTACATTAAGGATCCTACTCAGTTTACACAATCAGTCAATTAATCAATGCACAATTCACCCAATCTCTTCAATCTAATCATGCTTCATTAAACTAGGAAGAACATAGAGCTAACAGAGGGGAAACACTTTATTCAAACGGAAAGAGAAATCCTACCTACTACTCTAAACCTACTGGTTGGAGTTCTCCCCCCACACTTAATCAACACATTCATGCAGCATAACATATCAAATCAAATTAAAGAACGTGCATAAATATATATCGAAAATGCAGGAAGAGAAACACCTGGTGCTCACGGTGGATCTTGTAGTTCGGGATGGACGTGCAGTCGATATCCAAGCTCTATGTCAACAGCTTGGTTCCTGGGCAGCTCCATGTCCATTCCCATATCTGAATAGGCACCTGCACTATCATCAAAATAATCTTCTCCGAAGAGAGTGTCAGTAGGATGAGTCAAGGTGTGGCCGAAATCAACACATGCATCATCCACAAGCACCTCAAGCATATTCACTCCTAGCAAGGAGTAGTCCTCGTTAGGGTGCTTCATAGCTTCATACATGTTGAAGCTAATGTGTTGATTACCAACCTCCATGGTGATCTTTCCTTCCTTCATGTTAATCATTGTGCTCGCAGTCCGCAGGAAGGGTCGTCCAAGGATTAGAGAAGTGTCATGTACCACTTCAGAGGTCATGTCTAACACGTAAAAATCCGCAGGAAACACTAAGCCTTTAACCTGGACCAGAATGTCTTCAATAATTCCCACGGGATGCCTAAATGACCTATCAGCTAACTGGAGAATAACAGATGTGGGCTTAATACTCTTCACTCCCAAGGCCTTATATACTGACTCAGGCATCACATTTATCGCTGCCCCTAGATCTAGCAAAGCTCTACCTATGGTCACTTTCCCTAAGGTGCAAGGGATGGTAAAAGATCCAGGATCCTGACATTTTACTGGTATCTGCGGCTTAAACAAGGCTGACACATTTGAGCTCACTTGCACCCTCTCATTCGGCCTAAACTTTTTCTTATTTGTACACAGATCCTTCAAATATTTAGCGTAGGCCGGAACTCGCTTAACCAAGTCAAGTAAAGGGACATTCACTTCCACTTTCCCAAACAGATCAATGATATCCTTCTCATGTTGTTTCTCTTTTAGCGCTTACTCATCATATCTGAATTAGGAAACGAAAGTTCATGAATATTTACCTCTTCACCTTTACCGCTTGCTTAACTCTCCATCCTTTGCTTGATCGTTGGAACTCTCTAAAGTAGTTCCTTGTTCTTTGAGGCTTGCTTCCTTTCTCTCGAAGCTCTTCTTCGCGATCACTCTCGATCGCATGACTTGCTTCTCTCTCACTTGAGGCGCATCTTCAACCTCAATTTCCTCGGTGCATTCTTCTTCTTGAATGTCGAAATGCACTTTCTTTCCACTCCTCAACTCAATTGCATTTAAACTCTTCGGTTTATTACCGTGTTGGAGGAATGGTTCCGCTACTCTACTTTGATTGTCACTCAAATTATTAGACAATTGAGTGACATGCGAGTTCGAGTTCTCGGCCTTGGTCTCCCATTGATCCATGCGTTTTCAAGGCGCTAAAACGGGCAGCATTCTTAGCGGAGTCTGTTGGATGAGGGTTGCGATGGCGTTGAATTGAGTTCTTGTCGAGTTCGTTCCTCTTTCATCAACGCCATCATACCATGCGAAGTCGATTAGTGTCCTCTTTTGGTGGGCGTGGTTGCACCGTCAACGCTTCTTGATCGGAAGCTGGTTTGTAGATGGTCGACTCCACTCCCTTGTTGAAAGCGGTTGGGTGCTCTTCCTTCATTATTCCTCCAACGAAGTTAGGATGAGATCTCCATCCTTCGTTATATGTGTTGAGCACGGTCCCACTTAGAATTTTGTCCGCCTGCAAAGCAGCAGACACTTCTTCATACCTTCCGGGACAGACACTGGAGATGTGCATCACCGATCCACAAGATTCGCAACTAGGTGCGACCAGTTCAGTGGAAGGTGACGGGCGATGCACATTCAAATTCTTAAGTTCAGCCGTGATTGAGGATAACTGGGAAGTTATCCGATGTTCCAAGGAATCTACTTTCGATTCCAGGCTCTCCATTCTCTTAGTTTGAGCCGTCATGGCTCCTACTTCATTCACATTCCTGGAATCGCGGACACTATACTGTTGATGATTCAGGGCCATCCTCTTTATCAGGGCCCAAGCTTCTGGTGCGGTGAGGTCAATCAACGAACCTCCCGACGCAGCATCCAACATTCCTTTTTCTTGATTCTTTACCCCATCATAAAAATATTGAACCAATTGTTCATCAGGGATTTGATGATGGGGGCACCGAGATCTTGAGATTGGAATCTGCTCCAAAAATCATCTGAGGACTTGTCATAATCTTGTTTGGCGTAATATATCTCCTTTCTCATCGACGACGCCCTAGAAGCTGGAAAATATTTTTCCGTAAAAGCTTTCATAAGTTGGCCCAACTGTGATAGCATTCGCGACATGCCTCGGGAGGCTCATATACCACTCCGGGCCTTTCCTTCTAACGACAAGTGGAATACCTTCCACAAAGACTGGTCCAGATGTGCTCCTGGGCTTCATACTTTGATGATCATTGTGAGGGCCTCAAGATGCATGTAGGGTCCTCACCGCCAAACCGTGAAATTTGGGTAGGAGTTAATCAATAAACCTTTAACTTCAAATTTACGTCGAAGTTAAGGCGCAAGCGGCGATGAAAGGATCGTAGTTTACATCCGAGGTTGTAGCTTCTCGGATGGTTCTACGTCTGATGTTCGCATTGTTGTCATCAACTCTCTCCTGGTCACCATTTAATCCATGATCTCCGTTCCTTGGTTGGTAACCAGGAAAATCTTGTTGTTCAGCCATATCAGTTTCTAATCGTTCTAGTGTGCTAAGTCTTTCTTGCTCTCTCTTGTTCTTCCTAAGTCGTCTAAGGTGTCGCTCAATTTCAGGTTGAAAATGAACTAACCTAAGTCTACGGGCATGCACTAGAGAAGTTCACCTAATAACGCCACTAAAACGACAAATGACGTAAAGGGTTTAATTCACCACCGCTCGTCATGATTGTAGAAGTTATTGCGCGAATGAACATAATCGAGGATTCGCCATGACGAATATATGAACTCGCTGCGATTTAATGATGAACTTCGTTGCGATTTAATGATGAACTCACACGACCAAGAGGCACAAAGAAAGCACAAGCAAGGTAAAATTACCCGCAACTAAGCACAATAAACAGGAACAAGCAGAATAACACTGAAAGCAACAGAATAAGATTCACAAAACAGAATTAACACTAAAAAGATGGAAGCAAAACAGAATGAAACAAAATTATGAAATGCAAAATAGAATGCAAACAAACACTGGCTAACCTAGAAAACCAATTAATTTGGTTCCCGAACGGCACCAATTTGATAAATTATCGCTCAATATTAAAATTGATCCTCGAAATCGGTCAAATAAAATTTATACCAAGGAATGCAATACAGGATGCAACCTCGGGTCGACTCTCAAGGAACCAGTGTACTAACTGATCTTAGACTAGCCTAATGTTTGAATGATGCATGCAATTAAAGCAATAAAAAAGGGGGTTTTGATTTGATTAACTAAAAATTAAACTAAGCCAAAGTAAGAATAAATGTTTTTGGGATTTTTAGAAAACTAAACGATTGAAATTAAACAAGTTTGAAATCAACTTACTAAAACTCTCCTGAAAATGTAGCTCGGGTCATCATCGTTCAAAGTAATATCGGGGTTTGAAATCCACTAAGTTTCGAAAGCTAAACCTTAAAAACTCGTTAAGTCCAAAAATTAATTAATCAACTCGATTAATTAAAATTTGTTAAAAACCTTAGTGTATGTATAGAATGATTAATGCAATAAATCGATCAAACAAAAACACAACCAACTCAATCAAACACAACTAGGCAGATTAAATTGATTAATGCAATTATCCAACTGATATACATGAACTCCATGTATTTAAGCACAACATTCAACAATAATCAATCCATAACATATATCAAAGTTTAACATCCGATTAAACTATAACCGGATTCAATCCATCATACAATGTATTCTCCAACTCGGAGTTAATACTTAAAATATAACGAAATATAAAACTAAGATCGACACCCAGCTTAAGCTCACTAACTCGCATCGTTGTTACATCTTCAGAGATCCGACGCCTTAGCCACGCATGACACCGGCAGACTCCATTACGGCTGGAAAATCTACCGGTTCATGACTCCAACGATTTAACAGATGAATGTGGTGACGGCGGTGGAAGATGGGACAAAGAAACTAAAGTGGACGCCGTCGGTGGTAGCGAATCTGCAAAATAAAGAAAACAAAACCTATTGAATCATGAGAAGGCGAAGAAGAGTGTTACCTCGGGATTGCAGCTTCTTGTTTTTGCCCTAAATGGCAAGATTTTATAGCGAGTTATGCGGGCGGGTCGGATCGGTGGATTAATTTCCATTTATATGCGGGTTACCCGACATTCATTTGCATAAGCGTCAGATTTCGCTGGCGAAGTCCGATGGTCACCGTCATGCTAATACATTAAATACCATTAATTTTCATGCGACGAATGGAGGGTCTTGATTCGCTGGCGAATCTCGCGACATGTTTACTTTTAAATGTTGACTCCTTTGGTCCTACAAATACAACCTATTTGCAGTATCAATCGTCCCAATAAAATTATGCGAATTAATAACAAATGACAACAAAATCGACAATGTGCAATTTATCAAAACTCAATATGCGGGACCAAAATAAGCATAAAATCATAGATCGAGTCAACAGATGCATAATTACTAGAGAAAACGGGCCTAATTTATAGTATAAATTTGGTCCAATCAAATTCCCCACACTTAAACCTTTGTACTCTGAACAAAGCTTATAAGAGTCAAAAGGTACAAGAGTAATAGAAAATTCTGCTCATGCTCAAACAACAACCAAAATTGACTCAATCCACTTTATCGTAATTCTAACGCAAAGAAATTGAAAGAGTGCTAATAAAACAAACATTGAAAGAATTTAAGCACAAGAGATTGAACAACGAGAGAATCACTCAGGATATGGTGTTTACGCCGTCTCACTTGTATAGTAGGGATATTTTCTCTCAATCGCTTAATACATCTCCTACCATAGGCTTGTATCAATTTTATTTCTCCACTACAAGGACTATCATTTTGAAGATCAAGAGGTCTTTCGTGGTTGTAATGAGCGAGGGCTAGATGAATGGATGAAGTGAAAGAAAATATATGAGCATGCGCACTAAATGAGGAATTGATGTCAATAGCCAAACTAAAACTAAACACCGAATAAAATTTATACCAAGGATTGCAATACAGATGCAACCTCTGTCGACTCTCAAGGAACCAAAGGTACTAACCGATCCTAGACTAGCCTAATGTTTGAATGATGCATGCAATTAAAGCAATAAAAAGGGGTTTTGATTTGATTAACTAAAATTAAACTAAGCCAAAGTAAGAATAAATGTTTTGGGATTTTAGAAAACTAAACGATTGAAATTAAACAAGTTTGAAATCAACTTACTAAAACTCTCCTGAAAATGTAGCTCGGGTCATCATCGTTCAAAGTAATATCGGGGTTTGAAATCCACTAAGTTTCGAAAGCTAAACCTTAACAACTCGTTAAGTCCAAAAATTAATTAATCAACTCAATTAATTAAAATTTGTTAAAAACCTTAGTGTATGTATAGAATGATTAATGCAATAAATCGATCAAACAAAAACACAACCAACTCAATCAAACACAACTAGGCGATTAAATTGATTAATGCAATTATCCAACCGATATACATGAACTCCATGTATTTAAGCACAACATTCAACAATAATCAATCCATAACATATATCAAAGTTTAACATCCGATTAAACTATAACCGATTCAATCCATCATACAATGTATTCTCCAATTCGAGTTAATACTGAAAATATAATAGAAATCTAAAACTAAGATCGACACCCCAGTTAAGCTCACTAACTCGCACCGTTGTTACATCTTCAGAGATCTCGACTCCTTAGCCACGCATGACACCGCAGACTCCATTACGGCTGGAAAATCTACTCGGTTCATGACTCCAACGATTTAGCAGATGAATGTGGTGACGGCGGTGGAAGATGGGACAAAGAAATTAAAAGCGGACGCCGTGCGGTGGTAGCGAATCAAAAATAAAGAAAACAAAACCTATTGAATCTGCGGAGAAGACGAAGAAGAGTGTTACCTCGGGATTACGGCCTCTTGTTTTTGCCCTAAATGGCAAGATTTTATAGGGAGTTATGCGGGCGGTCGGATCGGTGGATTAATTTCCATTTATATGCCGGTTACCCGACATTCGCCATGCAATAGTAGTCAGATTTACCGCTGGCGAAGTCCGGATGGTCACCGTCATGGCGAATACATTAAATACCATTAATTTGTCACGACGAATGGAGGGTCTTGATTCGTTCTAATCTCGAATCAAGATGACATTTACTTTTAAATGTTGACTCCTTTGGTCCTACAAATACAACCTATTTGCAGATCAATTGTCCCAATAAAAATTATGCAGAATTAATAACAAATGACAACAAAATACTGACAATGTGCAATTTATCAAAACTCAATGTGCGGGACCAAAATAAGCATAAAAATCATAGATCAGGAGTCAACAGATGCATAATTACTAGAGAAAACGGGCCTAATTTATAGTATAAATTTGGTCCAATCAATCATTCATACATAAAATCTAAATCTGTAACATCCCATCCCCATATTAAGAGTTAAGACCTGAAATTTCAATGCATGTAGGCTCAAAGAGAGATTAAGGAAATGCATTTTTCTTGCTCATGTATAATGTTAACATATATGCATATGAATATTGAATCTTTTCACAAAACAAGTGTACATGCATTCATTGACAACTTCGGGGTATGATTGTTTTTAAATGTGATGTTATTGAAAGTGAGAAGTATAGGAAGTAGAAAGAGTGATCTAGGTATGAGTTGAGATAAGGAAAGATTTGGAAATAAAATTGGTAGTGATCTGGAAAATGTTCACTGAATATGCTTCAGTCTTTTAGCCATAACGATTTCTATAGTTGTCTAAACGAGATGATTCTTGATTGAGATTAATCTAGGGATATATGGCTATATTTTGTATGAAGAAATCAAATTTCAGTTCTGTCTCTAAAAGTCTCAAAATTTCATGAAGTTATGAAGTTGGTCTAGTACGTCGATGTGTGAATGGAAAATTCATCTTTTGATTTTAGGGGCAAATTGGGATTGATATAAAGAGATTTTAACTAAGATGCCTCTGAAAATTTGTAGATATTTCTTTTATCTTTCCAACGGCATATAGTATGAAAATTTTAGACATCGGAGTTAAAAGTTATGATCCTTATAAGTAGAGACGTTTTGGGGAAGAAAATGAGACGCAAGGAAATGAAACAGAAGAAAATGAGACGCAAGAAATGGGACACAAGAAATGAGAAGTAAGAAAATGAGACGAAAGAAACTGAGATGCAAGAAATGAGACGCAAGAAATGAGACGCAAGAAAATGAGATACAAGAAATGAGACGCAATGAAATGAGACGCAAGCAATGAGACGTAAGAAAATGAGACAGAAGAAAATGAGATGAAAGAAATGAGACGGAAGAAATGAAACGGAAGAAAATGAGATGACAAAAGTAAGACGATAGAAATAAGACGATACAAAAGTAAGACGATTGAGGACAAAACAGGTTGGAGTCTTTTGGTCGTAACTTTTTCTCTAGACATCTAAATGATCTGATTCTTGAACCATTGAATTCGTGAGACATTGATCTACATCTCCACTCAAGAATCATTGTAGCACCCCCTCACCGTAGGGTACACATCGGGACGCCCGAAGGTCGCTCCGACACGTATCCCACGATAAAGGTGCTGAAGTGAATCACACGTTAATACAGCACTTAATAACACAATAGAATGCATGAGAAGGGGGGTTGAATTGTGTATTCCCCTTTTTGAATATCTTTTAGAATTACTTGTTAGAATTAAGATTCTTTCTGTAATTCTTATTAATCCTGATTGATCAAACTTTTCATTGCTAAGTATATAAATAGTAAATAAATATCAACTTTGAAACTAAAAGTGAGATAGAGAGTGAGAGTAGTAGACACGCAGATTTATCCTGGTTCACCCCAAACCGTGGGCTACGCCCGATCCTCGAGTTTCTTCCGAGATTTCACTATCTCTTCAAACGCGTTAAGATTCTTTCACGAGCCTCGTGTCTCTACAACCAGTATTCTTTCACACTTAACCTCTGCAGCTATCTGCATAACTTTTCTTTTCAGAAAATATTTGAACACTCATTCATGTATGATAGCGTTCACTAATTCAGACTTAATCGCTTTTCTCGCTTTGTGTAATTTTTCTCAAAAAAAGAAGCTCTTGATTTTGACTTGACTTGTATTTATAGCCTTCGCCTCTAATCGCTTCTTGATTCTTGAATCTTGAATCTTTAAAAAGCAGTTAATCAGTTGAGTTCAGAATTAACTCGAATCGACTCTTGCGTCTGTTTCTTTTCTGCGTCTGCGTCTGCGGCTCTTTTGTTTCGCGTCAGATCTACATTTGCATCTGCGTCTTTTATTGTCTTGAGTCATCCGCGATCGTGTTGACTTTTTACTTTTGAGTCTTACTTTGTTTTGATTTGTCAACTTCGATACGTGTACGCCATCTTCGCTCATCTCCGAATTAAATCAGAGTACGCCATCTTTAAATACATCTCCAAGAATTCGCTCAGATACGCTATCCGACTGCTTTTGTTTTTCTTGTATTTGATCTCACTATGTTTGTTATACATCAAAATCATTTTTATGTAAAGTCATTTTGACTTAACAATCTCCCCCTTTTTGAATATAACAAATTACATACAAGAAAAGAAAAGAAAACAAAACAAAACTTATCTTCTTCCTGTCTTCGTCTGTTGTGGTCACACCTTCTTCATCTGAACATCCTCTCCTCTTCTAATTATTTTCTTCTTTTCCTGCTCTCCCCCTATTTGTTATAATAAAAAATGATTATCGATTCTGGTTCTTCAGCAGTTCTGCTATCATCTTCTTTAGATCATTCACCGTCTCCTTCATGTCATTGAGTTCACCACGTAATCTACTGACTTCATCTGACGAAGAGGCTTGATCTGCTTCTGCTGATGGAGGAGCGAAAGGAATTGTAGTAGTATAGGCATCAGAGGATAGAGTGTAGTCTTCATTAATCTCAAAAGTCGGTGGATGAATGAATGTTGCGACTTCGGGAAGATTTAGATCAAAAGGAACCGCAAAGATCAACAACTGCCTTCCTTCGCAGGTAGGGCATGTTCTTCGATAGGCAGTGTATTAGAAAAGGACTAATACGAAGAACTGCTCGAACAAGGAACTCAAGAATGTTCTGCTTTTATACTTCCCCATCGACAGTCTTACGCACGATTTGTATGGTCAGAGCTCGCTTGATGCGGGTCTTGTGCAGAATGCATGCTTCATCAATTTTCCGCACTTCTTACGCAATCGATCTACGGAAAGATCATCATCAACATTATCTTCGTGAAATAATTTTGACTTTCCTTTGTAAAATCTTTGGACGCCTTGGTTGAATATCCGAACAACCTTTATCTCGTGTTTCTCGTGATTGGGAACATAGTACACGGCAAGGTGGACGTCTTGAGGATATGGAAAATGATCAAGAAGCCTCAAGGTATCGTAAAAGACTTCTTTTTTCATTTAGTAAGCGCCACGTGATACCATTAATCAACATAGGTTGCACGAGCTACTATTTTCTTCACCGTTCAACACCGATTATAATAGCATTGCTCGATTGGTAATAACTTTTACCAATTTGATTTCGATCTATATTTCCTCAAGAACTTCGGTAGTTATATACCTTGGACTTGGTTCATCATCACCAAAACTGGTGCTCGCAGATTGCTTCGGTTGTGTTCCTTAGAAGTCTCTTGAACCGCCATTCTTCCGCTGGTTCCTCCTTTATAATGCCAGTGTCTCATAAACCGTGCTTTCATCCATCTGGTTCTTCTTGTTGAGCACTAGGAATTTCTTGAACTGCATAATGCTCGGTTTACTGTTTCAACTTGAGCGATGTCAGATCTCTTTTTGTAGATTAACGTCCTCGGCATTGAGATGCTCTTCTTTTGACTAACCTTCTTAGTCTTTTTTTCTGCTTGATTAGTTTTCATTGATTTCTTCACAAGAAATTTTCCTTTAACAGATGTTGCTTTTCTCTTCCTCTCGGTCTCTTTAGATCTTCCGGCGTATCCTCTTCCGAATAGAGACTAAGGATCTTGTGGCTTTGGCTGCACAAGATTTAGAAGTTTCTTCTCGCCTTTGTTCTTCGGGCAATCTTCTCTCCTGTTGCCTCGAGTCCCGATTCTTGGAGATCTCTTGGCTTTCTTCACCACTTCGCCAAGAGACTTTCTCCTTGTCTCTTTGGCGACTTTGCTTTGCCCTCTGAGATTGACTTTCTGCAACAAGAGGACTTGCCATTTTCATGAGAGGTCTCCCTAGCACTCTCCTTAATTCGGCAAGATGGCGATTTGATACTTTACAGCGATTGAGAACTTGAGGCAGAGTCTTCTTCAATATCGCTCCCCTCGGTTCTTGGTTTCTTTGAAAATCGGCGTGATCTTTGTCTCATCGTATTCGCACTCCATTCGTCGAATAGTATGAGCATCAATCTTGCTCTTCATCGAGCAGTTCGTCTTATCCTCGTGCATTTAATCTTGGATTCCATAAAGATCCTCGTCAAAATCATACCATAAGGATAACTGGAAGTTTCCTTTAACCCTTAACCATATAGTGAAAGATTAAGAAGGGTAGATCTATAGGATTTCGATTGAGAAGAAAGAACAGACATTGTTCGTCTAAAGTAGTCACCAAATGCCTTGAACCAACTCTAGGAAGAATGCAATTGAACAGGATTGCATGCAAAACCCTAGCCTTTGGAATCAGATTTGATGTCTTCCTTTCTCTTGAATCATTTTTGCCATAGAGCTGCCTCTTGACATCTTCTTCTTTCATTCCAACTGAGGACATCCATCCGGCCTTGGTAGACAGTTTTTCACCAACGGATGGGCAATCAGTTACTTTCCTTATCAAATCCTTTGTGACAATAATTGATATTCTATCCACAGAGGATACAATACTGTCTTCTACCAGACGAGCGTTCTTCCAGAACTCATATACCTCATCCGTATAGACAAGTTCTTGTATCTGAAAGAAGTTCTTCCAGCCAGCTCTTATAATCTCAGGTTCTACATCCATGCCGTCACCCCTTAGTGATTCAAAGTTCACAAGTCTTCCATAGATCATTGCTGCTTCCATTGTATAGAGCGAAAGATTATCTTCTGGAAAGCTTTTGAGTGAGAAGATTTTGAGAGAATTGGTAAAGTAGAAATGAACCGTCAGGAGATGATGAAAAGAATGCTATAATATCATCTTCAGTCTACTTATAGGGTTATGGACTGATGGGTTCTCGAATCATTAAGAACCTTGAGTTTTTCAGATATTTCCCTCCAAAAATCTTCCTTGTGAGAAAAGTTACCAGCTGTAACTCACTGTGTATAACGCCGTTAGTTTCTCACGTTATTCTAACTGCTCATTTAGCATCACCATATTGAGATTGCGTCTTATCTTCTGAAACCGTTCTTCACTCAGTGGTTTAGTGAAGATGTCCGCCTATCAAGCTCTGTTTCAACGAACTTTAGAAGCACCACTTTTCTCGAACGTAGTCTCTCGTGAAATGATGTCGACTTCTATATGCTTTACTCGAATGTGAATTGGATTCTTTGACAGTTTATCAGACCGGTGTTGTCGCAATAAATTGGAATCTCCTCCTCCTTAAGCTGAATAGTCTTCAAGTCGATACTTGATCCACGGCGTCGTGAACGAAGAATCGGCGGAGATATGTATTCTTCGATTGATAGAGAAATTGAGCTTTGTCTCTTGCTTGACCAGAGACTAGATTTCCTCCAAAAAGTGACATCCTCCACTTGTGCTCTTTCTTTCGATTCTATCTCGGCATAGTCCGCATCACAAGATCCGATTAACTGAAATCTTTACCTTTCTCAAACATTAAGCAAAGATCGGTAGTACTGCGAGATATCTCAAAATTCTTTTAACAAAGAAGAAATGAGACTCTCTAGATCGGCTTGAAATCTTGCACACAAGCATACACCTAATGTAATATCGATCTACTTATCGAAGATACAATAAAGAACCGATCATCCCTCTATATAGGGTTTGATCCACCTTCTTACCAAGTTCGTCTTTCGACAAAAGGTTTGAAGGATGCATCGGAGTTGCCATTGGCTTCACACTATTCATGTCAAACTTATTCAAGAACTCTTTCACATACTTATGTTGATGAATGAAGATCTTCTCTTTGGTCTGCTTAACTTGCAACCTAAGAAAGAACTTTAATTCACCCATCATACTCATTTCAAATTCTCTTTTCATTAGTCTCTCAAACTTTAAACACAACTCTTTTGTAGTAGCACCAAAGATAATATCATCAACGAGATCCGTACTAAGATAAAATCATTCGAAAACTCTTTCTAAAGAGCGCCTTATCAACTTGACCTCTCTGAAACCATTTTCTATTAAGAAGGTACTCGAGACGATCATACCAAGCTCTAGGGGCTTGCTTCAGTCGTATAAGGCTTTGTGAAGTCTATAGACATAATCTGGATTTTAACATCTTCAAAGCCGGAGGTTGTTTCACATAGACTTCTTCGTCTATAAAGCCATTCAGAAATGCACTCTTAACATCCATCTGAAACAACTTTATATCATGACAGATTGCATATGCCAATAAAATCCTTATAGCTTCAAGTCTCGCTACTGGAGCATGTGTTTCGTTGTAGTCTATTCCTTCTTGCTGATTGTAACCTTGTGCTACTAATCTGGCCTTGTTACGACTCACTCTTCCTGATTCGTCTAACTTATTCTTGAAAACCCATCTTGTTCCTATAATGGATTTCTTAGGAGGTTTTGGAACTAAGGACCAGACGTTATTCCTTGTGCATTGGTTCAGCTCTTATTGCATGGCTAACACGCAAGCTTCGTCTTGAAGAGCTTCCTCAACCTTCTTAGGTTCTACTTCAGAGATAAAAGCTACATTAGCTTCTCGTCTGAATCTGGACCTTGTCCTAACTCCTTATGAGGTCTCACCGATAATTAACTCTTCTGGATGAGAACTTTTATACTTCCAATCTCGTCTTAGTTCTATAGTTTCTGGAATATCTTCAATCTTATTCTCATGGGTGTCTGACGAGGGAGTTTCTGAGGCATCATCTAGGTTCTTTGAAGGACCTTCAATCTCCATGTCATCTTCCTTATGGGTTTGAGAACTATCATCAAATTTGACATGGATCGTCTCTTCAACAGTCTTTGAAGTTAGGTTGTAAACTCGAAATGCCTTAGACGATAATGAGTAACCTAGAAATATTCCTGGATAGGTCTTTGAATCGAATTTATCCAACAGCTCTCTCGTATTCGAATGGAACATTTGCACCGAATGGATGAAAGTAGGATATGCTTGGTCTTCTTCCATTCCATAACTCAGAAGGAGTTTTCTTCAAAATAGGTCGCAACAAGATCCTATTCGAATATAGCATCTTCATTCACACTTACCTTGAAATACTTAGGAAGATTCGTCTCACATAGCATAGTCCTTGCCATCTCTTGAATCTTCCTATTCTTTCTCTCAACAACTCCATTCTATTGTAGAGTTCTAGGGGCCGAGAAGTTGTGGGAAATTCCATTCTCCTCACAGAAAACTCTAAACTTCTCATTCTCAAATTCTCCGCAATGATCACTCCTGATACTAGCTATAGACATTCCTTTTTCATTCTGTAACTTTCTGGATAGAGTTCTAAAGTACTTAAAAGACTCATCTTTGTGTGATAAAAACAATATCCAACAAAATCGAATAAAATCATCAACAATGACAAGTCCATATTTCTTCTCGCTAAGACTTAATGTCCTTGTAGGACCAAACAAATTCATATGTAATAGTTCTAAAGGTCTTGAAGAAGTTACAAAATTTTAGAAGAAAGAGGTTTTAACTTTGTTTTCCTTTCAAACAATTTTCACAGAAAAATTCTTTGTCAAAACTTATTTTTGGTAAACCTCTTACCAAATCATGTTTTACCAATTTTGAAATATGTTTCAAAGAGACATGACCTAGCTTTTTATGCCGATTAGTCTTTCTTCTTGTAAGATAGAAAACATGAGATATTTTGACTTTGAAAATCTTCTAAGTTGATTTTGTAAAGGTTGTTTCTTCTCTTGGAAGAGAAAAGTATAGACCCATCTTTGTTTCTCGACTTCACAAAGATTTTGATTGAATGTAACTATAAAACCCAGAATGACACAAATTGAATCACACTAATCAAGTTATGCTTTAGACCATCAACAAGCAAAGACATTATTTATGCATGCAAAGGAATCTTTACCTATTTTCCGATTCCAATGATTTTGCCTGTTGGTTGTCTCGAAAGTTCCGATCCTCCTTTCTTATCTTTGAAGGTCTAGGAACATAGACCTTCTTCCCGTCATGTGTCGCGAGCATCCACTATCTAAATACCAGCGGTGCTTGCCGTATCTTCCAAGGAAGGATATCTGCGGGAGAAACTATTTTATTTCTTGGTACCCAAATTTTCTTGGGTCCTTTATGGTTAGTAGTATGCACATGATATGATCTTTGATGCATATTACTGGGACGTTGATTAAAATATGTTATCCTATTTCTTCCTTTTGAGAGACAAATTTATTACTGAGACCGAGTATTGTTTCCATTAAACCTAATCCAGTCTTATCACTAGGATGTCTATATTTTCCTAGATATCATTCATTTTCTTTGTACTCTCGTGAAAGTAACTAGATCGGTGATAGATTCTTGATCCTCGGTTTGAGTTGATTAATCTCATCTGATCTGTCTACAATTTTCCTTTTAACTTCTAACTCCTTTTTTAAAAAAATATTTTCTCTCTCTATCTTCTAACAGTTCTGAATATGCATCATGCAAATTTTCGTAGTCGGATTTTACCTCCTCATCACTATCTTCCTCGGCCATTAGGCAAATGTTTGCATGTTACGATGACTAGGAGCACATGATTCTGATTGAGATGAATCTAGGTCCTCCTATGTTGCCATCATGCTTTTCTTGCCTCTCTACTCTTCTTGGGTTTCTTCTTGAGAGTAGGGCATTCGGACTTGTAGTGTCGGGCTGATTGCACTCGTAATAAATGATAGAAGACTTTTCCGGCTTAGCTTCATCTTTTCCATTCTTTACGAATGTCGGTTACTACTGGCTTCTTCTTCCACATGCGTCTTATCTTTCGGAAATGAAAGATAATTCGTCATCTTCATCACTCGATTCGAATCGATTGGCTAGAGTTGTCATCCCTTGATTCTTCAATTTTCAATGCTTTTGATGACTTCCTCCTTCTCTCGAGTCTTATGATTCTTTTTCCACCTTGATGCTATTGACTTCTCTCGCTTGGGCTTATCTTCGGCGTTGAGTTCAACTTCATGAATCTTTAATGATCCCATCAACTCATCTAGCTTTAATATGCTCAAGTCTTTGGCTTCTCAGACCGCCGTAACTTTTGGTCTCCATCTCTTAGGAAGACTTCTTAGAATCTTGCGAACGTGATCTTGATTATTGTATGTCCTTCCAAGAGCTTTCAATCCATTGATAATTGTTTGAAATCTTCCAAACATTTGATCAATAGATTCTTCATCTTCCATCTGAAAAGTTCATATTGATGTACAAGAATACTTATCTTGGATTCCTTAACTTGACTTGTGCCTTCATGAGCAATGGACAATGTGTCCCACATTTCTTTGGTGTGTCGCAACCATGCACTTTGTCGTACTCGCTTCTACTCTCAGGCACACGTTAAGAAAAATTTCACCTTTGAATTCAGTTGTATTCTTGCTTTCGATCACCGTCCATCCGCCCGTGGAATAGAACTACCTTCGTCATCTATGGTATATAGGTCCGTTCTCTATTACGTCCCAAAGGTCTACATGTGTAGATTCGATGAATAACCGCATCCTATCTTTCCAAAGAATGATAGTCTTCTCCATTGAATCTTTGGAGGTCTAGTGACTGAGGCTCCTTCAGCGATGTATACATGTGACTCCGCCATTATCTTTAATCCAAACTTCGCCAAAGTGATTCTTGGATACCAAGCTCTGATACCAATTGAAGTGAATCACACGTTAATACAACACTTAATAACACAATAGAATGCACGAGAAGGGGGGGTTGAATTGTGTATTCCCCTTTTTGAATATCTTTTAGAATTACTTGTTAGAATTAAGATTCTTTCGTAATTCTTATTAATCCTGATTGACCAAACTTTTCAATGCTAAGTATATGAATAGTAAATAAAGATCAACTTTGAAACTAAAAGTGAGATAGAGAGTGAGAGTAGTAGACACGCAGATTTATCCTGGTTCACCCCAAACCGTGGGCTACGTCCAGTCCTCGAGTTTCTTCCGAGATTTCACTATCTCTTCAAACGTTAAAGATTCTTTCACGAGCCTCTTCAGTCTCTACAACCAAGATTCTTTCACACTTAGCCTCTGCGCAGCTATCGTATAACTTTTCTTTTTAGAAAATATTTGAACACTCATTATGAAGGATAGCGTTAACTAATTCGCACTTAATCGCTTTTCTCGCTTTGTAATTTTTCTCAAAAAAAGAAGCTCTTGATTTCGACTTCAACTTGTATTTATAGCCTTCGTCTCTAAGCGCTTCTTGATTCTTGAATCTTGAATCTTTAAAAGCAGTTAATCAGTTGAGTTTCAGAACTAACTCGAATCGACTCTTGCGTCTGTTTCTTTTTCTGCGTCTGCGTCTGCGTCTGCGTCTGTTTACTGCGTCTGCGTCGCTTTTGTTTTCGCGTCAGTATCTACATTTGCGCCTCGTGTCTTTTATTGTCTTGAGTCATCTGCGTCTATGTTGACTTTTTACTTTGACAATCTTAAATACGTGTTTTGATTTGTCAACTTCGCATGTAAGTCAACTTCGATCATCTCGAATTAAATCATATCGCCATCTTAAATACATCTCCGAATTAAATCAGATACGTCATCTGACTGTTTTGTTTTTCTTGTATTTGATCTCACTATGTTTGTTATACATCAAAATCATTTTTATGTAAAGTCATTTTGACTTAACAGGTGCACCACTAGAACATTTCCACTAATAATCCACATGGCATCGCAATAAATAAAACCAAATATAAAAAATCAATAACTTTTAAAATCCAAAATAATCATATGGTACAGTCATCCAGTAGCAGAATAGACAAGTCTATTAGTCCCCTAAACAAAACCAAAAAGGAAACTGATACAAGCATCTATCCTAAGTCATCCTAAAAATCCAACCCGGTGACCGACACATGTGCCATCGCTCTCTTGCCAAAGACGTCGCAGACGGCAGAAAAGGCTATCTCCGAGCTAGAATCTACTATAAAATCTGAAAAATACGATGCAATTTTGGGTGAGTTTGCGAACTCGGAGAAACTATCATCGATGGTTCACTCAAATCATGCATTACGCAAATGCGATAAAGATGGCACAAGAATATTCAATTAACGGTATTACATAACAATTTACGGTGATTCTATAACAGTTTGCGATGATCAAATAACAATTTACACTAACATATAACCATTTACAGATCATATCACACTTTATATTATATGCAACACGGTAGCATGTAACAATTTGCAATCTCTCATGTCATTGCACAATTCATAGAATTTTCAATTCAATCACCATGTGTCTACAATGCATATGAGATTCTTTCCAGCTTATTATTGATGTTGTGCCCAAGTGCTCATCAAGATTCATTGGGGACGCGTCGGTGATTTCTTCCCCGGGCTCGAGGTCGGTCAAGATCTGATGTTCGAGCTCGAGGCTCTTTTCAGGTGATAATAGCACTTGGGTCACATTCCATTATCGATCATGCATTTATGCATGCAATGCGATGTTCGATGTCTGCGATTAGTACGGCTATAAAAGCCCGAAGATTACATTCCTCAAGATATCATACAAGAATCCAATCCAATACAGTAGTCCAATCCCATACAGTAGAAACATGTCATTCGATCATGTACATTTCAGTAATCATGCAATTTCATAGTGGCAAGTAATTCACATTGAGCATTTAGACAGTCAGGAATTTAAGAAACCAACTAGGTTACTCACCTGTAACTTCCGAGCTACTGCCTGGAAGTTCCAGCAATGTCCGTAGAATGACGATCCAACGGTGCCTCTATAACAATAAAATACAGTCCCATTACTAGATGCTCAATTAAAACGATTCAGTAATGCATATGACTCAGTAGAATTATGTACAATGCATGCTCACGATTTTTTCGGCGCTAAAACCCAATTTAAAACTCTTCTCTTAATTGATCGACAATAATTGATCCAATCCTAAAATTCAGTTCAATTTTCTCAATTCGTACTTCCTATAATAGCTCCCTATTCATTGTATCAAAACCTCCATTAAAAACCTCAATTAAAACTCCAATTGTCTCAATTCAATATTTAGGTCACACTATGAACCATAATTGACCTTAATCTCGATAAATCAATACCAATTAAATTACATTCTAACTCCCATAATTATCCTCAATCGTAGACCTCTTTTTCTAGTTCACAATGAATCGAGAATCACCTCAATCGGAATTGTGCCAATCAACTAAAATCAGTCCAATCAGAAAAGCCCTTCGTCACCTTGACTCATGATCTCGTAGTATCAGAGTATGCTGGTCGCCACAATGCAGCTCCCAATTCCCTCGCCGTGAAGTTCACTTTCACCTCGGTGCGGCGCGATAATCATCCGCTCGCTGCGGCGCCTAGGTTCGCTCGTGCATGCTTTCGCCACATGAGGCCACTACCGCAGACGTCATGACAAGGGCGACTTCGTCTTCTCCGATCCGATTTTCCGCCATTTCTTTCTCTAAAACCTCCATTAAACACTCCAACTACCCAAATCAACCATAATAAATGCCATAAATGCAATAAAAACCATTAATAACAACATTAATGCCATTAAAACTTACCAATCGAAGATCAATCCACAAATTTCTCAAAAATCACCGTAACCCTAAAATCTTTCAAACTCAACGATAACCCACTCCAAATCCTTCTCAACCTTCTCAACATACAATCGATTATGAAATATGGCAAATGGATGTCAAGACCGCATTTCTGAATGGAGATCTTGAGGAGATCATTTATATGGCCCAACCAGAAGGATTCATTGAGCTAGGTAATGAGCATAAGGTTTGCAAGTTGCAAAGGTCCATTTATGGACTTAAGCAAGCATCTAGGTCTTGGAACATTAGGTTTGATAAGGCTATCAAAACCTATAGGTTCATACAAAACCTAGATGAGCCTTGTGTTTACAAAAGAATACAAGAAGGTAAGGTTAGTTTCCTAATCCTGTATGTTGATGACATTCTGCTCATTGGGAATGATGTGGGAATGTTATCTGCGGTTAAGGGATGGATGAATGAACAGTTTTCAATGAAGGATTTGGGAGAGGCTACCTATGTTCTAGGGATCAAACTTATAAGGGATCGTAAGAACAAGAAGATAGTTTTGTCTCAACTAACCTACATTGAGAATATGCTCAATAAGTTCGACATGCAAGATTCCAAGAGGCGTTTCACTCCTACTAGACATGGAATCAAACTTTCAAAGGAATAAGCACCTAAAACCCAAGAGGAGGTTGAACGCATGCGTAACATTCCATATGCTTCTAGTTGGTAGTTTGATGTATGCAATGTCAGCACTAGACCGGATATACATTACGCAGTGGGGGTAGAGTAGCGATTTCACCAATCCAGAATGGAACATTGGATCTGCGGTTAGTGTATATTTAAGTATCTTCGTGGGACGAAGAACTTAATGCTTGTTTACTCTGGAAGTAATCTTATTCCGACGGGATATCTGGATTCGATTTCCAATCGATGTTGATTCAAGGAAATCAACTTCGGTTCTATATTTACTTTAGGAGGTGGAGCCATAGTTTGGAGGAGTGTCAAGCAATCTTGTATTGCTGATTTGACTATGGAGGTCGAGTATGTTCTTTGCTTGAAGCAAAGAAAGGAAGCGATCTGGCTCGGAAGTTCCTAAATGATTTGGAGGTAGTTCCAGAGGCGAAAAACCATTACACTTTATTGTGATAATAGTGGGGCGGTGGCTAATTCTAAAGAACCTCGGAACCACAAAGTCGCCAAACACATTGAGAGAAAGTATCATCTCATAAGGAGATAATACAACGTGGAGAAGTGGATGTGGTAAAGATTCCTCTGAGCAAAACCTTGTTGATCCGCTCACAAAGACATTGACTCAAAAGAGCTTTGAGGGTCACCTAGAAGGGATGGGAATGAAGGATATCTCAAACTTGCTTTAGGGCAAGTGGGAGATTGTTGGAGTTATGTAAATATAGTGCCTCGGAAAACAAGTGTATTTACATGTAACTTTATCTTCTTGATTCTGATTTTGTAATGAAAATATTTATTATTAATAAAACAAAAGAGTTTGGTTTTATCTGTATGAGCATTATATATCTGGTCATAAGGTACCAAGATTCATTTGTAAGTAATATACATATACATAGAGATGTATGGGAAACATGTATATTATTAGAATCTAAATTAATTGATTCACGATTAAATAATCAAGTTGGTCGTTTGATTATGGTTTAGACTATAGTATTGCGATTTATCTCCATATAAATAAAGGAGTTTACTTAAAGGGAATGATGAGTTTCATATCATGATAGTAGTAGACTATCGATAATGGCACTATTAAATGAATTGAATCAAGTATGTTTTCAAGAATAAAGTGGGCGTTACTTTAATCTTAAAACATACAACTTAAGCATTCGCTATTATGAACCACAATCTTGATGAGTGGTGAACTCATATGTGTTTCATTATAATTCTTGATATGATCGAATGGATTTTTACAGGTATTAATCCGATTATTCGCATGTTGGAATTATTAATTGAAACATGTATCGTGGAACATTCACTCAAATAAAGAGTTTATAGTGTTATCATCTCTTCTAGATGTTTTAAGGAGATTTGGTGATTAAAGCTGGCGCGATAGTTTGATAGACTAGCTACCATCAAGTCTTAACACTAAGATGAGATCTTATGTGTTAATCACCATATAAAGTAAAATGAGAGATCTAGAAGGAAAAACCAACATAAGGGCAAAACGGAAATTTTACCCTTTGTTGTGCGGATGGCTATAATAAGGTTCTAAATAGGGTTTGCAATTGAACATATTCTCATAATATTTAATAATTCAAGAGTTCAACTAATTGTCTTTAGTGGAATGACATTTAGTTAATAAGCTAGAATTAATTCCAATGAGATTGAGTTATTTCTGGGCTTATTGGACTTGAATTATCAAAGTCCAATAAGATTCCCCACTTGGCTTTAAGGAAGGTTATCAAGCTAAGTAAGAAGTAGTTTGGAGGCTTTAGAAGTCCATAATTGAATGATGGGCTTATACTAATTAATGGTTAATTGGAAGCCCATATGTTCATTTAGAAATGGGCTTGTTTTGGTTTAATGTAATTGATTAGATTAATTATATTAAAACAATTTTTTTTTTAAAATGGAGAAGAAGCATTTTCGAAATTGTGTTAGGTTAGATGTGTAACCACACATTTGACATTAAAATACTAAATAAAGATGGTCTTTATTATGGTTCATCATTATTAAATAGAGTTATGAACTTACCATTAAATGGTTTAATGGTTGGCTTTTAATGTTGGCATGTAACCTATTTGCATTCATTAGATTAAAGATGAAAGATGTGCATTAGATGGACCATCTTCTTTCTTTCTTCTTGCCAAAACCGAAATGGGTATTCAATTATAGGTTATGGTCTTTTCAAATAGCCATTTTAAAGATAGATGAAGTAAGTCTCATTTATTGGCTATTTGATGAGTGATTAATGTAAGAAGTGATGCATTGGATGCCTCTCACTCTTTCCATTTATGCATATTTCGAAATTGAGATGTAAGAAGGGGTTCTTGCATGGTTTTTAGACATTCTCTCCTTTCATGCAAGGTAGAACCGAAATTCCTAAGTGAAAGAATTGAAAGAGTTTCGATTTTGGTTCTTCTTCTTCTTCTAAAAAAATCTCCTCCAAATATTTCTTCTCCTTTCCCACCAAAGGATTTTGTTAACCTAGTTGTCCTTGAAGAACAAGTGGTAAATCTAATTGGTTGAGGATACTACAACAAGGAAGAAGATAGATTGCTAAAGGAAAAGACTCAAAGGCAAAGGATTTGGATATAAGAAGGAGAGGATAGCGCAATGAGGATTTAAAGTCATAGCGAAGGAGTCGGTAATTCCTTTTATCTTGTTCTTGGTTTTATTATCCTTATACCATATCATGTATGGATTAGCATGTTGATTTGGATATATTGCTTCCGCTGCAAGATGATTTCTTAAAAATTTTTGAAATCTATCGTTTCTCCATACTAATCATGCTTTCTTTTTCCGATCCAACAATAGTCAATCACTCTTAAACTATACTAAATTAGTCATTCAAGCCTGCTGACTCCTAATTTCTCAATCAATCATAATCTAGTCAGTTTCCAGTTCACAATCCAATCAATTCATACTCATAATTAAAAATGCCGGAAAATCATGAATGTATGTACCTATGAATAAATGCATATGCAATAAGCCTGTTCCTCTATAACTAGAGGCCAGTAACATGCTCAATCAGTGAATGCAATGAAACCTATCAATCTGACCCAATATTACCATAATACCCTTGCTAACAGTAACGGGATGTTACAATTCACCCCTCCTAATAAAAATTTTGTCCTCGAAATTTAATACCTGTCCGATCAAATAAATGAGGATACTGACTCCTCATATGCTCCTCAGTCTCCCATGTAGCTTCCTCAAAAGAGTGGTTCTTCCAAAGGACTTTCACCAATGGAATCACCCTGTTTTGTAACTGCTTGACCCGTGATCCAATAATCTGTACCGGCTCCTCAACATAGGTCAAATCACTGGCTACCTCAATCTCCTGAGTCGGAATCACATCGCGCCGTGCAGGCAGTGCGATGGAGCTTACTAACATGAAACACGCCATGCATCCAGGACATCTCGATTCAGAGCGCCAATTTGTAAACCAACGGTCCTATCCTCTCAAGGATCTCATACGGACCGATATACCGAGGGCTCAACTTGCCCTTACGGCCAAATCTCAGTACTCCTTTCCAAGGAGACACTCAAGAAACACTCGTCACCTACATCAGATTCCATCTCTCGCCGATCTTTGATCCACATAGCTTTTACATGCATCCGAGCCGCCTTAATGCGACTCCTGATCAACTGTACCTTATCCAATGTGTCCTGAATCAGCTCGGGACCCTCAATCGATCTCATACCCTCTTCATCCCAATACAGTGGCGATCGACACGGCCTCCCATATAAGGCCTCATATGGTGCCATCCCAATACTACTCTGTGTAAGTGGTAAGTCAACTTGTACAATCTGTAAGTCGACTTATGCTTGCTCAGTACTGATAAGTCATCATGTTCACCAGTGTAAGTCGACTTATGCATGTACAGTATCGTTAGATTGTTAGAGTAGTGCCCTAAAGGCAATTCCCTTTAGCGCGTTTTGTTCATAGTCATGTACAGACTTTATGAATAAATAAAGCAAAGGCATATTTCATTTATTTGATGTTCATTTTGTTATGAATTGATGTTGATCTTTAATCAAATTAATGAAGTCCATGATATATGACATAGCATGAAGGAAATTATGATGTGATCATACTATTGAGATTCCTATCATGTGCAATTATGTCAGTATCTAAATTATCCCTAGTCATAGGATTAACGAGGCCGACATTGTTAATCCGGATAGACTAGCACATGTCATATTCCTTGATTGGATCAGCGGTGGATCTCTAAGCTGTAAATATTGAGATATTTAGATTTGACATGTGGATGCTTACTAGTGGTAGTAAGTACATTGGATGACTGCCATGAGATCATCACATGGGTATTCTATTATAATGTCGGTGATAATCTCATCATAGCAATGGTGCAGTATCCTTAGACTTGAGGTACTCGAGGACATCTTTAATCTTGATTACGTGCTTTGACTCCATTCCTTGTTGCCTTCAGAGGTCGCTCATAGGGTGGTGCTTGAGTGCAGTTTGAAGTATTCAAGGTAATTGAGTAGCCAATAAAGGATTCACCACTTCGGAATAGCGAAGAGATACCCGTAGCCTCTCGTCGGGATCATTACTTGGAAATCTCGGCGCCGGAGTGAACATGTCATGAAGACTGTCTTCATGGACATATAAAGTAATGAGTCCGGACGAGACCCGATATCACTTGGGCTAGACTCAGTCTAGTGAGAGTTAACACTTTGACCATACTCATAAACAAGTGGGGTATAGGATGGTGAAAGGACGAATTGCACCAGAATTGTCATGGAAAGGTTCATGATCCGTTCTGATGAGCTCGGTTTCATTAGTCAAACCAATTACTTTCCGGTCAATTGGGGGTCATGATGTGTTACTAGACGCCGCTCATGACTTGCTTAGATTAAGTGTTAATCTAAGTGGCCAACATAACCGGGAACCTAATGGGTCACACGCATAAGAGTGACTCGGAAATCTGTAAAATAGTTTTGGATAGTGATCCAATATCTAGAGAGCAATAGGATTAAATGGATTCCGATGAGATTGGGATATGTCCCGATGAGATCGCGACATCGACATTACTGAAAACCGTCTTCGGCGATTTTTTGCCGGCGGGGCCCGGTAGGCCGGTAGGACCGACCCCAGTTTGACTGGACCGCTTCAGCAATCCCATATATCAATTAATTAATAAGATTAATTAATTAATATATGTGGACATGTGTCATTAGCCTAAAGAAGTTAATAAGTTTGACTTTGTCAAACTTAATGATTAACACAGTTTTTAAGGAATTACTAAGGCACCAACGTGCCCCTCTCCTAGCCTAGCTTTCTATCATGTTTTAATTAGTTAAAAAATCAATTACAAAGCTTAAGTAGGTGAGGCTTGTCGGTTTTGATAAGAGATAAGGAAAGGATGAGAGTTGAAAAGTCAAATAGCATAAATAATGAGATTATTTAATGGTTTTTGACTACCCCACGTGGACTCCTATTTAGCCAAGCTTTAGTTGGCTTTTTAAGTTGTTAAGAGACACTAGAGACATGTCTTAAGAGTTAAGAAAAAGCATGGAGGAGTCGTGAATCAGGGTGATGGCCGAAACTCTCATGGTTGAGATTTAGAAAATTTTGATTTTTCTAAAGCTTTTCTTCATCTCTTCTCATCTCCAAGGTGCTTCAACAAGGTGTAATCCTAAGCTCTCCTAGAATAAGGTAAGATCTAGCAGTCTTTAATTATTCTAGCTATTCCCGAGTCAAAAGGGTTTGTCCCGGTTAGGTTTTCCGACCTCTGCGTGGATACCGTTAGAGACGGTCTCCTTTGGTCGTTATGGTTTGATTGATTATACTTACACTTGGATCCTAGCTTTCGGGAACTTCCCGGAATAAAAAAGTTTTGTTTTCCGCACTGTGTCCATGTGATGGACACCCCGGGATTTTCCTACACTCTGATACTGGTTATTATATGCAAACTCGATTAGTGCTAAATACTGATCCCATAATCCTTTGAACTCCAATACACACGCCCGAAACATGTCCTCAACAGTCTTAATCGTCCTCTCACTCTGTCCATCCGTCTGAGGATGAAATGCAGTACTGAAGTTCAACCTCGTACCCATAGCAGTCTGTAGGCTCTTCCAGAACCTCGAAGTAAACCTGGGATCCCTGTCTGAGACTATCGACAACGGAATCCCATGCAACTGCACAATCTCTGTCACATACTTCTGGGCCAACTGATCGAGAGTATTGCTCTCCCTCACTGGCAAGAAGTGAGCCGATTTAGTCAATTGGTCCACTATGACCCAGATAGCATCATGCTGCCTCGGTGTCCTAGGCAATCCCATCACAAAATCCATGGTAATTCGTTCCCATTTCCACTCCGGAATGGGCAACGAATGCAACTTACCCACTGGAGCCTGGTGCTCAGCCTTAATCTGTTGGCAATTCAGACACCTGGAAACATACTCTGCCACTTGCCTCTTCATACCAGGCCACCAGAAATGCTGTCTTAGAGTATGATACATCTTGGTCGTACCAGGATGCATAGCATAGGCAGCTACATGTGCCTCCTCTAGGATCTCCCATCTCAAATCATCTATATCAGGCACACATAGTCTCTGTCCCATCCATAACATCCCATCTCTCAACTCAAACTTCGAATCAGTACCGGCCTGGACTCTCTCAATCAGTCTCACTAACACTGGGTCTTGATCCTAAGCTCTTCGGATCATGTCATGCAACATCGGCCTCAGCCTCAGAGTAGCAATCAGAGCTCCATCCTGACCCAAATCCATCTGTACATTAAGAGCTCTCAACTGAATCAGACCAGGTAACCTCGAAACCTGAACCTGAGCTACACTGCCATGCGATCTCCTACTCAGTGCATCGGCCACCACATTGGCCTTCCCTTGATGATACTCAATCGTGCAGTCATAGTCCTTCAGTAACTCTATCCATCTCCTCTGTCTCAGATTGAGCTCTCTCTGACTCAACAGATATCTGAGACTCTTATGATTAGTGAAGATCTGGAACGTCTCACCATACAGATAATGTCTCCAGATCTTCAGAGCAAATACAACTGCTGCTAACTCCAAGTCATGCACTGGATAATTCACCTCGTGAGACCTCAACTGTCTCGAGGCATACGCTATAACTCTCCCATGCTGCATCGATACACATCCCAATCCCTGATGTGAGGCATCACTGTAAACCACAAAGCCTCCAGTCCCAGATGGAATGCCTAATACCGGTGCAGTAGTCAACCGATGTTTCAGCTCCTCAAAGCTCTTCTGGCACTCCTCAGACCATCTGAACGGTACATTCTTCCTCAATAGCTTCGTCAAAGGGGCGAAGATCAACGAAAACCCCTCGACGAACCTCCTGTAATATCCGACCAATCCTAGGAAACTCCGCAACTCTAGCACACTCCTCGAAATCTCCCAACTCAAAACTGCCTCTATCTTGTGAGGGTCCACCTGGATACCCTCACCGGATACCACGTGCCCCAGAAACACAATCTCATCAAGCCAGAATTCACACTTAATGAATTTGGCGAACAGCTGTCTCTCTCTCATGACCTGTAGAACAATCCTCAGGTGCTCAGCGTGCTCCTGTCTACTCCTCGAATAGACCAGAATATCATCAATAAACACTATCACGAACCGATCCAGGTAGGGCTGAAATACTCTATTCATCAAAGTTATGAAGGTTGCCGGGGCATTAGTCAACCCAAACGGCATCACTAGGAACTCGAAATGCCCATACCTGCTCCTGAAAGCACTCTTAGGCACATCGGCCTCTGCAATCCTCAACTGGTAATAACCTGATCTCAGGTCCAACTTTGTGAACACCTGAGCTCCCTGCAACTGATCAAATAGATTGTCAATCCTAGGCAGTGGATACTTATTCTTCACTATCACCCGATTCAACTGCCTATAATCGATGCACAGTCTCAGTGTCCCGTCCTTTTTCTTCACAAACAGTACCGGAGCTCCCCATGGCAAAACACTTGGTCTAATGAACCCCTTATCCAGTAGCTCCTGCAACTGAGCCTTAAGCTCTCTCAGTTCTACCGGTGCCATCCTATGCGGAGGGATCGATATAGGAGCTGTACCGGGAACGAGATCAATCTCAAACTCTATCTCCCGCTCTGGCGGCAATCCCGGTAACTCCTCGGGAAACACATATGGGAAATCCCTGACTACGGGAACATCCTGCAATCTCGGCTCGACTCTGGAATCCACTACGTGAGCCAGATAGGCCTCACAACCTCCCTGCATCAATCTCAGGGCACTTAAGAAGGATATCATCCTCGCTGGAACTGCCTGACTAACTCCTCGAAACCTGAACACAGGGCTGACGGGGAGACTCCATCGACCTCCATGGTATAACGGTCCATGATGGCCTATCTTGCGATCAACAGTCCATCCCCAATATCACATCAATCTCCCTCAGAGGCAAAACGATCAGATCGGCACTCAAAACTGCTCGATCGATCTGAACCTGACACCCCAAACAGACCTCTCCCAATACAACATCGTACTATCTGAGGTGTACTCACCTCTAACCCATCTTGTAACCTCGCCTATCCCATGCAGTTTACATGCTAAATGCGGTGCAATGAAGGAATGAGTGGATCCAGGATCCAACAATGCGTATGCTTCAAAACCAGAAATAAGAAGCATACCCGCAACAATATCCGGGGAATCCTGGGCCTCCTGTCGAGTCATGGCATAGACCCTGGCCTGAGACTGCTGCCTGCTACTCAGACCCTCTGATCTCACTGCGGACCCCTCTGCTCGACCTCGTCCTCGACCTCGGCCTCTCCATCCTGATCCACCTCCACGGCTCGACTGGAGCGTGGTATTGCTGCCTGATCTTCGAATCATAGTAGACTGAGCTCCCAAAGTCTCTGGGCAGTTCCTCGCTAGGTGGTCCGTCGAACCACACCTCAAGCAGGCTCCAGATAGCCATCGACACTCTCCACTGTGTCTCTTGCCACAATGCTCACATAAAGGAGCAAACTGCCCTGAAACTCTGGCACTGCCGCCACCACTAACAGTCTGTACAAATCTGCCCCTCTGCCCATGACCATTCTGTCTAGCCCCTCCTGCAGATCGGAAGGGCCTACTCTGTCGCTTCTTGAACCTTACGCCAACTTCGCCTCGATCCTTGGATCTCTTATGCTGGTCCCATGATCGGTCTCGGTCCTGTATTTGTCTCGATAGCTACTCTATCCTCACTGCTGCAGCCCTCAACTCAATAAAATTACCCATATCAGACCTGGCCAATAGGGTACGGATCTCTAGATTGAGTCCGCCCTCGAAACGCCGACACCTGTCAGCCTCAGTAGCCACCAATGAAGAAGCATAGACCACTAACTCGTTGAACCGCACCTCATAGTCGGCCACGGTCAACTGCCCCTGTCTCAGCTCTAAGAACTCCTACAACTTCATTTCTAGATAGATCTTGGGCATGAAATTGTCCTTAAAGGCCCTCAGAAAATCATCCCATGTCAGTGTGCAGGGCCTGGTGGTACTGCCCGAGACAGTCTTCCACCACTGATATGCAGGACCCTGTAATAGAGAAACCGCGTAGTCAAAACGCTCATCCGGGTCACAATCCATCTGATCGAAGACTCTCTCAGTCCTCTCTAGCCATCCCTCAGCCTCCGCAGGATCGGTGCTTGCCATAGAAGTCGCCCCACCGCCACGCAGATTGATCATATCTCCGTTCCCGTATCACAGGAAGTCGAGGAGGCAACTCCTCTGAATGAGGCATCGGAGACTCCCTACTAGCTCCTACCGATTCCAGGTCAGCTGGTAACTCAACTCGATCTCCAAGGACGGATGACCTAAAACAGACAAGAAAATTCCAATCAGTTCTGCTATTCTTACAGTGATTCCAGCCTAAAACACACTATGCCCAAAAGATGCCAAACCTGGCTTTGATACCACTTAATGTAGCCCCCCCTCACCGTAGGGTACACATCGGGACGCCTGAAGGTCGCTCCGACACGTATCCCACGATAAAGGTGCACCACCAGAACATTTCCACTAATAATCCACATGGCATCGCAATAAATAAAACCAAATATAAATCGGTAACTTTTAAAATCCAAAATAATCATCCGCATACAGTCATCCAAAGAGAGAATAGACAAGTCTATCGGTCCCTAAACAAAACCAAAAGGAAAGCGACACAAGCATTTATCCTAAGTCATCCTCAAAATCCAACCCGGTGACCGACACATGTGCCATCGCTTCTCTTGCCAAAGACGTCTTGCGGCAGAAAAGACTATCTCCGGAGCTAGGAATCTACTCTAACAGTCCTGAAAAATACAATGCAATTTTGGGTGAGTTTGCGAACTCAGTGAGAAACCATCATCGATGGTTCACTCAAATCATGCATTATGCAAATTGCGTACAGCACGACACAGTAATATTCAATTAACAGTATTACATAACAATTTCTGATGAGTCTATAACGGTTTAGTATCAAATAACAATTTACACTAACATATAACCATTTACTGATATCATATCACACTTTACAAGATATTATACAGCGATTCATAGTAGCATGTAACAATTTGCAATCTCTCATGTCATTGCACAATTCAGTAAATTTGCAATTCAATCAATCATGTGTCTACAATGCATATGAGACTCTTTTCCGATTATTGATGTTGTGCCCAAGCTCGATCAACAAGATGGGGGATGCGTGAGATTTTCCCTCGGGCTCGAGGCCGGTCGATCTGATGTTTGAGCTCGAGGCTCTTTTCAGTGATAATAGCACTTGGGTCACATTCCATTATCTGATCATGCATTTATGCATGCAATGCAGTGTTCAGTAATTCAGTGTTCAGTAATCTGCAGTGTACGACTATAAAAGCCCAGTATTACATTCCTCGGTATCATCAATAATCCAATCCAATCTGAGAGTCAATCCCATACAAGAGAAACATGTCATTCGATCATGTACATTTTGATAATCATGCAATTTCACAGTGGCAAGTAATTCACATTGAGCATTTAGACAGTCAGGAATTTGAGAAACCAACTAGGTTACTCACCTGTAACTTCCGAGCTACTGCCTGGAAGTTCCAGCAATGTCCGTGGAATGACGATCCAACGGCGCCTCTATAATAATAAAATACAGTCCCATTACTAGATGCTCAATTAAAACGATTCAGTAATGCATATGACTCAGTAGAATTATGTACAATGCATGCTCACGATTTTTTCGGGGCTAAAACCCAATTTAGAACTCTTCTCTTAATTGATCGACAATAATTGATCCAATCCTAAAATTCAGTTCAATTTTCTCAATTCGTACTTCCTATAACAGTTCCCTATTCATTGGATCAAAACCTCCATTAAAAACCTCAATTAAAACTCCAATTGTCTCAATTCAATATTTAGGTCACACTATGAACCATAATTGACCTTAATCTCGATAAATCAATACCAATTAAATTACATTCTAACTCCCATAGTTATCCTCAATCGTAGACCTCTTTTCCTAGTTCACAATGAATCGAGAATCACCTCAATCGGAATTATGCCAATCAACTAAAATTAGTCCAATCAGAAAAGCCCCTTCGTCGCGACCTTGCGACTCTCGTCACGTCGTATGAGGGTCGCTCGCCGCGGCGTGAATGACGCTCGCCGCAGCATGCAGCTCCCAATTCCCTCGTCGCGACGTTCACTTTCGCCTCGGCGCGGCGCGATAATCATCCGCTCGCTGCAGATGTCGCGACGTGCGGGCGACTTCGTCTTCTCCGATCCGATTTTCCGCCATTTCTTTCTCTAAAACCTCCATTAAACACTCCAACTACCCAAATCAACCATAATAAATGCCATAAATGCAATAAAAACCATTAATAACAACATTAATGCCATTAAAACTTACCAATCGAAGATCAATCCACAAATTTCTCAAAAATCACCGTAACCCTAAAATCTTTCAAAATCAACGATAACCCACTCCAAATCCTTCTCAACCTTCATCAATCACAATAAACCAGTTAGGCTAACATAATGAGAAGAAAACCATAGAGAAAGATCGAAGAATCCTCACCAATGGAAGAGATCGAAGATCACCGTGGGAGAGAAGAAGAAATGCCTTAGGTAATTTCCCACATTCAAACTTAGCTATTTATAGACATAGGTCTCTAAATCAGTCTAAATTTCAGTCTCCAAATTTCAATGGCTCAATATTTTAATTTCCTAACAGTGTAATTCTAATTTTTCCCATTGCCATTGGACAATCCTTTCAGTATTATACAGTCAATCGGTCTATCATTCCAAAATTTCCGATCTGGGCATTTTCTCCCGAATTTCTCGAAAATTTCCTATGGGCCACTATCAATAGTCAATCACTCTTAAACTATTCTAAATCAATTATTCGAGCCCAATTACTCCTAATTTTCTCAATCAATCATAATTCAGTCAGTTCAGTCATTCTCCAGTTCACAATCCAATCAATTCATAATCACAAATGAAAATGCCGAAAAATTATGAATGCATGTACCTATGAATAAATGCATATGCAATAAGCCTGTTCCTCTATAATTAGAGGCCAGTAACATTCTCAATCAGTGAATGCAATGAAACCTATCAGTCTGACCCAATATTACCGTAATACCCTTGCTAACAGTAACGGGATGTTACAATCATAGCCCTCCGAAATGAATTGAGAAAGTGTAACATCCCATCTCTGATGGGAAGGATATTTTGGTAAATTGGGACGGGCTAGGAGTATTGATTTATAGCTCGGCATGCGCATATAGCATTTAGCCTCTATGAATGATGGGTTGTTGCACTTGCACATGGTAAACATGCATTCATGATATTTTCCGGCTTAGGTTTCAAATTAAGACCTTTTGTGAAATTTATGGGATAATTGTACTTGGAAAATTATATGGAGTGCGCCATTGAGTGTTTTACATTTTTAGAGATTTATGGAAATTTTTCTGGAATTATCCGGAGAAAGTTTCCGGACCGGCAAAATCGCCGGTAAATGGCCTAAATGTGTTTTGTTGTGGAAAATGTGGTTTTCGAGTTTGAACAATTATTTGGAGTGGATTGTCATATGTTTTACAATTTTGGGCAATTTAGGTAATTTTCAAAAATTGATTAGTGAAATTTCGGAAATTCCTGCATAGGAAAAAAAACGCCAATTGGCGAACCGGTTGAATTTCTACTGTTATTTGATCTTAAAACTCTTGCATATTTTGGTGGGACCCTAAAGTGGACCCTTAAAAGTTGTGGGAACCGAAATTGGATTGAAATTTGTTGGTATTTATTTTCTTTTTACAAACATTTGATTGGTTCTTTGACTTTTCCTCATTCTCCTCCAATTGCCAAGTGTTCCATTCAATTAATGCATGATTATCCTATGCATTCTCGGTTCTTCTATGAGGAAGGAATGAAAAGATGATTTTATGGCTTTTGGGTTGGAAACATCTGAAACTATCCTCCACTTGGTCTCTCCATCGATTTTTCTCTCCATCTTCAAGTGTCTCTTCCTCCAACCTTAAGTGATCTTTCTTGCATGCTTATAAGCTTAAACCTTCTCCTCCTTGCTATGATGATAACTATGTGTGGGGTTGGGAAGTGAGGAAGTAGAGTGGTTGGAGAAATTAAAGACTTAAAGAGGTGGAGTTGGAAGCTTTAGGTAAGATGAGGTTTATGTTTATGTTTTACTTATGGTTTTAATGCATGAATTCATAAGATAATGATTGAAAATAGGTACTGAAATTTATGGATATATATTGACATGAAGGTCTTGATGACCTATTGGCAAAATTCTTGTGTCATTAGGATGCTTATGCATGTGGAATTGATGTTAGAAGTGATAGGAGTTAGGTTGTAGTTGAAAAAGCTGGAAAATGTAATTTGACCTATTGTAATGTTTTGATCATAACTAATTGTGTAGGAGTGAAAATGAGGTGAGGTTTGTGCCTAATGAAACTTTGGGATGTTGGCTTCAAATTTGTGTGAAATAGGTGTTGTTAAATTGTAATGTTAGGAAGGCGAAGTTCTGCATGGAAAGTTTCTGTTTGTAGGGTCTATGAACAGTACCCGCATATATGACTTGATTTCTTTGTGGATTTTTCTAAATTTATTGAGATGGAATTAGGGAAAGTGGTCTTTATGGAAGTTGTAGAATATTGAGTTAGCTTTCCATTTCCACAAATCTTGCTAATTTTCGAGTTGTATATTGGGAGATATGAACTGATTTCTATTGATTGGTTTTATGCTTTTTGGAGAAACCTAGCCAAAGTGTTGATTTTGTGAGCTTGTGGATTGGAAGCAATTTTATCAAATTATGTGAACTGAATTGGTGTGAGTGATCTTCTGCAAAGTTGCAGAGGAAGGAATTATCTTGAAAATGATAAATGGTGTGTAATTTTAGAGGTCAGATTTGGGAGTTATGATTTTGCAAACATTGAACCTGTATTAGGTTATGAATTGCTGATCATGGCAGTAACTTCCATAACGGTTTTGACATTGTTAGAAATTGAATTGGATTTTGAGTTCTTCACGAAAATTGAAGTTTGAGAACTCATCTTTTCAGGGATATAAGGTAGTGAATTTTGTGACATTTGTACTAAGAGTTATGTTGATTGAAAATTACTGACCAGATTGGTTAATTTCTGTATACAGATTCTTTGTTGAATTGTTTGATCTAGTTAGTTATGGAATTTGATTTTGGGTTGGTTATGAAAGCTGTAGATGATATTGTGAACTTATGGAGCATATTTATGTGGTAATTTTTGGCTGAAGAATCAAAGAGTTATGGAATTTGCAAAGTACTGTTCTGTTTTAACGGGTTTGAGTAGACAGTAGCTTTGAAGGATTTTGACACCCTTAGGGGTGAGATTGATTTTATGGTCTTCTTGAGAATTGTAGAGGTTTCTTTATCTTTCCAATAAGGTATCATTTGTATTTTTCTGATTTGTGTGCTAAGATTTATGATTGTTGGAAATTTGGATTGAAAGCAGGAAAAGGGAAAGGAAGTAGAGGAACCTCGTCGGATCGCGAGGCGACGCCTCGCCCGAGGCGAGGTAAGTCAGCCCAGTCGAGGCGACGCCTCGCCCTCATGACGAGGCCAAATGGGTCGACCTCAAGAGGCGACGCCTCGCCCCTTGAGGCAAGTGTAATATGAATGTATTATTTTAGTATGATTTGATTATTTGGTATTTGGTGATTCTTTTGTCAATTTCTTTTCGTCCGATGTCCGATTGACCTGATTCTTGAGGCATCGAATTTGTGAAATATTGAATTTCATTTGTGATAATTTGGGAATTTTAGGCGGAAATTAGCGTAGCCAGGTAATTGTTCTATGGTCCTTGTTTTATTTATTTTGGACCGATCGAGGTCCTAATTGAGCTCTTGTCGGTGGCTATAGTTTTCTAATTTTAGATGGAATTTTATTACGGAAAAATTAGGATTTAGGGCGAAATCTCATGAACATGCATTATACATTTACATGTGCATTATACTAATTGGATTGGATAATTAGTGATCGGTTCCTCTCATTTTGTTATAGAGGCACATTTGGGCGTCGATCTATCGGCGTTATTGAAACTTCCAGATGTTAGTTTCGAAGTGCAGGTGAGTAACCTAGTTGGTTCCTCAACCTTTATGTGTTTAAGTTTTGTAATTATGCCATGTGGAGATAATGGAGGGTTTATGTGTGTTTGAAATTGATTGATTTGGACCAAAGGTGTCTGAAATATTTGGAATGAGATAACGAAGTGCTACTTGTGAGTGCTTGTTTGTAAATGTTATATTGGAGATCTCGGACCAGAGGTCCGAGAAATGAAATTGATATTGAAGTGTTAATTGTCTGTTTCGTTTGATGCATTGGATGGGATTGTAAATGTGATATAGTAGGATGCGATAAATTGGAAATGTAGATAATTGAAATCTGGGACGAAAGTCAAAGAATTGGCAAATAGTAATGATATGTAAATGGAAATTGGAATATGTACATTGCATGCATAAACATAAATGTGTGATCGATAAAGGCGGTTGTGACCGGAGCGACCCATGTATCGGGGCATATCACGCCTAACGTATGTGAGCTTTATTTCAGCGCACAGACCTCGGGTCCAGCGTATTGAGAGCCGCAGCTCAATATATCGAGCTTCAAGCCCAATGTTTTCGAGCCATCGGCTCAGCGCAATGTGCCGTTCTTGGGGACAGTTTGGTATACAGTCACAACAACGAAATGAAAATGGAGCAGTGTCACATGCGCATTGCATATACATATATAATCGTAAATAGTGGAAGATGTAAATGATGAAATTGTATGTGTATATGAAATTGGGCTGAAATGTGATAATATGTGATATTATCATTAATGCTACTGGTGTGCTAATATGATTGGTGAATGCATGATTTGAGTGAACCATCGATGATGGTTTTCACCGAGTTCGCAAAACTCACCCAAAATTTGCATCTATTTTTCAGACTTAGAAGAATACCCGTTAGGTAAGCAGGCGTATGACATCCGCCGTTGAAGAAGCGGAGAAGTGGTGGGGATCGGTCAGCGTCTGTCTTAGTGTTTCTATTCTTGGACTTTTGTATTACTAATTTGGACAAGTTGTAAAGTCAATTGACCGAAATAAATTGTAAATGTAAAAAGTGGGCCCAAGGCCATTGTATTGATTATATAAATTGCTTTCCGCGTTAATGATAATATGTATGCGATTGTGTAAAAAAAAAAATGTTATACTGAGTTTTCTACTGAGTGATGTAGCACGCCACCCTCGCGGGGCACGGACCTGGATGTCACCGTCGATGTCGGGTTCGGGTCTTGCGGGAGTGAGGTGTTACAGAAAGATTAAGTGAAAAAGGGGAACGGGTATAGTGAGTGTACCCTTAAATAGTACGAACTGGTGTTATTCTACTAAACATACTTTAGTATTTAGATGATATCTTGATCTGTAGAGTTCCAAATGAGATGATTTTTGATTTGGAATAACCTAGAAAAATAGGGATACAAATTATATGAAGAAATCAAATTCTGAATCGGACTCTAAGAGTTTCAATTTTTGGATGGAAGTGGAGTATAGGGTACTGTCTCATAATAAAAGCAGTCCAGAGATATTGGAATATAACTTTCACATTACTGAACCAAATTGAATGCTTTTGGTATCATTGAAAATGTAAGATAATATAGAAGATTCTTCTAGAAGAAAGTGTTATGGTAGAATGATCAAGGTTATTTTTTGGCAAGACATTTAAGTATAGAAGACATAGGGCATAAATGGAAGGGCAAATGAGACAATTCTCAATCATTAAGGGCATAATTGGAAGAAGAAGTGTTTTCTTGCCTATAAATGAAGTAGAAACACGTGAATGGAAGGAAGTAGAAGAGAAGAATGAAAATTCTAGAGAAAAGAGAGAGAATGTCAAAAAAAGAGAGAGAGAGAAGTGCAGAGAGAAAGAAGAGACAACAAGTTAGGGTTTCAATTTTCCTAGCCTACAAGAGAGATTTTGGAGTAGATCAAGAAGGGAAATAGGTAGAGGAAGAGAAGAGCTTCCCTTTGAGCCAAGTATTCTTCATTTGGAGAAGAATGAAGGTAAGATAATTTTGAATCTTTTGGATTTTTGGAAGGATTCTATTTCGTTGAATTAAGAAAATGTTGGGTTTAAGTATTCTAGAATCAATTTTAGTGATTTTGTATTATGGGATTTTCAATTGGATTCCTATTAGATGATGATTTGGATATTTTGAGATCATATGAGGTTAGAAAAGAGATGATGAGAAATTAAATTATGATATAAAGTAACCAAGTGTTCTTGAGGTGTAAGCTTATGAATAAGCTAGACACAAAAAAAGGTAAAGATTGAAAGGAAAGTTTAGAAAGATTATGTACAAATGAAGTGGAAAGCTAAGTTAAATAGACACATATGAATTATGAAATGGGAATGAGCATGATATGTGTTCTAGAACATATTCCCGAGATTATCATTGAGCATGCATTATACATGGTCAATTATTACAATTGTGCATAAATGAATATTTTTACGTGTGCAATTATTGATGAGTGTGCAATGTATGTTTTACATAAATGGGTTGTGCAGGTCAAGTGTTCGCATTCAGGCATTTCCAAAACTTGAAAGCAAATGCAAATCTAGAGCGTACAGTGAGTAGACCTAGATGGTCTTACTTTATTGTTTATTTTGTTTATGTTATGAATTGAGTGATTATGAATGTGATTTGATTGTTGAAATTTGGACAATGAAGGTCCAATGATCATGATATATGAATAAGATAGTGAAGTGCTAGTTATATGTGAATATGATTGTTAAATGTGTTATGAATGTGTATGTGTATTTGTATATGAATGAAATTGTGAATTCTCCACTTCAATGTGGAATGCTGGATTAAGGTCCGATGATATGAGAAAAGGATTGAATGGGATATGCAAATATGAGTGATGCATTCCATTGCATGAATGCATGAAATATAATGGCAATTGTGACCAGAGTAGCCAACAAATAGAGCTTAAAGCTCAACGAGTGAAAACAAGCCTCAAGCTCACAAGTGATTCAGAGCCTCAGGCTCAACGTTTAATGAGCCCTGTATCCCCCAAATGGATAAGGGAAAGTTATCAATGAGACTTATATGGGACAGTTTAGGCACTCGATCACAACAAAGTAACAAATAAAAAGGGAGTCTCATGTGCATTGCATGTGCATAATATGAATGATTAAGTGTCATGAATACGAAGTGTTCAAATGAATGTGAAGTGTGAAATAATGTGAAATGTGTGATGTATGTGTTATGTGAATTATGGTTTATGTGATTGGGTGAGCCATCGATGATGGTCTCTCATTGAGTTTGCAAAACTCACCCAAAATTTGCAACTATTTTTCAGGATAATAAGAATACCCCGTTAGGCCAACGAGAGTATACGTACAGCATTCAAGTGAAGGATAGAGATCGGGATCAGTTCGCGTCTGCATTGCATTTTTCATATTTTTGTATTGAATTGCATTCTCCGCAACTTTTTTTATAAATTGGTATTCCGAAATGACTTATGTATTTTGTAACAGTGAAAGGGCCCTAATGGCTATTAGAATTTTTATCGATGGTTTTGCGTTAATTGAAAATGTTTATGAATGAATGTGGGCCCAAATTAAGTATCGATTTCTGCATTTTGTGTTATCAATTAAAAAAAATTATGTAGACTTTTGAAAGATTGAGTGCTTTAGTATGCCACCCTCGCGGAGCACGAACTCGGATATCACCATCGATTTTGGGTTCGAGTCTTGCGGGAGTGGGGTGCTACAAAATCTATTTCATAAAATAGCACAATCAATTCATAAAGAGAGAAAGAAATGACAAATACAAGGAAGGAATGCTTAATTGGGTCGTCGACATCAATATCACCTCCAAACAGGTGTCGAAAAGCTACCCTTTCATGGGTTTCGCATGGTTGAGAGCTTTGGTTGCTATCATCATTCTCTCCCGAGGATCTAGAAGCTCTTCCCAGTTGTTGTGGGGTGTCTGGACAAGTTTTTATATTAAATCCCATTTTCCCCACAATATTCTAGAATTTGATTCAATATAAATTCTCCTCCATTGTCGGTGCATAAGCACTTAATTGGCAACCCAAATTCTTTTTCCACATCACACTTGAACTAAATCAATTTGATGAAAGCCTCACTTTTCCGTTCTAAGAAATAAACCCAGCTGAATTGACAAAATATTCCATAATCACCATTACATAATAAAAATCAATATAGCTAGGTGTTCTTGTTGGCCCCAGAAGATCTAAATGAATTTATTATAACATAGTTAATGCTCTATTTTCTGAGTTTGGGAAAGGAAGATGATGAGATTTTCTATATTGACAATTTGGACAAACCTCATCAAAATCAATATTTTTAAAAATTGGAATGCCATCAAGAAGTTGCTTTAAGGATATTTTCTCCAAAAATTGGTAACCAACATGACCTAAACAAGCATGCCCAAGTATAGAGTGAAGTGAATCACACGTTATTACAATGATTATTATACGATGTATAAATGCATAAGAAGGGGGGTTGAATTTTGTATTTCCCCTTTTTGATGAAAATCTTCAAAAACGTTTCGTCAAAAGAAAAATTTGTTCTTTTCACAGAAACTACTGTAAATCAAAGTTAATCGTATTTTCGAAAACTTGTTAGAAAACTAAGTAAAAACAAAACTTTGAATCAATAAGAGAGATAAGGATAGAGAGAAGTTGACACAGTAATTTTTATACTGGTTCACCCCAAACCGTGGGCTACGTCCAGTCCTCAGATCTCTTTTTGAGATTTCACTGCTTCTCAAATGTTACCAGTATTTTTTTACTCCGAGCCTCTTCAGGTCTCTTACAGTTAGTATTCTTTCACACTTAGCCTCTGTAGGCTATCTGTACTACTTTCTTACAGAAAGATTTTTGAGCTTTGTTATAGTAAGATAGCTCTAGCTATTTGCACAGTAAACTCTCAAATAAGCTTTTTAATGTTCACGTATATGTATATCAGCTAACTTTGCAATCTTCGACTTCGACTCATATTTATAGCCTTCGTCTGTAACTGCTTCTTAAATTTTGTTTCTTGATTCTTGAAAGAAACGGTTATTCAGTTGAGTTTTATAAATAACTCGAACTGACTCTTGATTTGCCTCCGTCTGCTTTCCATCGTTTGCTTTTGGCTTTTGTCTGCCTTTCAACTTCGTCTGCTTTTTATTCTTTGTCTACTTTTTAATCTTCCGTCTGCTTTTCGATTCTTCGTCTGCTTTTTATTCTTCGTCTGCTTTTTAATCATCCATCTGCTTTTCGATTCTTGTCTGCTTTTCATTCTTCCTTCTGCTTTTCATTCTTCCGTCAGCTTTTCAATTCTCCGTCTATTTTTCATTCCTTCATTATTTGTACTTCATAAAAATCATTAATGTAAAGTCATTTTGATTTAACAATCTCTCCCTTTTTTATGATAAGAAATAATCATATGATTCAGGTGAAAAACATATCTTCATACAGTTTTCGTCTGACTTCTTCATTTTTTGCTTACTCTTCCTCCCCTATCTTTTCCTTTCTTCATGACCAATTCATCTCCTTCGTACATCCCTTTTGATTTCTGCTTTCCATTTACTTCTTCCCTTATTTTTTATAATAAAAAATGATTAATGCCGATGATGCTTCAACAACTCTTTCACCATCTCCTTCAACTCTTTGACTTCTCTTCGTAGGTGCATTACCTCAGCTTGCATGTCAAAAGGCGAGGTGGGTTGATCATCATCCTCCGGGAGTTCTACAAACACAATTGTAGTAACATATGCGTCTGAAGATGGAATGTAATCTTCAACAATCTCAAAGGTAGGTGGTTGAAACGATAGATTGGGCTCAGGAAGGTCTAAGTTATAAGGAGCAGGTAGCATAAGAACTTTTCTTCCTCGCAAGGGTAGAGCTTCTTCTTCAATGGACAGTGTATTAGATAGTGGCCTAATATTCACTACTGTCTGCACAAGGGATTCAGTAAATGTCCCTTTAGTAAGCTTTCACCCCACTGGACAATGTTCATCTTTTGCTGTAAAACTGCTACTAGCTCTTGAAATATGATGGGAAATGAAAGTTTATGTCATTATCTTTTCTAAGGTGCATGCTTCATCTATTCGTCGCACTTATTTAACAATTTGATCTGCGGACAGATCATCAATTACCCCTTCTAGGTATAACTTCATCTCTCCCTTATTAACATCCAAGGGATATCTTGGTTGCAGGTCTGGTACAACCGTTATCACCGTTTACTCTGTAATTGGATAAATAGTGTGCGGTTGACTGGTCATCTTTGTAGGGTATGGCTTTGTGGCAGCATACTGCAAGGCTTTATAGAAATTCCTTTCTTCTTCATTCAATAGATGCCATGTCCCACTATTTATAGGAATAGGTTGTAAGTAAGTCTTTACTAACCTCCTCGGTGTATCCCTGATGATTATTGAAGTACTCCTCTTAGTCACAGGCTCAACGACTTCAATCAATCTAGTTTCCAATTCGTCTTTCCTCAGAAATTCAGAATAGTTGAATGGAACCAAACTTAGTTCTTCAGATTCTTCTTGTTGGACCTGTACCAAACTAAGTTCTGTAGCTTCCAGTTGGTGAATCTCAGTAGGAGTAACACTTACCAGACTTAGTTCTGTTGTTATCTCTTGTGGAACAGCAATAGGAGTATTTTGCGTCTCACTAACTTCTGTTGATTTCCTTGGTGGCACAACAGTAGATGTAGCACCCCTTTACCATAGGACATATACCGGGACGCCCGTAGGTCATTCCGATGCATACCCTACGATAAGGGTGTCCTACGAACCATCAGTTTTTCACATGGCATCAATAATCATAAAGCATCAATATGAAAATCACTAATTCTTGGAACCATAAATTTTCTTTTTCATTTCATAACATCAACAGCAGTAATGTACATAACTGTCAGTTTTTCATTTTCTATACATAGCTTCAAAGAAAACTACTACGAAAACCTAACTAGGTCATCTCTAAAAAATGCCAGCTGACCGACCTGTGAGCCATGACTTCTCTTGGCAACATGATCTACACGACAGGAAAAGTTCCTCTAGAGCTAGGAGTCTACTATCTCGATCTTGAAAAATAATTTGCAATTTTGGGTTAGTTTTCGAACTCAGTGAGGAACCATCATCGATGGTTCACCCAATTCATGCATACACAAACAGATGACATTTATGCCATAATAATCCATTCAGAAGTACCACATGATTATTCACATGGGCTCAAAGTAATTTACTTTTCACCCAATCAAAACATTCAATCAAATGCATATGTAATACGTATGTGACCCTTTTTCCAATTTATTACGTTGTTGTGACCGAGCGCCTAAACTGTCCCATTAAGGGCGCATTATCGGTGAGCCTGAGGCTCTAAGTCACTGTAGGTTCGAGGCTCAATTACGTTGAGCTTTAAGTTCTCGATGGCTGCTCCGGTCATAACTGTCAATTACTGATCATACATTATGCATGGAATGCATATGTCAATATACAGTAAAACCCACATCAGAAATCAATCCTAAATTAATGCAGTCAAAAAATAGTTCACACTCAATCACATTAAAATCACAATCACAAATAGCGAACTCCTATGTCATAATCTCCCACATACATAAGATACCTTCGGTCCGGAATATAGGCATAAACAAACGCAACAGTCCCACCATTATTCTCTACAGTGTTATAAGTGCAAAATATAAACAAATTATAATTGAGGAACCATCTAGGTTACTCACCAAATAGCTTCCGAGCTAATGCCGGGAAGTCTCGGCAATGTTCGTGGGATGACGTTCCAACTGTGCCTCTATAACAAGCAAAATAATTACACATTACCAAATATATATTTAGAAGTATCAAACAATGCACATGGAACAATTAAAACGTGTACAATGCATGTTCATGAAATTCCCGGTACCAATCTATAATTCACATCACAAAATATTTCCCTATGTCTCAGGAACCCATAGACACCAGAATTACTCAATTTGGACCTCTATAGGTCCAGATATTGCCAAAAGTTAATCAATTCTCTCACTTGGATTCAATCCCTAAATCCCAATTAAATCCCACAAAGTCCACAATTCTACATGGAGAGGTAGATAATTGTCTTATGAATCCGACGCCTTGAGAATCATGTCAATCGGAGGTCAGATGACGAAGATATAAGCAAAAGAAGCTTTAGGACAAAACAAAAGATAAGAGAGTTTGCACTATTTCCCTCTCTTCCACCATCTGAATTTCTAACACGCATAAATTTTTACACACTTATCCAAAAATTACAAACAAGATCTCATTGGAAAGATAACAAGAAACCCTACAAGTTCCATGAAGGGCTCACAAACCAATCTCACCTCTAAGGGTTCCAAAAACTACTTTAAAGTTACTGCCCATAAATGACCATATGGTCAATAACTGTGTTCTTCCAATCCTCATAACTCCTTACTCATAACTCCAAATAAGGCACATTATACACCATTATAAAGATCTAAACATTTTCTACAATCTTAAAGAAGACCCCCCAATCCAATTCAATCTATAAGAGGGTCAAAAACACAAACAAATGTTCTGCCCAATGAAACAGTAAAACTACCATATGAACAGTAACTACACTCTACTAAAAAAATCCTATCTTTCCATTACTTATGCCAAAAATTCCAAAATTTATGTCAAACGAAATATCAAAACATGTTCTACAAGTTTCATGATTAACTTGGAAGCAAATTCAATCTCTAAACAAATCAATTTCTCAATCCAAGTTTACCTTGGATCATCATCCTCAACAAAGAACACATTCTTCCAAAATTCATAACTTTCCAACCCATTGTCGAAAAATTACATAACATATAGTATCAGACAATATACTACAATTCCCAAGAATGAATTCAAAGCAAATTCCCATTCAAACTAGGTCAAATCCTCTCATTAAGGTGGCTATCCTGTTAGGGTTCGTGAAATCAACATTTAACCTAAACTATAACAAAACTTTACAAATTTATATCCAACAATAATTACATCCAAAATTCACACAAAATACCTCATTAGAAAGCTACAACAATCCTCTACAACTTTTCATAAGGTCACTAAAGCCAATTTCACCACTAACAGTCCCAAATAAATACCAGAACATAAATAGCACAAAACCTGTTCACTTTGAGCATTGCACACCAAAACACAATTTGGACTGAATTACCATTTGAACATTAACAGACCATAAATTTTAATATACACGTCAAATAAATTCATACTTAGTGGCGTTATAAAGCTAACACAAAATTCTTCAACTTTCATGAAGACCAAAGTAGAAAATTCAATCCAATTCAATCCTAAACAAAATCATCAAAGTTTGAGTCACTGAGGTTCGGATCTCTGTTCACACAAAGACCTAACAATTCACTTTGCATGCAAAAATTAAAATTCTTAAGTTCAGAATTGGATAAAACTTCCTTCATATGAAATCTGGCCATACTTCTTAAGTTTAATTTAAAACAAACCTCAGCTCATTTGGACAACCATATCAAAAGTTATGAGTAAAAATATGAAACCTACACAAAGTCACATTTTCCAGATTTCCTCCCTACCTCAACTCTTTTCATTTCATCACTTTACCTACATCAATATGCATCCATTTGGACCTCTAATTCAGCCATAAGTTCATCACTTCATTTACTTGCATAATTAACCAAGATTTGGCGGCACAAAACATACTAGGTTCTTCCCTAAATTTCCATTCATCTAGCATCACACTCATCAAAAACCAATCCAAAACTAATCCACAACATATTTATCATTCAACCTCACACATACTTACACTTATGCCCAAGAAATCTAACCACTATCTTTATGAAATTTATGCACAATTAATCACCATAAATGCTTCTAATTACCAATAAAAGAATAGACAAATTCATTCTCACCTAAACAAGCTTCAACTCTTCAATTTTCCAAGCTTCACTCACACTTCTCAACCTCTCTTCACACCTACGGATACCACTATTTAAGGTAAGGATTGAGATTTTTATGCATAAAAGAAGAAAGAGCACATCGGGTATGAAAGTCTAGATAAGTGGAGAAGGGAGGAGCAAGCAAGAAAACAAGAGAAATTCTAAGTATGGATGAAAGAAACCAACAAAGAAGGGAGGATGAGCACTCACGGATGGAGGAGAAAAATTGGCTTTTAAAAGTGATTTGGTGACTTCTTGAAGGAGGAGTGTCGTAAATGAAAGAATGGCTTAAGACAAAAATATTAAATGAGAGGACACTTTTCATTTGATGGAGAGAAAAAGACAAAAATCAATTTATACTATTTAATAATGGAACCCTAATACAAATTCATCTTTAATCCCTCTAATGCTAATGGCTCTATAACAACTCCAAAAAAATCAATTATCCAATATTTCAGTGCCTTTAGGCAGTATTTTTCAATACAGGAAACCCACTCAGTCAGCTAGTTGGAAATTTTTCGGTCGGGGCAAGTACCCCGAAAAATTCCAGAAAAATTCCAACAAATCCCTAAAAATATAAAACACACCTAGACCACTTCAATTCAATTTTTCAAACACAAATATTACATAATTCAGAAAAAGTTTCATTTAGACACATATGCCTGGAAATGTCATGAATGCATGTACAATCATGTGCATGTGCAAAAATTACCATTCATATTTATATAGAGGCTATAAGATGCATATGCATGCCGAGATATATTTAAACATTCCTAACACGTCCCAATTTACCAAAATACCCTTCTGATCGGTGATGGGATGTTACAATTCTCCCCTCCTAATAAAAATTTCGTCCTCGAAAATCTTACCTACTTGGTCGAACAGGTAAGGATACTGTCTTCTCATATGCTCCTCGGTCTCCCAAGTTGCTTCCTCAGTTGAGTGGTTCCTCTATAGGACTTTCACCAATGGGATAACCTTGTTCCTCAACTGCTTAACCCGTGATCCCACAATCTGGACCGACTCCTCAACATAGCTCAAGTTGCTAGCTACCTCAATCTCCTGAGCCGGAATCACATGTGTCGGATCCGATCAATACCTTCGGAGCATACTCACATGGAAGACATTATGCAGCTGAGACATCTCACTCGGTAAATCTAGCCTATAGGACAAAGGTCCTATACGCTCAATGATCTCATATGAACCAATGTACCTAGGGCTTAACTTGCCCTTCCTACCAAATCTTAGCACTCCTCTCCACGCTGAAACTCGAAGGAAGACTCTGTCTCCCACATTATATTCCATAACTCTCCGATGCTGATCCATATAGCTCTTCTGTCTGTCCTGAGCCGCCTTTATGCGACTCCGAATCAGTTTTACCTTATCCACTGTATCCTGAATCAGCTTTGGACCCTCAATCATCCTCTCACCCTCTTCATCCCAATACAGAGGCGATCGACACTGTCTCCCATATAATGCCTCATATGGTGCCATCCTGATTCTACTATAGCAATGATTATTGTAGACAAATTCAATCAGGGCTAAATATTGATCCCATGCTCCTCTAAACTCCAATACACACGCCCGAAGCATATCCTCAACAGTCTTAATCGTCCTCTCACTCTACCCATCTGTCTGAGGATGAAATGATGTACTAAAATTTAACCGGATACCCATGGCAGACTGCAAACTCTTCCAGAACCTCGAAGTAGATCTGAGATCCCGATCTGACACTATAGACAATGGAACCCCATGTAGTCTCACAATCTCAGTCACATACTTCTGGGCCAACTGATCAAGAGAATTGTTCTCCCTCACTGGCAAGAAATGGGCAGATTTAGTTAACCAGTCCACTATGACTCAGATAACATCATGTTGCCTCGGCGTCCTAGGTAACCCCATAATGAAATCTATAGTAATTCGTTCCCATTTCCACTCAGGAATAGGCAACGAATGAAGCTTCTTGGAGCACGGTGCTCGACTTTAACCTCTTGCACGTCATACACCTGGAGACATATTCTGCCACCTGTTTCTTCATGCCAGGACACCAGAAATGTGGCTTAAGAGTGTTATACATCTTGGTAGTACCAGGATGCATAACATAGGCAGCCATATACGTCTCCTCCAGAATCTCTCGCCTCAAATCATCCACATCCGGCACACATAATCTCTGCCCTAACCATAAAGTCCCATCTCTCAACTCAAATTCAGAATTTAGATCAGACTTCACTTTCTCAATCAATTTCACCAAAATAGGATCCTTATCCTGAACTCTCCTGATCCTATCATGTAGCATCGGTCTGAGCTTCAGAGTGGTTACTAAAGCTCCATCATGCTCCAGATTCAACTACACATTCAAAGCTCTCAACTGAATAAAATTAGGCAATCTCAATACCTGAATCTGAGCTGCACTGATGTGAGACTTTCTGCTCAAAACATCTGCCACTACATTGGCCTTCCCTGGGTGGTACTCTATCGTGCAATCATAATCCTTCAACAGCTCTATCCATCTCCTCTACCTCAAATTTAACTCTCTCTGACTAAGCAGATATCATAAACTCTTATGATCAGTGTAAATCTGAAATGTCTCTCCATACAGGTAGTGTCTCCAAATTTTCAGGGCAAAGACAACTGCAGCTAACTCCAAATCATGCACAGGATAATTTACCTCGTGAGACCTCAACTGTCTCGAGGCATAGGTAATCACTCTACCGTGCTGCATCAAAACACGTCACAAGCCCTGATGCGATGCATCACTATAAACCTTATAATCTCCTGTCCCAGATGGAATAACCAACACCGGTGTAGTAGTCAGCCAATGTTTTAACTCCTCAAAGCTCTTTTAGCACTCCTCAGTCCATCTGAATGCCACATTCTTCCTTAGAAGTTTTTTCAGAGGGGCTGAGATCAATGAAAACCCCTCAACAAACCTCCGGTAATAACCAACCGATCCGAGGAAACTCCGAATCTCCGACACATTCCTAGGAGCCTGCCACTTCATCACTGCCTCAATCTTATTAGGATCAACCTGAATACCCTCTCCAGTTACTATGTGGCCCAGAAACACTACCTCATCTAGCCAAAATTCACACTTACTAAATTTGGCATATAACTGCTTCTCCCTCATAAGCTACAAAACCACCCTCAAATGCTCAGCATGCTCCTGTCTACTCCTCGAATATACCAAAATATCATCAATGAATACAATGACAAACTGATCTAGGTAGGGCTGAAAGACCTTATTCATCAAGGTCATAAAATCTGCCGGGGCATTAGTCAACCCGAACGGCATCACCAAAAACTCAAAATGCCCATACCTGCTCCTAAAGGCACTCTTAGGCACATCAGCCTCCGCTATCTTCAACTGATAATACCCTGACCTCAGATCCAGCTTAGTGAACACTTGAGCTCCCTGTAACTGATCAAATAAGTCATCGATCCTAGGCAGGGGATACTTATTCTTCACTGTCACCCGATTCAACTGCCTGTAGTCGACACACAATCTCAGAGTCCCATCTTTCTTCTTCACAAACAATACTAGAGATCCCTAAGGTGAGACACTGGGCCTGATAAATCCCTTTTCCAACAACTCCTGCAACTGAGCCTTCAACTCCCTCAGTTCCACGAGTGCCATCTTATATGGTGGTATAGATATAGGAGCAGTGCTTGGAACGAGGTCAATGGTGAACTCTGTTTCCCGATCCGACGGTAAATCTGGTAACTCATCAGGAAGCACATATGGAAATTCCCTAACCACGGGAATATCCTGCAGCCTCAGCTCGACTCTGGTGTCAATAACATGGGCCAGATAGGCCTCACATCTTCCCTGCATCAATCTCAGGGCACTAAGGAAAGAGATCATCTAGGCTGGCACCGCTTGACTAACTCCTCTGAACACTGCTCTAGGTTGACCAGGAGACTCTAAGACGATCTCCTTGGTATAGCATTCCATGATGGCCCTATGGGCAGTCAACTAGTCCATGCCCAAAATCACATCGTTCTCTCTCAAAGGTAACACTATAAGGTCTGCTCTCAACACTGCTTGATCGATCTGGATCGAGCACCCCTTGCAGACCTCTCCCAATGCAGTAGTACTACCTAGAGGTGTACTCACCTCTAGTCCATACTGTAACATCTCCCTATCCCCATGCAATCTACATGCCAAATGTGGTGCAACAAAAGAATGTGTGGATCCTGGATCCAACAATGCAAATGCTTCAATATTAGAAATAAGAAGCATACTAGCTACAACATCAGGAGAATCCTGGACCTCTTGCCTAGTCATGGCATAGACCCTGGCCTGGGAATGTGGTCGACTGCCTCGACCCTCAGCCCTCACAAAGGATCCCTCGGCTCTACCGCGGCCTCTACCTCAGCCTCTCTGCCTTGATCCACCCCCTCGGCTCTGTTGCATCGTATTATTACTACGGATCTAGATCGAAAGCAGTGAGCTCCCACAAAGAGAGGCAATCCAATCGATGATCCATGAAGCCACATCTAAGACAGGCTCCAGTCAATTGCCAACACTCCCCACTATGCCTCTTATCACAATGCTCACAAACTGGGGGAATCTGCCCTGCACCTCTATCACTACCACTGCCAGTCTAAAAAAATCTCCCTCTCTGTCCATACCCAGATTCTCTGGATCCTCCAGGTGACCTGAAAGTCCTGCTCTGGCACTTGCTAAAGCCTCTGCCAGAACTGCCCTGACTCTCACTCGGTCTCTTCCCCCTGGACCCCTGACCCATCTCTGCCTGTCTCTGCCTCATAAGCAGCTCAACTCTCACTGCAGCAGCCTTAAGCTCAACAAAAGTGCCCATATCAGATCGGGCCAATCTAGTACGGATGTCCAAGTTGAGGCCATGCTCAAATCTCCGGCACCTATCAGCCTCTGTCGAGATCAAAGCAGTAGCATATCCCATCAGCTCGTCAAACCTAACCTCATACTCTGCCACTGTCATCCTACCCTGTCTCAGCTCCAAAAACTCATGCATCTTCATTTCCAGGTACACCTTGGGCATATAATTGTCTCTAAAAGCCCTCAGGAAATCCTCCCATGTCAGTGGGCAAGGCTTGGTGGTACTGCCCGGATTAGTCTTCCACCACTGATAAGCTGGACCCTGCAGAAGAGAGACTGCATAAGCAAACCTCTCGGCTGGATCACAATCCATCAGATCAAAGACCTTATCAGTCCGCTCCAGACATCCCTCAGCCTCGGTAAAGTGCATCTGCTTAGTAAAATCTGATCCTCTGCTTGCGCAGTCTGTCATACCTCCTCTCCCGTCTCACGAGAACTTTGGGAGGCAGCTCCTCAGATCGAGGCACCGAGGACTCTCTATCCTAGTCAGCTGGTTGATCTATCTAATCACCAAAAACGGATGACCTATAATAAAAAAAAGAACTCTGATCAATTTCTGCATTTCTCACAATAATTCAAGCCTAATTATGTACTAGTTCCAACAGATGCCAAACCTTGCTCTGATACCACCTAAATATAGCACCCCTTACCATAGGACATATACCGGGACGCCCGTAGGTCATTCCGATACACACCCTACGATAAAGGTGTGCTACGAACCATCATTAACACTTCACATGGCATCAATAATCATAAAGCGTCAATATGAAAATCACTAATTTTTGGAACCATAAATTTTCTTTTTCATTTCATAACATCAACAGCAGTAATGTACATAACTGTCAGTTTTTCATTGTCTGTACATAGCGTCAAAGAAAACTACTACAAAAACCTAACTAAGTCATCCCTAAAAAATGCCAGCTGATCGACCTGTGAGCCATGACTTCTCTTGCCAACACGATCTACACGGTAGGAAAAGTTCTTCTGGAGCTAGGAGTCTACTCTCTCGGTCCTGAAAAATAATTTGCAATTTTGGGTGAGTTTGCGAACTCAGTGAGGAACCATCATCGATGGTTCACCCAATTCATGCATACACAAACAGATCACATTTTTGCCATAATAATCCATTCAGAAGTACCACATGATTATTCACATGGGCACAAAGCAATTTACTTTTCACCCAATCAAAACATTCAATCAAATGCATATGTAATGCATATATGACCCTTTTTTCAATTTATTACGTTGTTGTGACCGAGCGCCTAAACTGTCCCATTAAGGGCACATTAATCGGTGAGTCTGAGGCTTTAAGTCACTGTGGCTGTTCCGGTCACAACTGTCAATTACTGATTATACATTATGCATGGAATGCATATGTCAATATACAACAAAACCCACATCAGAAATCAATCCCAAATTAATTGTAACACCCCACTCCTGCAAGACCCGAACCCGATATCGATGGTGATATCCGAGTCCGTGCCTCGCGAGGGTGGCGTGCTAACCACTCATTTAGAAATCGGTACATTATTCTTTTTAAAACATATATGCAGAATTCCATGCCCAAATTAGGTACTCATTCAATCACATCCAATTTGAATACACACAATTCCAAAATTTCTTGAGGTCCATTTCACAAATACAAATAAACACTTTATTACAAAAATAAAGACATGTAATGCAGACACGAACTGATCCTGATTTCTGACCTTCACTTGATTCCTGCAAACATACTCCCGTTTTACTAACGGGGTACTCTTCAATTCCTGAAAAATAATTGCAATGTTGGGTGAGTTTGCGAACTCAGTGAGAAACCATCATCGATGGTTCACTCAACGCATGCATAACCAAACAATTCACATCTTACCACATATTATCACATTCCAAATTAACTCAGGCATTGCCAATTTGTACACATATAAGGCGTATCACCTTTCATACTATTCACATACATATCGACCACACACAAATCTCTTCCATAATTTCCATTGTTTTACTTTGAGTTGTATTGGGCGCTTAACGAACAATTGAGATACACTTAGGGAATAGGAGAGCCCTCTGGTATACATCTGACTCCCTCGAGCTCAAAGCTCGGTTCGATATGATAATCACATTTTAAGCAAGTAGGAGAGCCCCCTGGGTATGCACTACTGCTCTCTCACATTAGGGATAGGAGAGCACTCTGGGTATGCACTATTCTCTTTTCACAATTGATGAGCTTATAGCTCCGATCAGAATATGCTCCAGTCACAACCATTATTTATTAACCAATTATGGATTTCACAAGTTCATTCATATCTCTATAGACAATACACATGTATCAAATCACATTTCCTATCATTTCACAGCAGCATTCACATGCAGTACACACATTTTGCACTTCAATATCACGTTCAAATACTTCGGACAACCGTGGTCCGAAATCAATCAAAACAAACACATATATCCCTCCATTCTCTCCACATGGCATAATGGTAAGATATTAAACACATAAAGGCTGAGGAACCAACTAGGTTACTCACCTGAACTTCCTAGCTGTTTCCTGGAAGCTCCAGCACTGTCCGTGGATTATCGATCCATCGGCTCTATAACAATCAATTAATTTCATTCATTACAAAATGCACAGTTAAAAATAATTAATGATGCACATGCCTTGAATAAAAGATGTACTATGCCTATTCATGATTTTCCCGGTACCTTTTCCCACTTTCTATTTTCTTTTACTCAGTATCGAACTTTCACTCACTTGATCAATATCAGTTCATTTCTAATTCAATAACATGATACAGAACTCCCCAATTTCAATTCTAATATCCAGGCAATTATCATGTCATACCCGCTAGGGTATGACCTCAAAAGCAATATCACTAATCTCTAGATCAAATTCAATCTTTATGCTCAGTTCCTAAAATTCCCAATAGCAATGAATTTACTTTCAAAGTCTCACATTATACCCCAATTACTCAAAACAATTCTTTGGATGCAATACAATCATATTTCTTAGTTTTTTTTCACAAATCGGGATTCTCATAATTTAATTTCAAACCTTCATTCTTTTCCTCATTTATAGACCTCTTTCTCTATATCACAACGAATCAAACATCACCTCAATCGGAGGTCTACATCAAAAGTTATGCCCCTAAAACCAAACTATACTCATTCGTTAGAAAGCAGACCTCGCCATGACGTGAGGGCGTTAAATCATGGCGACAAAGGCGCTTCGCCATGGCGATAAGCATAGCTCGTCATGGTAGCGGACGATTGGAGGCTCGCCGCGACATGCTTCAATAAGCTCGCCACGGCGCGTAAATGAAGGCTCACCGCGGCGAGAACACAATTTTCTCGCCGCGTCGCGACGTGCGGCCCTCCAGTCATCTTCTCCGACGAGCTCTCCCTCTTTTCTCTCTCTAAAAACTCCAGTACTAACTCATAAACACTCAAATCTTTAACAATTAACCCTTATGCATGTTTTAAACACAATAATCACAACATTAAATCATATACTTACCAAGTCACGCAATCTAACCATTCGGATTTCCTCCTATTTCTTTCCCTTCTCTCAACACCAACGATGAACCCTCCAAACTCATCAAATAATCTTCTTCTCTCAAAGGTTTCCGTCGATCTTTAACGACAAGGAAGAGAAACAAGCAAGAATCAAGAAGAAGAAAGGAACGAAGACCACCGAAGGAGAAGAAGAGGTTTCGTGCCTTAGGAGGAGAAACAATTCCCTTTTTCCTTTCTTTTTCAGACATAGAACAAATATATATACGGAACAAATAAGCCTCTTGTCATTTCCTCCCAAAACATTTAACTCTCAAATCAGTCCACTCATCTCCAAATCTCAATGGCTCAACATATTAAATTCTGAGATCATATATCTAAATTTTCTATTGCCATAAGACAATTATTTCGGTCCTATTCAGTCAATCGGTCCGCCACTCGGAGAATTTCCGGTCTGGACATGATTTTCAGAAACAATTTCTAAGGTTCACAATCAATTGGTAATCACTCTGATACAGTTCCCAATCCACCATTTACACCCAATTATTCGATAATTCCCAATATATCATAATCCAATCTAATTATCTCACAAATTCACAATTCAAATCATTTACAAAATCAAATGCCGGAAAAAGTCATGAATGCATGTACCTATATGTGCATGTGCCAAAAGACTTGATCCTCTCTTGTTGGACCCTCACGGAGCCCAACGTCGACATGAGGCGTGGCGGAAAGCGTGAGATTCATACATTTAAAAGAAAAAGAAAAGCCAGCGGAAGGTTAATGGGCTCTTTGGAAAGTAAGCTTGAAACACCTTTCATGCATAATTTAAACAATCACATCCAAACATGCAATTTAACGATTTAGAAAAGGAGACCATCGGAAGTTCAATGGACCCATCATGAAACTTTCATACTTTTAAACATATTCATAATTCATGCTCCAAAGAAGAGTTTCATGAAGCCTTACGAATTATCTCAAATCAAATTACAACTTTGAGTTCAAGAGCCAAAAGTATAAAACACTCTTGAACCAATGATACTTGAAATGAAACTAAAGTCTTGGAACATAATCAAACATATGAAATGAAAACGGGAGTGCTGTCGAGACTCGTGACTCACTCGATCTCTGGCTCGTCACCTGTATGGGGGAGATTGGAGGGGGTGAGCTATAAAGCTCGTGGGAACATATTTATAATATCGTAATAAGTAAAAATATTCAAAACTATCTCATTGCCGTAATACTTGCTGAAATCGTGATACTTGAGCATGTATGGGTCATTTCTTGAAAAATACTTGATTCTTGAAATAATTCATGATGCATGTCACATAACAAAACATAGCACATAACATGATGGTTTGGGTGTCCCGGGTTCGTGACGTACTACACATGCCATCGAAATGTTGATGTGTAGACGTAGTTTCATGAGGGAATCCTTGTGGGATAACCCTGTGCCACAGTCGGGCAGGCGGGAGAAGCCTTTTCGTGAGTCAATGTGCACTTGACTATCGTGAGGGACACCACAAACCCACATAAGTATGCATAATTCATGTTCTTGTAAACTTGTTTGCCAAACTGGCACTTGCTTGTAAACTTGCTTGTAATCTTGCTTGTCTTGTATTTCGCAAAACTTGAATCCATGTACTTGTATTCGTGAAAGGAGAACACTCCTTTGTGAAAATCTTGATAATAATCATGAATGCAAATTTCAATGCAGAATATAATCATTCATGGTAGTATGCAATGCGATCGTGGATGATGTAGTGTAAATGCATGAGATCTTGCTTGATTTGAACTAAACAATGAGTACTTAATTACTCTATTATAAACATGAACCCACCTGAATTCCTTGCTTGTCTTGCCTAGGAATGAGTTTCCTCTTGAGCCTCTTGATCCTCTTGCCGCTCTTGATCTCCTAAAATAAGAACCAAAATCTTATTCAAAATCTCATGTTGAAACCATAATTCCATTCTTAACTTCCATCTAAAATTCCATAATCTTAGAAACCAATTCATAATTTCATCACTTCATAAGACTTGTAGATCTATCTCTCTAGTTCACAACGCCTCTAAAATCACCCCAAAAGGACTTCTGTAGCAAAAGATATGATCAAAACACTAAAAATACTTCTGCTGGAAAAACTGGCCTCGCCGCGACGAGGCTCGCTTGCCGCGACGAGGCTCGCTTCGCATGTGACGAGTGTTCTGGCACGCCATGGCGTCTGGCTTCCTTCCTTCGCACGTCGTGGCGTGCGGCTCGGCACGTCGCGACGTGCGGCCCTTTGCACCCCGTGGCGTGCGGCCTTGCGCACGTCGCGACGTGCGGACGGGAGGGACGACTCCCGAACCAGACTTCCGCCATTTTCAACCTTACAACCTTCCCTTACTCAACTACAACACATCCAATCCATAAATCAAGCTATATACTACCATTCTGAACTTATTCTAACACCAAAAACATCAAAAACACAACAACCCAAGCAAATCTACAAAAGTTCACCGTAAACCCTAACTTCACCGATTTCTACTCATTTCCAGCAAAACAAAGGTTCAATCCAACTCAAACTAAGATAAAAGAGTTAATCTTACCTTAAGAATGCTTGAAATCTGTCGAAAAACACCTGAAACTAACTTCCTCTTCTTCTCCCTCACTCTGCCGACGATGCTCTTCTCTTCTCTTCTTTCTATTTCTTCTTCCTTTTCTTTTTCCTTTCTTTAATTTCTTAAACCTACAAGATAGGGCAAAGACTATAATGCCCCTCCATGTAAACATAAAACCTCTTACTCTTAAGTGTCTTGCCCATTTTGCCCTCAACATTTCTACTCTTTCATAAATATTACTCCATACTAAGCTCAATAATTCTAATTTTCCACTAATAATTTCATTAAAATCAAACTAAACCATAAATCATAAATAAAAATAAATCCATACTTAATAATTTCAAGAAAACAAAATTTTGGGGCCTAACATCTACAATCAGAGGCCAAATAAATATTCACATCAGAAATATGAAATGCAAATTACTAGCCTGACCAAATTGACCCATATACCCTTCCCATTGGGGTCGGGATGTTACATTAATGCAGTCAACAAATAGTTTACACTCAATCACATTAAAATCACAATCAAAAATAGCGCACTCCTATGTCATAATCTCCCACATACATCGGATACCTTCGCCTTCTTAGGAATACCACTCAGAAGCTTCTCCCCTTTTCTCTTCAAGACATTTTCGTCTAAACTTCGAACTTGGCTACTTTCTTTTTGAGAAATCATCTTTTCTTTCAGAACTTCTTCAGATGATTTTCTTCTTTCAATAATGGGCATATTTGTACTAACCTGAGATTTAGAACTCTTTGTGGGAGACTTCTTCTGTATCCGCTCCCCCTCAGTAGGTTTGCGATTCAGCAGGTAAAATAGGCACTGTTCATCCAGAGTAGTCACCAAATGCCTTGAACCCGCTCTCGATAAGACACGGTTAAACAAAATCGCATGTAAGACCCTGGCCTTCGGCACCAAACTCAAGATCTTCCTCTCTGTTGGGTCATTTTCTCCATACAATCGTCTATTCACTTCGTCTTCCTTTAAACTAACCTTTGTCATCCATCTGGCTTTGCTCGATAGCTTCTCTCCAACAGATGGACATCCAGTCACCTTCTCGATCAACTCCATTGTTACAATAATAGACAGTCCGTCTACTATAGAAACAATAGATTTTTCTACCATCTGCGCATTCTTCCAAAACTCATATACTTCATTTTGGTACACATACTCTCGCACCTGAAAGAACTTCCTCTAACCGGCTTCTATGATCTCTGGGTCGATATCTATATCATCTTTCCTCAGAGATTCAAAATCCACATGCCTTCTATAAATCATCGCTTGCTCCATTGATTCTGAATAGAAACTGACTCCGGTAATATGTTCTTTAAAGGTAAGGTGATTTCAGAGATTTGAGAGGGCTGAAACGTTTTTGTGGGTTAAGAGTATTCGAAAGGTTTCTGATTTGAGGTTACTCAAAAGGTCTTATTAGGCGTGTTCTAGAATCGGTGAGGTTCTGAAGGCTCTGAGACTTTCCCTCCAAAATTTCCTTGTGAGAGAAGTTACAAGTTGTAACTCACTGTTTCTGACGCTGTTAACTTTGACGACCTTTTTAACTTGGCTGTGAAATGTCAGACGGTTGGTCATTTAACATCACCATGTTGAGGTTCCGTTTGATTTCCTTGAACCGTTCTTCACTCAATGGTTTAGTGAAGATGTCCGCCCATTGAAACTCTGTCCCAATAAACTGTAGGCTTACAACCTTTCTCTGAACGTAGTCTCTCAAGAAATGATGTCGGACATCGATATGTTTCACTCTCGAATGCTGTATAGGATTCTTCGATAAATTGATGACACTGGTATTGTCACAGAAAATTGGGATCTCCTCTTCATGAACTGAATAATCTTCTAGTTGGTATTTAATCCACAGTGTTTGCGAACAACAACTTGCGGCAGACATGTACTCAGCTTCGGCAGTTGATAGTGCGATTGAGCTTTGTCTCTTGCTTGACCAGGAAACTAGATTTGAGCCAAACAAGTGACAGCCTCCACTCATACTCTTCCTTTCAACTCTATCTCCAGCATATTCCGCATCACAGTATCCGATCAACCTGAATTCTTTACCTTTCTCAAACATTAAGCAAAGATCAGTAGTACCTACGAGATATCTCATAATTCTTTTAACAGCTATATAATGAGACTCTCTAGGATCGACCTGAAACCTTGCACACAAGCATACACTGAACAGTATGTCAGGTCTGCTTGCTATAAGATAAAGCAAAGAACCGATCATCTCTCTATACAGGGTTTGATCCACCTTCTTACCAACTTCGTCTTTTGACAAAAGGTTTGAAGGGTGCATCGGAGTTGCCATAGGCTTCACATTATTCATATCAAATTTAGACAACAGTTCTTTCACATATTTTTGTTGATGGATAAAGATCTTCTCATCGGTTTGCTTAACTTGCAACCCAAGAAAGAACTTCAACTCACCCATCATACTCATTTCAAACTCATTTTTCATCACTCTCAAAACTCATAAATAAGTTCTTTGAGGTAGCACCGAAGATGATATCATCAACATAAATTTGCACTAAAATAAACTCATTATCATAGTTCTTCCTAAAAAGCGTCTTATCTACTTGACCTCTGTTAAAACCACTCTCTAAAAGAAAGGTACTTATACGATCATACCAAGCTCTAGGAGCTTGCTTCAAACCGTATAAAGCTTTATGAAGTCTATCGACATGATCTGGATATCTAACGTCCTCGAAACTAGGAGGTTGCTTAACATACACCTCTTCGTCTATAAAACCATTAACATACACCTCTTCATCTATAAAACCATTCAGAAACGCGCTTTTCACGTCCATCTGAAAAAGCTTTATATCATGACAAACCACATATGCCAGCAATATCCTAATTGCTTCAATTCTCGCTACTGGAGCATATGTCTCATTGTAGTCTATTCCTTCTTGCTGATTATAGCCTTGTGCTATTAATCTAGTTTTATTCTGACTTACTCTTCCTGATTCGTCTAGCTTATTCTTAAAAACCTATCTAGTTCCTATAATGGATTTCTTTAAGGGTTTAGGAACCAAGGACCAAACTTTATTCCTAGTAAATTGGTTCAGCTCCTCTTGCATGGCTAAAATCCAAGCTTTGTCCTAAAGAGCTTCCTCAATCTTCTTAGGTTCTATTTCAGAGATAAAAGCTACATTAGCTTCTCTTCTAAATTTGGACCTTGTTCTGACTCCTTCAGAGGTCTCTCCGATAATTAACTCTTCTGGATGAGAACTCTTATATTTCCAATCTCTTTTTAATACACTAGTTTCTGGAATATCCTCAACTTTGTCTACCTGAGTTCCTGATGATGGAGCTTTTTTTGTATCATCTAAGGGCTTTGAGGGGACTTCACTCTCCATGTCATCTTTCTTACGGGGTTGGGAACTATCATCAAACTTGACATGAATGGTCTCCTAAACTGTCTTGGAGGTAAGATTATAAACCCGAAAAGCCTTGGATGATAAAGAGTAGCCTAGAAACATTCCTAGAAAAGTCTTTGAGTCGAACTTATCCAACAACTCCTTTGTATTCAGAATAGAGCACTTGCAACCAAATGGATGAAAGTAAAATATATTCGGTCTCCTTCCATTCCATAACTCATAAGGAGTTTTCTTCAGAAATGGTCGCAACAATATTCTGTTCTGAATGTAACACGTTGTATTCACAGCTTCTGCCTAGAAGTACTTAGGAAGATTCATCTCACACAGCATAGTCCTTGCCATCTCTTGAATCGTCCTATTCTTCCTTTCAACAACTCCATTCTGCTGCGGAGTCCTAAGAGCAGAGAAATTGTGGAAAATTTCATTATTCGCACATAATATTCTAAACTTCTCATTCTCAAATTCTCCACCATGATCACTGCTGATATTAGCTATAGACATTCCTTTTTCATTCTGTAACTTTTTGGAAAGGGTCCTAAAACACTTAAAAGACTCATCTTTGTGTGATAAAAATAATATCCAACAAAATCTAGTAAAGTCATCAACAACAACAAGTCCATATTTCTTTCCACCAAGACTTACCGTCCTAGTTGGACCAAACAAATCCATATGTAACAACTCTAGAGGTCTAGAAGATGTTACGGTATTTTTAGAAGAAAATGATGTTTTGACTTGTTTTCCTTTAAGACAACTTTCACAAAAGAACTTTTTGTCAAAACTTATTTTTAGTAAACCTCTTACTAAATCATGCTTTAACAGTTTTGAAATATGTTTAAAACTGACATGATCTAGTTTTTTATGCCAGATTAGTCTCTCTTCTTCAGTTGATAAAAAGCGTGAAACATTTTGATTTTGAAAATCTTCTAAATCAATTTTGTAAAGATTATTTCTTCTCTTGGCAGAAAAGAATATAGACCCATCTTTGTTTCTGACTTAACAAAGATTTTGATTGAACGTTACTTCAAAACCAGAATCACACAATTGACTGACACTAATTAAATTGTATTTCAGACCATCAACAAGCAGCACATTATCAATACATGCAAAGGAATCTTTACCTATTTTACCGATTCCAATTATCTTGCACTGCTGGTTGTCTCCGAAAGTTACCGATCATCCCTTCTTATACTGAAGATCTAGGAACATAGACCTTCTTCCCGTCAAATGTCGCGAGCATCCACTGTCTAAATACCAACGGTGCTTGTCGCATCTTCCAAGGAAGGATATCTGCAGGAGAAACTATTTTATTTTTTGGTATCCATATTTTCTTGAGTCCTCTTGGGTTAGTAATATGCACAGAATGATTCATTTGATGCATTTTACAAGTTTGTTGATGAAAACGTGTTTGGTGATACCTTTTATTTTGGAAGAGAGGCTTTCTTCCATGATGAGATTTATTTCTTGTAAACCCTAATCCAGTTTTATCACTCGAATGTCTACATTTTCCTAGCATCTCATTCATTTTTTTTGTACTCTCATTGAAGGTAGCTAAATCAGCTGAAAGATTCTTAATCCTAAGCTTCAGCTGATTGATCTCTTCAGATCTATCTACAACTTTCTTTTTCTTATTCTCCTCTATTTGCTTTTTCAAGCAGATATTTTCTCTCTCTATTTCTTCTGTATGTTTAAGGTTTTCTACCTATTTTTTCTTCAACAGTTTGTACTGTTTTAGAATAGCATGAGAATCTTATAGTAGTTCTGAATATGCATTATGCAATTTATCGTATTCAGAAGTTACCTCCTCATCACTTTCTTCCTCGGCTACCAGGCAAATGTTTGCATGCTTTGATGTCTCGAAACTTGTATCTAATTCTGACGAATCTAGATCCTCCCAAGTTGCCATTATGCTTTTCTTGCCTTCTCTACTCTTCTTTTGTTTCTTCTTTAGTGTAGGACACTCGGACTTGTAATGTCTAGGTTGATTACACTCTTAGAATATGATGGATGTCTTTTATACTTTTCCATCATCTTTGTCGTTCTTCTTGAAGAGCTGACTTCCTTTGGACTTCTTCTTCCACATCCGTCTGATTTTCCTGGAATGAAAGATAGCTCGTCATCTTCATCACTTGACTCTTTTTTTCATTCGCTGGAGTCATCATGCTTTGATTCTTCAATCTCTAATGCTCTTGATGACTTTCTCCTCATTTGAATCTTGTGATTCTTCTTTCCGACCTTCAGTTCTATTGACTTGTCCCGTTTGGGTTTGTCTTCAGCATCGAGCTCAACTTCATAAATCTTTAGCTATCCAAGCAACTCATCAAGCTTTAGCACGTTCAAATCCTTAGCTTTCTACACAGTAGTAAGTTTTGGTCTCCACCTCTTTGGAAGGCTTCTTAAGATCTTACGTACGTGATCTTGGTTATCGTAAGTTCTTCCGAGAGCTTTCAATCCATTGATGATTGTTTGAAATCTTCCAAACATTTGATCAATAGATTCTTCATCTTTCATCTTGAAAAGCTCGTACTGGTGCACAAGAATGTTTATCTTAGATTCTTTGACTTGGTTTTGTTAGGCCCCGATTAGCTTTAAGCATGTTTTATTTATTTTGAGGTCTAAATTGATAATTTCTTTTAAAAAGAATAATTTGGGATTTTTAGTATTTAGTTAATAGAAAATAATTGGAGGTATTTATTTAAAATTGGAATTTTAATAAGTTGTTAGAATTTAAAAGAATAAGAGAGGCATAAGGGCAATTTAGGAAGTTCACTTAGGTTTTTAAGACTTAAGGCTTATAAGGAGGGGAATTATAGTCATTTTAAGGAGCAATTAAAAAAAAGAATGAAAGAAGGAAGGAATATATGTAGTAGTCGTATGAAATGAAGAGGAAGCCTATGACATTTTCTAGTTTTAAGAAGGGAAGGATGAAACTACGTGGTTTTGCTATAGGTTATAAGTTAAGAAAAACTATTCCCTAAGTCATTTAAGAAAGAAGCTTACGAATATTACAAGAGAAAAGAGTGGGAGAGTGACTTTTGGTTGAAGAAGAAGAAGAAGAAGAAGAGGGAAAAAGCTAGGGCTTTGTTGATTTCTTGCTTGAGAAAGGAGATTTAATAAGTTCTTTAAGAAGGATAAGGTTAGAGGAAGGTTAAATCCTCCATTAAAAGCAAAATCAGATTTTCGTGGGTGGCTTTAAGGTAAGAAGATTTCGAAATTTCTTATGGTTTTATAGATAGGGTAGGTTCTAATAGCTTCGAAAATTTATGGGTAAGGTGAGATAGGATCGAATTCATGTTTTCCTTTCCTTAGAAATTCCAATTTTGCTATCTCTTATTCTTATGGGTTATTTATGCTTAATGAAGGTGAAGTGAGGCAATTGGAGTTAGGAGAAGAGCCAACTGACCAGCCACCAAGCCAAAGGATTTAAGGTGGGTGATTCCTTAATAATTGGGTTAATAGGCATATTACTGTTTTTATAATAAATGATAACTAAGGTTTTCCAATGACTTAGAATTTTGTAGGAATTACTCTTTGTGATGTTTTGAACTTGTATGTGATGTTCTTTGATTGTGAATTTATATTGGAATCATTTGTATAATGGTTTGTTAAGTGAAAAAGACAAGAATTTTTTATTTCGGAAAAAGATTGTCATTTTGGCAAATTATGTGAAAATAAATTTTGTAAAGGCCAATTGAGGCTACTGATTACAAATTGTGTGAATTATGTGATTTCTTTGTTTTTGTGGCGGTCCCATAAGAATCAGGTGCACCTGTCTACCCATAGGCTTCTCCCACCTGCCCGCTAGTGGCATTGGAGTTCCTCACGGACTCCCATAAGTCACGACTACACATGACCGCTTGGCGGGAATGTGTAGTACGTTCATTTTCGGATCCACCCGAACCACTTTGTTTGTGATTTTGTGAAATGTTAGGTTGTTTTGTGATGTGTTTAGTTGGTAAATTGTGATGTGATAAATTCTATGAAGAGATTTAAAAATGGAAAATGCTTTTCTTAATGTGATATTATTGTGAAAATGAATAAATGAAGAATGGTTTTTGCTTATTTCTCGTTTATTAAGTTATTACTCACGGAGCCGTCGAGCTTGACAGGTTTTTGTTTCCCCTCCACAGGTATCGAGCGAGAAACCGAGTCACTGCATCGGGATTGAGGCATACTCTGATGCATTTTGCTTTTGAAGTCCTGTTTTCAGAAAACAAACCTTTAGTTAGCCTTTGGACAATCTGTGTTCTTTGTACTTTAACTTTTGTTATTTTGGATGTAATCGGGCTAGATTCCCTTTGAAGCTTTGTATTGACTTATTTCCATCTAAATATAAAGGTTTTGAAGTTTAAAATGTACCTTGTATATGTTTTCTAAGAATGTATGGATGTATGGTTGAAGTTGATAAAAGCAAGCATGAGATTGTATTTCTTTAGGTTTTGAAATAGATAGAATACTAAAAGTGTAGTGACTGCCATTGGAGTAGATATTATAGGATATCGGATTGGTTTGTGCTTTGGGAAATTTGAGGATTGTGTAAATTGAGTTTTTATGCAGGTAAATGAATTGGATTGAAGATTTTGGCTAGATACATTATAGGGGAGGTGCTGTCCAATTTTTCTTAAAATTGGCAGAAACTTCACTTAGGTTTTAGACCTTCTTAGAGCTTGAATTAGTTTAGGAGGTCTTCTTGAAGATTGTATCATATGTTTAGAGCTTTCTAATGGTGTATAATGTCTATTATTTGGAGTTAGGAATAAAAACTTATGGGGGTTAGACCTAGTTCAGTTACTGTTCATTTGGCAAATTTGGGCAAAAAATTGGTTTGGTTTTAGAACGTTTTAGAGCTTGAATTGAATTGGGATGTCTTCTTGAATAATGTAGTAATTGTTTATAGCTTTCCAATGATGTATAATGTGTCAAATTTGGACTTAGGATGAAGAAGTTATGAGGGCTGAAAGATTTCAGTTACTGTTGATAAGGGTCAAAATTGTGCAATACCTTTGGAAGGGTTTTTCACCTCCTTAGAGTATGCTTTGATTTTTGCACTCTTCATAGAAAATGTAGCTTGTCTTTCTCCATTTATATTGATGTATAATTTGAAATTATTGGAGTTAGGAATAAAAAGTTATGAGGTTGGGAAAATGACAGGTATTGTTCATTTGGTCAAGTTACTGTTCCATTGGCTATTGTATAGGCAGAAATTTTGAGAGGGTTTTTACCTCTTTAAACAACTGAATTGATTTTTGCTCCCTTAATGAAACTTGTATATCATCTTTTTATCTTTTCAATGGGTTATAATGTACCATTTTTGGAATTTTGTGTTAAAAGCTATAAATTCCCGAGTTTCAGCCATTTTGTGGAAAATTTAAATTTAGAGGTAGAAACTTTGAAGCAATTTTTGAACCCCTTAAGAACCAAACTAGTTTTTCAATCCTTCAAGGAAGTTTTAGAGCTTCCTTTTACCTTTTTATTGATACAAAATTTTCGAATTTTGGAATTCGGTATGAAGAGTTATGAATATTAAAAATTTTCAGGTGTAATGTTTGGTTTCCAAAGAAAAAAAAAACAAATCGTATGTATACATATATATATGGAATTTCGGACTCGCTGGCGCCCTCATGAGGGCGAGCGCTCGCAAGGACGAGGCCCTCGCAGCTTGCGATCGCTACCGCTAGTGGCCCACGCCCGCGAGGCGACACCGTTTGTGCGTTTTTTATTTTCTTTCATTTTCTGTTTTTTTTTTCAAATTAAGACTCCTCTCACTCTTTTGCTTGTAACTTTTTCGTTTGGCCTCCGATTCACTTGATTTTTGAAACATTGGTTTTCTAAGAAAATTTTTCTACCCTCTCATACAAATTTTAGAATTTTTAAGATTAAGTTGGATTTTTTCGGATGTTATCAAAGAGAGACAATTAGTCAGATATATTGAACATGCTTCCATATTTCGGTGATTTCTTGATCTCGGGAGCTCCGATTGAAGTGATTTTTTTTTCTAATTATTATAGAGACATGGATTACTAGGATGAATTTCTCGAGATTAGTTCGGATGACATTAAATTAAGTCTGTTTTGAGTTTAAGTTCGTGGTGAGCAATCCCTCCCTCGTGGGATGCACGTCCAGATGTCACACAGGACGTCGGACCCGCAACTCACCGGGGAAGGGTTCCAATAAGTTTGTGTTAGTAGTGTGCCGTAGGCGAATGGATATTTGTGAATCATGTATTAACATTATGACTTGTTAATAATATATTATGAGGTATTCCTTTCATATATGCATGTATTTCGTTTATGTAATGTGATTTATATTCCATGAATGGTATTAGACTTATGTTATCAAGTATGTGACTTGATAGTAAAACCATAAGCGTTATAACACTATTCTAGACTATCCTTGGTCGATCATTATTGGTGGAACAATAATGAATTAAGACTAGTATGTGTTCTGATTAATGATCACGTTTTACTGATCATGGATATGAGATATCAAATCAGAAGCATAGATATATGTTAGAGAACATATATTGGACCGACCCACATAAAGAATACTACATGGTTTCATGTCATTAGTGATTCTTAATATGGTTTGACTTTAGTCCTTTGACCTGAAGTCATCATGGTTCCCTACATAAGGAATTCGGTGTTTTGATATTAGACTAAGTTATTTTTAACCGAATAACAAGTAGTCTTATGTTGGACATCAAATGAATCATGCGAAAGGATGTGAATGACGTAGATGGGATTTGAACCTCTCTTAAATGAGAGAGATATCATTTGGGCCTCTTGACAAGTGTGACTGAAGAAATGCATGGTCGTGCTCAAATGAATTGATGAAGAGTCATCAATGTTATTTGTTATAATTAGTCAACTTGGGGATCAAGAAACTATGATTAATTAAAGGTTGACATGTACCATGCCTTGTGATTAATCTTGATATCGTGTTACAAAAGGACTAAGCCTATAACCATAGTTATAGGTTAAATCGGATTATCGATCCTCATTTGATTTGGGTAGTCATAATGTCTTGTTAGAGGCCGCTTATGACTTATGGGCCTTGAAGTGTGATCAAGCCCATTGCCAACATCAAATGAGCCTACAGGGTCGCACACAAAGAGTGATGTGATCTGGGCTTATTCTCTTGGGCCTAATTTATTAGGTATTGAATAAATATATGTAGATATATTTATTGGGCTAGATTGAATTAAGTTGTCGGGCTTTTATTATATAAGATATAATGGGCCGAAACTTATTGGGGCCTCAATGGGATTAGGGTTTCTCTATAAATAAAGAAGCTTAGGTCTCATTAGAGAAGAGACACTATTGTCAGGAAACCCTAGCCACCAACCGAGAGGAAAACCGTGCGGCGTTCGAAAAGAGTTTGAGGACTTGCTAGCACACCACAGCCGCAGCCCGGATCGTGCATACTCGTGTGGATACCGGTAGAGGGCATTCGTTTTTGCAGTGTCTTGGAATCTGAAAAAGAAGCAACCTATCCACAGCAACAAGGTATTTTCATACATCCTTGGTATTTTCGACTATACATCATGTTATTGTATGGTCTTTTCCGCAGTGTATTGTGAATACTCAGACCGTACGCGATCCTATAGTTTGTACCTTCATGAGCGATGGACAACGTGTCCCACATCTCCTTCGCAGTATCGCATCCGTGAACTTTTTCATACTCACTTCTGCTTAGGGCACAACTCAAGAAAAACTTCGCCTTAGAGTTCAATTGGAATCTCGCCTTTTGATCAGCCGTCCATCTAATCCGTGGAATGAGATTTCCATCTTCATCTACTGTTGTATATGGTCCATTCTCTATCATATCCCAAAAGTCAACATGAGTAGATTCTATAAACAGCCGCATCATATCTTTCCAGTAGTGGTAGTCTTCTCCGTTGAATGCTGGAGGTCTAGTGACTGAGGCACCTTCTACAATGTACGTGTGTGATTCCTCCATAATCTTTGATCCACACTTTGTTATAGTGATCCTTGGACATCGAGCTCTGATACCAATTGAAGTGAATCACATGTTATTACAATGCTTATTATACGATGTATATATGCACAAGAAGGGGGGTTGAATTGTGTATTTACCCTTTTTGATGAAAATCTTCAAAAAGGTTTCGTCAAAAGAAAAACTTGTTTTTTTCACAGAAATTACTGTAAATCATAGTTAATCGTATTTTCGAAAACTTGTTAGAAAACTAAATAAAAGCAAAACTTTGAATCGATAAGAGATATAAGGATAGAGAGAAGTTGACACAGTAATTTTTATACTGGTTCACCCCAAACCTTGGGCTACGTCCAGTCCTCAGATCTCTTTTTGAGATTTCACTACTTCTCAAATGTTACAAGTATTCTTTTACTCCGAGCCTCTTCAGGTCTCTTACAGTCAATATTCTTTCAAACTTAGCCTCTGTAGGCTATCTGTACTACTTTCTTACAGAAAGATTTTTGAGCTTTGTTATAGTAAGATAGCTCTAGCTATTTGCACAGTAAACTCTCAAATAAGCTTTTTAATGTTCACGTATATGTATATCAGCTAACTTTGCAATCTTCGACTTCGACTCATATTTATAGCATTCGTCTGTAACTACTTCTTGAATCTTGCTTCTTGAATCTTGTTTTTTGATTCTTGAAAGAAACGGTTATTTAGTTGAGTTCTGTAACTAACTCGAACTGACTCTTGATTTGCCTCCGTCTGCTTTCCATCATCTACTTTTGGCTTCCGTTTGCTTTTCAACTTCGTCTGCTTTTTATTCTTCGTCTGCTTTTTAATGTTTCGTTTGCTTTTCAATTCTTAAATACGCTTTTCATTCTTAAATACCTTTTTAATCTTCCGCTCGCTTTTGATTCTTAAATACGCTTTTCATTCTTCCGTCTGCTTTTCATTCTTCCGTCAGCTTTTCAATTCTCCGTCTGTTTTTCATTCCTTCATTATTTGTACTTCATTAAAATCATTAATGTAAAGTCATTTTAACTTAACATAGAGCTTGCAATCTGACCTGTCCTTTTAATATAAACATCACTAATAGATAATACATATAGTAAGTCTTTTCTTTTTCCAATAAATAGAATATTAATGGCAACATTCTTTACATTTGAAAAAAACTTAAAAATCATTTGGACAAAAAAGAACATACCTTCTCAAATTTGTTATTTGAGAGACTAAAACAAGATTCTTTTTTAATCCCAGAATATGATTATCATCATTGGGAAAAACACTTTCATCATTTGAGTCACCACCTATAAAATGACCTTCTTCTATTATGATATGTAATGAATTATCAATTGTCACAATAAAATTCTTCCATAGTACAGGCAAAAATCAAATAATAAAGCAATATTTCCCATTGTATGATAAGAAAATCCAAAATCAACATTCCATTTTTTGTTATAATCAATTTGAGCATTGATATTTGTATATGCGTTAGTTTGGTACACCATAGAAGTCACATTTGTTGACTGATCAATAACTTTAATGGATAAACATTTCTCGCAATTTGATTATTAAAGCTCCCCACTTTCATGTGCAACATTTGTTTGTATTCCTTGCATTTTGACATGGTAAATTTGGCCTAATATGGCCTAGTTTTCCACATTGATGACACATAACTTTTACTCGGCTATCTCCTTTGAGATGTCCCAATTTTCCACATTTGTAATAAGCTTTGCAATTCTATTAAACTATTTTTCAATTTTGGGTTGGTTTCCATCACATGCAGAAGAATTTAGGGAAGAATTTATTTTTTTCTTTGATCTTTAACATAAAGAACATCCTTTATTTGAGTTAGGAGTTTTCTATTACTTTTCTTTTGTTTCATCAATGTTTGAAAGCAAATTTTCTAACTGAAAGATTTAAGATTTATTTACCCCCTTGTGTTGAAGATATAAAAGGTGTGAACTCTTTCAACAAACCATGAATAAGATAATGACATAATTTTGCAACACTCGTTGATTATTATGTATCCAATTCTGAAAATTTAACATAAAATTCTTAACTTTCAAGAAATATTCTTAAATTGAAAAATTACCTTGAGTTCCTACAACTAGTTCATTTTCAAGATATTGTAGTTAGGCTATATTTTTCTTAGTAAATAGTTTTTCAAGTGTCTCCTATATTTGCTTTGGTGACTTCAAATCATGAACATGATTAATGCATTCTTTGCTAATTGATATCTACAAAGAAAGTAGAGCCTTCCCAGACTTGATCTTCCATTTTCATTGTAACTCAGCATTTTAAGGATTATCCATTAGAATTTTTGTTTCACTAGCGATGAGATCCCATAAGTACTGTCCTTATAAATAAGCTTCTATGTATAACTTCCAGTAATTATAGTTATTGCCAACAAGTTTTTCTATAGAGATGTTATAAACACTTCCACTATTCATCTTTGTCAAGTAACAATATCAAACATTGGGAAGATGAGTCAAGATTTGATATCATAACACAAACTCAAACTGCAGATAAACTTGATAAAAAATTCAGAAAAGAAGAATATTATTACTCAATAAAAGAAAAATAAGACAAAATAAGAAAAAAAAAACTGAAGTGTTGTATCTAACTAATTTTCTATAAATTATACTTCAATTATAAAAAAACACTCCTAAAAAATATCAATTGATTTGATAAAGTGGGGCTACCAAACTACTAAAGAAAAGAGATCATAACAAACTCCTAATAAAAAGAGATAATGAGATAATGATAAAGATAATCCTAGACCAATTGAACGCAAAAGTAAGTTGCATTAATTTGTCATAGAATGGTATTGAGATGTTTCCTGGTGGATTTTGACTTGGGCTCAACTCAATAGCCTTAAAGAAACCCTAATGGTAGTTTCAATGCTTGTATGCATAAATGTGAAAACATAATCATTGAAGGAGACCACTACCTCTTTCTTTGGTCTCCAAAATTAAAAGGAAGAGATCCCATTTGTAAGAATCTCCTCCACTATAGAATGTTGCTTTAACAGAAGCATGAGAAGACCTTAGGACTACATAAAGGATAAGAGGTGTCTACCCTACATATAAAAATACCTCTAATCTATTGGCATACCCACTAAATGCATTTCCTCTTATTAAACCAAAGACCTTAATTCCTCTGTTTCATTGACTTGATTTTACATTTTTCAATGTGTTTTAGGTAATGATAATAAATAGATTCAATCAACTCTTAACTCAGTAGTTTATAATAATTATAATTACATATGCTCTTTAAATGTATTAATAGATATTGAAAAAAGTAAGAACTAAAATAAAAGGGAAAAATAATATGTTTTTGCATATACGAGAAAGTAGTTCAATGCATGATCTCAATTTTAAGACTTTTGCAAAGGTAAATTGAAAGAAACAATATATTACAATATTATAGCTAGGATCTATCTATTTATTTATATCTCATAGTCAATCGATTTATTGTAGGCTTTGTGACATAATTATTTAAAGACCTTATTATTTTATACGTATTTATTTAAATAACTAATGTATAAATAAAGTCTTTTACATAAATATACATTGTAAATAAAATTATGATAACGTCTTAATTATGAGATCTATATTATTGTTTCAAAATTGCTCATAATCATTATTCTATTAAGACTAAACATTATAATAAGAAAACTAGTACCTTTACAATTTTTTCCTTATGAAAGAAGTAATCAATCTTATAAAGTAAAGTATGGAAATATTTAAACAAGCATACGGCTATTTGTTAGAAAACAAGCTCACTAAACTAAATTAATATGAGAATTTCATTTGAAACATTGTTTAAATGTCTCTAGAAATTCTCATTGTGATGATTGTATAAGTAATCGTTTGACTTGAGATCTCCAGAATATCTTATATAAGGATTGTTATATTTGGGTATTACCTATGGCCTAATCTAGGTAGCTCAATTGGTAGCCATTGGATATAACATGAATTATATAGAGATAGTCTAATGATTAATATAAAATTCATCATTCTAAATTCATTAGGATTAGGAGAATGTTTTGTTGTTCAGGATTGATTTGGAATTCTTTGGATAATGTAGAATTTGAAAATAGTTTTCAAATATTTTAATAGAATTACTTACTAACGTAAAGAACTAATATAATTGGACTTAAATAAAGTAGATATTAATTTTATATTCTACATCTGATCTAAACATTTTATGAAGAAATGATTGAATTATATGAAAAAAATCATACACATAAATGTTAGTTAAAATCACTTTAACATTCTCAATATTTGAGTGGCCATGATGAGTTATTAAATGCCAACCTTGATCTATGGATATAAAATGTTTAATTAGATAATTAAAATAAATTAAATGAGTTTAATTTATGTAATCGTAAATATAATTTAAGGTTATAATTATATCCATTATCAATAGGTTAAGAAACTAATAGGTCACACGATAGAATGGTTGAAAAGAGAATATGTAATTTAACCAAGTTAGACTTGATTATAAAGTTTAAGAACTTTAAAATTTAAATATGAGATATTTAATAAATAAGGATCAATATAAGAAATTTGATCTCATTTGGGGTTAATTGATATTTAATAGAATTAATTATAGTTTTAATTAATGATTAATAAAATTATAATTATAATTCAATTAAATTACCAAAAGTCCAAGCTAATTATAAATAGGTATAGGCTTTATAAAAATGCTCTTTAGTTACCCCTTTATGCACCACTTTTAAAGTTCTTTCAACCAATTCGTATGGATGTCATTAGAGGCTAATATTTGTGTTACTACAGTGATGATAATAAGACTATTTCAAAATTTAATTTGAGGGAAACTATAAGAAAAAAAGATTAATCTTTATGATAAGGTATTTGGGGATATGGTGAAACAATTTAAGGATAGGGTAATGTATAGAGAAGATTGGAGTTTGGTAGAAGATGCTATTTAGATGTGGAAGAGAGTTGTAACTTTTGAAAGGAACATAGCTGTAGAGATGTTGGGTACTTCTAAATGGTCGAGGGATAGTAAGAGGGAGTCTTAATAGTGGAATAAGGATGTTTAAGAACAAGTTAAGTTCAAGAAAGCTACCTACAAAGCTATATGGGATAGCTCCATAGAGGTAGAGAGAGTTAGGAATAAAGAAAGGTATAAACTAGAAAAGAATGAGATGAAGGATCATCTAATAAACTAAAAGTGAAGCTTACGAGAAAATTTTTCAACGATTGAATACAAAAGATAGAGAAAAAGATATTTTAAGTTAGCAAAAGTTAGGAAACGAAGGGAT